>JABWPP010000050.1:46274964-46614964 GCA_016920855.1 Puya raimondii | reverse complement strand
CGGAAACCAGTTCCACGGCGGAAGTTGTATCTACTCCAGCATAAGCCGATGAAGCAACAGGATCCTATCCTCTACTGACTCTGCGGTAGCAGATCCTTCGACAGCAGAAGATGAAATTAAGATTCAACGATAGAAGATGCCGATCGGGAGACCGCCCTATTCGTCAATGGGTATTCTCTGAAGAAGGGTCTTTCCCGGCAAAAAGAGGTCTTATTTGTCTTATTTGCAAATGGTTACTACTCGATTCCTTGATGACTGACTTGACTGCCCACAGACTGAGTTAAAAGTAAATAAAAAAATCAGGGTAAAGTGCCATCCCCGCGCTTACTTCCTATGATATAGACTGACTCCAGGCCTTTCCTCCGGTGGAGGCTTCCTATTCAAATAAATTGAAAGAAAGGAAAGGCCGGCGGCACCTACGCTATCTATTGAAGCTTACTTTACTAGATATTGAAAGAAAGACAAGAAAGTCAATGGACATACACGCTTACTACTATTCTAGTCTGACTAGCCCGTAGGCTGATTACTATTACCATTCTCCCTGCCCCTTTAGAAAAGGAAAAGCCCTGAAAGCGGGTAATAAGAGAATCTCTCCCCTTATAGCTTCCACTCTTACTATTACTAAAGGATTAGTATGGGTACCTATTACTCTTATACAGAATCATTACCATATGTCCTGTCAATTCAATAGTGTCTGGCTTCCCGGCTTGTACTTCTTTGACTACTTCCCTCCCCCCGGGACTTCACTCTAGGTAAGGCCCTAAAGGTCAATATCAATAAGGAAAGAAAAGCTTACTAGGCCTCCTCTTCTAGGTTGACTCTTCTCCGAACTTAGAACCAGAACAAGGGCAAGACCTCTCTCTAAGCTATTCACAACAGAAAAAGAGTAAAGATAAGTATAAGTAACAGCAATTGCTAAAGAATCTACGGCTATGGAATCAGTTTCTTCTTCTTTGACGGCAGGAAAACATTCTGACTTGAAGTTGAAAGATGGAAAGTAAAGAATATCATAAGTCAAGCAGTTGCTAAATGCTAAAGAAAAGATCGATGCTAGCTCCGCTTCCTCCTCTAATTATTAGGGCCCTTATTCAATCTGAAACTGCGGGAACACGTTCTAAAAATGGAAAGAAGGAAGACCAATGTCATTCTTAGCTTACTTCAAATTGTTGGTCTAGTTCGCTGCTTCGAGGCTAGGATTTGGATTCATCTTTGCTATCTACGAACGTAAAAAGATGTGGTGTGGTATCGGTATCTTACTTATTACTTAGAGTAGAGATTTTTTATATTTAGAAAAGGAAAAGCCTACCTCTCCCATCTATGAAATAAGTGGAAGGAACACAGCCGATTCGGAAACATTATCCGAATCATCTAAAGAATCTGGTTGAGCAAAAGAAACCTCAAAAAAAACCGTCGGTTAGACTCTCTTCTACTTCTAGAATCGATTACCGATTGGAGACATCAACCGATGAGAAGACAACCTCTGATTAAGTGACCTAATTGATAGAGAATTCTTTCCTGGGAAAGAATGAAAGATCCGTGATAACTAACTACACTCTTGTTTTGGGGGTCTACTCGCTATCTACCCCAAGCTGCGGAAACTTATCGAAGGTATATACTCTAACACCCTCCGGCTAAGCGACAAGAGTGGTATCCTCTACAGCATACTCTGCGTCGCCAAACTCTTAGGATAAAATCATAGACTTCCGTAGCGGAAGTCGTATCAAGATACCTGACTTCCGGAGTTAGAGTGAATTTCCTAAAAAGGAAGATTCAATAGAACTAAGGAAGATTTTTAATAAAGATTAGGTACTATTCAGAAAGCTTACCCTTTCATTTTATTCCAAAAACAAAAAAAAAGGAGAAAAGCCCTTCAAAGCAAAGTACAGAAAGGCAGGTGCCACGGACTCTTATCTTAAACTAAAGGAGAGGAGTTCCAGAGCTGATTGCTACTCTTCTAGTTCAGTGAAAGAAGAGGTGAGTGTAGCTTTAGAAAAACCTAAAGGTACCCTACCCTATTTCGGGGGTTATTCAACCAAATTAGAACTCGAGTAGGTAACGCCTTCACTTAAAGAGAAGGAATTCCAGGTCAGTGCCATCCCCGCCCCGCTTCTTAAATAAAGAAGAAAAGAAAGACCAGTAGTACCGCTTCCTTCCCTAGAACAAGAATAGGAATCTTTCTTCCATCTAACTAACCGGGGAAGATCTGGAACTGAACTGACTATTGGCAGTTCAATCACTTTCATATAACAGAAATCAGTGGCGTCAATTCATTGAATCAAGGTTTGGGTATTCTTCGGCAACGGGTACTCTTTTTCGATTCTCTTTCTGTCTATTTTTGAGTCTCATGTGGTACCAACCTATGGGTAAAAAAAGGGGACATCAGAAGGATTCAGTGACAAGTCTTTCTATTATCTATTTATTGACGAGCGACATTCAATTATTCGGGGTTCTACTGGGGTGCGGTACCAGTGGTCCAAACCGACTTATTTGATTCCAGTTATCTTACCTTCCTATTGTCTAGGTGTATTCCTTACTCTTCTATCAGATCTATCTATTATTCTCTATTCCATGGCATGGAAGGACAGATTACTCGCACCAGGCAATTAAAAAAGATTCACGATTCCGCTTCCAATTCAAAAGGAATGAACTAAAGCTAAAGACCTGTGCCATTCTCTTTTCCTACAATGGATGAGGGTACAAAAATGGAATGAAAAGTGAGGGCTTTCTCAAAATCAACCTTCTCCTTATACCGAACTAGAGCCGGCAAAGCCTTTCAAAAAAGTCCCTTCTCGCCTACTATTAGAGAACTTGAAGAACTGGGGATTCCGCCTCTCCTTACTCTTTTCTAGTTGTATAGGCATTCTATCTTCTAGAAAACATGATTTGTCAAACAGGACGTGTGTGAAGCATATGCTCTTCATTAGTGACATTCCAGGTATCAAAAAAGGAATGAGTTCAAGATCCATTTATGCCGTCCCTAGTTTCTATTCTCTTTGCTCGGCTTCCTTTTCTATTGATCAGAAGCATCCAGCAGCGCCGGTTTAGAATGATATTGAAGGGCGAAGGCTCTCCCCCTCCCTTTTCTTTCTCCCCTTCATGGTCTCGACTATTTCCAAATTCCTTCTATTTCACCGCCATACCATACAGTCGTCATACTTCTTGCTTTTCTTTTATTGAAAGCTAAGTGTGTATTCCATAACGCTGGTCTTGTCAATTCCTAAGCTTCCCCGTCTCTGTTATCTATCTCCCCTAGGCTCTGGTCCCCTTATGAAGGAAAATGAACCAGGCTAGGCCTATTCATACCGTCGAGTAACAATTCAAAGTCACTAACTAAAAGTAGTCAGCCTATTAGCAGTAGAAGAGGAATCCCAGGGAATAGTGTTATGTTATTCATATCTAGTTTTGGGGAGAATAGGCTTGAGTTGAAAGGCTTTCCCCAGAACTAAAAGAGGAAGCCTAGCCAATAAGTATGTAATAAGCTTCCCTTTCAGTTAAGGCTTTAGCTTGCCCTGTTCCATAAGATTCGGCCTAGAACGCCTAGCGACTAGAGAATCCTAAAAGAAGAAACGGAGCTGGCACGTACTTGAATTCATCTCTTGGAAGGTTGTCTCTGCTCTAGCCGCAAAGCTTCCCCTTAAGGCCTGCCTCGGCCTCAGCCTCACCTACTCCAGCAGAGTAAGAAGCGAAAGGGAATCGAAGAGCCAGAGTCATTCTGGAAGTCGATGCTCCGAGTAGTGAAGGTAAAATCACTGTTCCTTTCATAAGTCATTTCCATCTCTATCTCTTTTTCCGAGCTCTCTACTTCGTTAGAGGCAGTTGTCCCTTTTTAAGGTAGGATTTGATTTCCTCTTCGCTCTCATTCCTCTCGATTGCTTCGTAAGGCTGGAGATCCATTCCTTGACCTTAGAATATTATCAAACTACTTTTTTGAAATAGGCTTTTTAGGACCACTCTAATCTGATTTTTTTCTTTATTATTTAGGCAAGAAAGTAGGCTCTAAGGTAAGATCTTTCACTTGAAGGGCAAAAGTTGACAAGTTTTCACCGGCTCGTACGAAAGAAGGTAATTGAGCTCGACTTTTCAGTATAGGGAGGTCTTTTTTTTTTCTTTTTCTGTTCACGCCCCCACTCTTGTTGAAGAAGCTGGTACCGGATCAAAGTCGTGACCTGAGGGAAAGATTCTGTCAATGCTCGTCCTCCCACCCCAAGTCAGCAGACAATCCTTCTCTTCGAACTGGAGAGATCGAATAGTATATTAGTATAAGACAGACTGATTGACCAGTCAGAAAGATTCAGTCTTAATAGCACCCGACAATCCCCTTATGAATAGAACCCCGAACCAGCGAAAGAGAAGAGTCGGCATGACTACAAGGATAGATGGGATGAAAGAGAAAAAAGACTAGGTTACAGAATCAGCTGCTCTTAGCGAAAAGGGGATCTTTCGGGGAGATCGTGGCTATCTCAGAATCGATTTAGCTCTTTGATTTTCGGAATCTTTTTGCCTAGCTCCTGGCGATGAGAGAAAAGCTATTTTTGCTATCTAAATAAGGTTTTTTCCTGCAATTGGAATGCAATGGCTTGGCTACAAGTAGGCGCGGCAGGCAAAAGGGAAATTCGTTTTGAGTGAAATCCACCAAGGAGGGAGGAATTCATACCTGGACAAGTCCCTCATTCACTTCACTTACCCAGCTCAAAGCGATTCAATAGCAGGTGAAAGGCGCAGCGCATCGGTTGCCTTTTTGAAATAGTTAGAAAGATTCGCAGGAAAGACATATCTTTCAGAATAGCTCCTACCTAACTTCCCGAGGAGAAGTTTACCTTGTTCAAGTGCTTTCTCTTTCTGTGGTTCGGAGATAGAGATTCTTATTCAACTTCTCCCAAACCTCACGCGGGACAAGTCCCAGGAGGAGAATCCTCGGAAGAGATTCTATTCACTTAGATAGAATAGGAAGAGGAGCTCCCATTGAATCAGATGCGGGATTACCTGTAAGCTTTTGGAGTTGGAGGCAGGGCTACTCTTTTTCTTTCGAGACGGAAAGAATCTTACTGTAGCTGCTCTGCTACCTTAGGAAGTTCAGTTCCCCTGGTTCTTTCACCCCTCATTCAGTTAACCGGCACTCCTAACTTGCTTTAAGTGAAGCCCTTCTGCTTGGCTTTGCCATTCTTTGATGGATTTCATTCCTTTCAAATCGAAGTAGAAATCTTAAACTCATCTCACTCTACCGAACACCGAACCAAAGCCTAAGCCCAAGCGCTGACCTAGCGCTATCGAACCAGCCACTTCATACCTGGCCTTTACTAGTGAGTAAGAAAGAGACTTTCAGGTCTGAATGTAGCTTAAAGTAGCCTATTGAGAGTTTAGGAGTTACTTATTCTTAGAAGTAGCTCTAGCCTTCATGCAGTGTCCGGTGCAAGAGAGCTAAATCAGTTCTAGTTTATAAGCCGTAATTCAGTCCTCTCTCGGTCCCCTTGGTCCCTCAGTTACCGGACTTTTAGCTATTGTAAGCCTTAGAAGTAGTTGCCAAAATCTAAAAGATGTTCTCGCTTATTTTCATAATCTCGTGCATACTATATTGTATGTGTTCCGAAATCTAAGAAAAAAAAAAGATCCAGAACCTGATTGAGAACTTCTAACCATCAGTACGAGGACTTCCAGGTGCGGGTGAAGCAGCATATCATATACGTGATTAAGTTGACCCATAAAGCAGTAGTTCCAGTCCCGGATAGGTAGAGACAAAGGCAGAGCCCACTTAAATCTAGGCATATAGAGATGCATCAGATAAAGACCAAGTTCCGGTATCAGCACCTAAACCGAGCCTGTTCCGACCAGCACAACAAGCACCAGATGCGACGGGCTGCTAAAGGCATGGGTAGCGGCATATCGTACTAGATCCGTAACCTATAGCATCATTAATAGAGCTAGCGGCAGATGCTTTAGCACTCGTATCTTCATTATGGATTAACTAGCACGAGTAGTGGCTTCAGTAGCTTATCTGGGGTACCTCCTGTAGTGGAGGAGGGAAAGCACCAGTAGTAGCATCAGTACCGGCATAGCTCCTTTTTAAGAAAGAAAGAGAAAAGATATCAGTTTGATGAAATATGAATTCCACGAACCCGATAAAGATAGTCATATAGTACTCCTTGCCTGTAAGCAGCCGGTGCTGTGAGAGTCATGCCGAGGCGCGGTGCCTTTGGTCTGTGTTGCTGATCCCTAACCTGCTCAATGCATGTGATGACGGAGGTCCTTTCCAATTGTGTTTCCAGCCATAGGATAGTGACCCGATAGGAGTGAGTGTAGCCGGGTAGTTGCGATCTTGCCGCGTCCCTGCCTTGTGGCCTTCCCCATGGAGCAGTATGGCCAGGACATTCCATAAGCGTGAGAGCTTGGACAACTGATGCCCTGGTGACCGGAACCCCATTTAGTCTCGTTCGTGTGCAGAGCGAATAAGCGGTTGAAAGTCCTTGATCAGAACAAGATTAGTGAGCTGAGGTAAAGAGTTGCGTCTTAGTCTGATTCATGCTTCTCCTCATCGGGAAGCATCTCGCTGGTCCAAGGCAGGCTTCTATCTACCGAAAGACCAAAACGGGCTGGCGCGTGGAAGGCTGGTTGACACCATCGACTGACTCCTGCATCTGACGTGCTCATGGGACCAGTGTACTGCTTTGCCCAAGACGGTTGAAGGAAGAGCCAGTATCAACATCTGTGTAATCGCCCTCGCAGCATCAACTGTATTACCGCTTCGGGCTAAGTCAGTATTTGGGTTACCAACCTGACTCAACCAATAGCCAAGTTGAATTGCAAAGCGGCTGGGTAAATAAGGCTGCAGCTCGACCGAAGACGATTGACGAAGGACGAATGTCTTAGGCCGAATGAAGCGAAGCCAGATTATGTCGGAGTTGGACAGGGAAGAGCGTCCTATAGGACCCCCTTTAGAAAAAGCACCATGTCAGTAGCGAAAGGGGGACGAAGGGGGTATGTCTTTCTGACGTAATATCTCTAGAGCCTATGGAAGAGAGCAGTTGTTCAAGCCCTGGCTTTCCAACCGCGCCAGATGCGCGTGCTCGGGCTTTGATTCGCTTTTCAGAGAATGGAAGACATGGAAGTGCATAACATACCAGGCGTCAAAGTAATGACCAGGGTAGGGGGTCGAGTGTGAATGAATTTTGTAAACCTTCTTTGTATGCTTCGCAAACCCGCTACACAGCGTGGCAATCATTGCAGGGCATAAGGCCACCCCTGTCTTTGTAGCCATCCGCGCAACAATGTAGAATAACCCTGCTGGGTCAATGTAGTCACCTTTGTTGCATGGAACGACACATCGGCGTAGCCAAAGTACGAAGAAAGCGGCCCACAAGGAGTTAGCACATGCATCGGACGCTGATCTATGAAGAGAGGGAGTTGGACAGGCTTGTTATCCAAAGCTTCGCAAGGAGAGGACTCAAGTTCTAGCTTGTACTTGGTAGCCAGAGGAATGTTCCTTCAGTGGAAGGATACCTGAACTGGACTTGAACTTCACTCCTTTTCCCCTTGTTGGTCTCATGAAGGCCAAAGAAATGGAGCATCCAGTGCTTAACGCCAACACGGTTGTCCTTATCATACAACAAAGGAATGATCTGGAAGTAAAGGAATAACTCGGCCATCACATGATAGAAAGTAGGGTTTGACCTCCCCTAACTCGAGACCTTGACTCTTCGGGGCTTGCCAATCATGATTGTTTGACGAAAAAAGCTCTGATCCCAGTTTGGGACTTCCTCTTCATGTCACGAGAGGCATGATCGACTTTGAACTTGAATATGTATGAGAGAAAGAAGAATTGTGATCTTCACTACTGGGGAACAAGAGTCCCCTACCCCACGGAGGATCATAGATCTCAATAAGCGGATCATGAGTCAGTACGTCAACAATCAGAAAAACCTCCATCTGGCACATTTCCCAATCTAAGGATTGTTTGTCAGGTCTTTCCAATGCCGGGGAAAGGATCAGCAGCAAACCACCTTTTTTTACAAATGATTGTGATTGTGGAGTTGAGGCAGGGGACGGTGCGTCACGACTCGGCGATTCTACCCTACCTTTTTCCCAGGATTGGACGCCTATTGACGAAGCTCAGGATTGGATTGTCGCCCTACTGCTTGAGGAGAACAACAATCCACTGACTTTTTTGAAAGTACCTCTCTCATTGCACCAAAAGAGTCTGTCTTTGACGATAGGGCTTGAGGTCGATCGGTCCACCACTAAGGATCAATGGTAGGTCAAAGAGCGCAGAGAAGATTGCCCACCAAAAGTCCTTGTACGCGCTATAAGATATAGGCTTTCAATGAAAGCTCGTAGGATCAGCTGACAAAACAGAAAGGGATTCATACTCGCCTGGTTCATGTCTATGGAAGAGGGATCTCAGATTGCGCTTGACCGCAGACTCGTAGCATGGGTGATAATTCTTCATCTTAGGTAATGAAGGTGGACAGCTCGTCGTCTTCGAAAAAGGGATGATTCTTGCCAAACTCTGTCATGCCCGTCCTCATGTTCGTTTCAAAACAAAAAATATCCCCTTCCGTTTTTCCGTCTTCTTCTCTGCCGAAAGGAAAGACAAAGGCGAGGGAGTCCTCGGATGGGGAAACCCACGATTGAGAGGTCAGATCACACCATCCTTATTGATCCAACTCGGATTGGTATGCACACAAAGAGAGACCAATCCACATGTGTTTCAGTTTGAGAGCCGGGTCGAAGCCCCCGACCAAGACCCATGAGACCTTGTCGTGGATGGAGTTGCCCTAGTTTATGACTTACTGTTTATGGCTCCGTTGCTGGACAGTCAGCGGGAATTCCGGGCTGTCCTTGACAAGTGATCAATCCAAAGAGCGGAGGTCGATGGAAGAAAAGACCTTTCAATACTACAGCTGATCAAACAAATCAACGATCCTGGGTAGTGGATACTTGTTTTGAATCGTGACTTGATTCAACTTCCGGTAATCAATGCACAAGCGCATTGATCTGTCCTTTTTCCTTAAACATAGCACAGGCGCACCCCAGCTGGAGCGAATGAAGCCTTTTTCCATCTTGTAACTGCTTCTTCAATTCTGCTAGCGGAGCTATGGCCATACGATTAGGAGCCTTAGATATTGGAGCAGTTCTTGGCATCAAATCAATCACAAAGTCTACCTCAAAAGTTGGTGGTAGTCTAGGTAGGTAATCAGGAAAAACATCAGGGAACTCCCGAATCATGTCGATATCTTCCACCTTCCTGGATGCCTCTGCATCAGGAGTGACCACCACAGACGAAAGATAACCTTAACAACCCTTTCCTAGCATCTTGACAGCCTTAAACGCAGAGACCAAAACTCTGCCAAATAGATGTCTCGGGCACTGAAAATGGAATTCCTCCTTCTCTGGAGCACAGAAAATTTGCCTTTTCCTATGGCAATCAAGCAGAGCATAGTCTTTGTCTAGCCAATCCATCCCTAATAAGATCACATCAAAGTCATGCATGTCTAATAAATATGGACTAGCTGGCATCCATCTCCCTTGGATGGTAATGTCTACTGTAAGCATACAGCGACTCGCGCAAACTGTATCACCAATGGGAGTACTAATGGATATCGGGTACGTGTCAGTTATATGGTAACTCCTACTCAAAATTTCAGCAAATTTGACTGAAAAGAATCTGTGGCACCAGGGTCAAATAGTATTCGCGCATCATAACCACAGACAGAAATCGTACCTTCAGCCACAGTGTTAGTGGCCTGAGCATCCTTTGAGGTAAAAAAAAAACTACTAACTAATAACTTGAACAGGAAAGTTGAACTAACAGCTTGAACTATATCTGGAATCTTGAGCAACGTGCGAGCAAAAGAGATGGATTTCCCAGTACTTGTTTCAGTCCCAGCAACGAATCCAGGTGCTTCGGTTTCAGTGAAAAGCCAACCTTGCTATATAGAGCTAAAAACTGCTTAAACAAATGAAAGAGCGAATTTCCTTACAACAAGAGAACTGTTGCTTGAGTAAGGGCCTCCGTTGTCAACCTTATTTTTTTAGTAAGTGTAGCTATAATAACTAGAAAAAGAGCTCTTACCTTCCGAGCTTAACTAAGTAGCTCTACTACTAGGCGTACCTTACGAGCGTCCGTTTGCTAGGAGGAAAACATCACATTTCAAAAGTAGAAAAGCCTACGTGGTGAAGAGGAAGTTGCCTGCATGTGTTGCTAGCTGCCTGTATGGCTTGGATTAACATAAAGTTTGGCGGTATCGCCTGAAAGCCTTGCTTGCCAAGTTCAAAGACTCTTTTTCCCAGGACTTGAACGAAAACGACTACCCATTTTGGAAGGGGCAATGCCGTATTGATGATGTGCAAGCACCTAGTTGATTGCACCCCGATCTGATGCTGAAAGTCAAAGCCGAAATGGAAAAGCTGCACAGGATAGGGAGAGGTTCAGGATGGGGATCCACTCGATTATGGAATGGAGTGGAGTTTGATCGCTAAATCAGTGGTGCCGCCTAGTATATCTAAATGTTTTGCTAAAGTTTTGTCAGGCTGAAAGTGGAGTTTCAAGTCGAGACAAGAAGCGCTGTCTCAGAAGCTAGCCCGAGCTACAGTACTCCTTTGATATGCGAGTGCGCAGGTCCGGTCGAAGAAAAAAGAGATTGGTTTTTCGGTGGCTGCAGTAGCCTTCAAAATCTGCACAGCTTTCCTCATACTGAAAACATTCAGGCAGGGAGAGTGGCGGGTGACGGTTAAAAGCTAGAGTTGAGGGAAAGGCTCCGGCATAGTCAGAGGCAAGAGCTCCTCAGTCAAAAATCACGGGTGAGCAATAAGCACACAGCACTACTGAATCCCCCTTTTGGCTCGTTTCTTAGTAGTTTATGCATATATGACTTGAAAGGCAAAGCTAGACCATGCATGCATGATTTTTAGGGTCAAGAAAAAGCGCCGACTATACACTAATCGCCCTATACTCGCTACTGATACACCTGCTGCGCATTTCGCTACTGAGACCCCGCCAACCTAGTTGGGTCTCGCTCCAACTTCTTAGGTTTCGAGACTTTCTCGCCTCGCGTATAGACGTTATGCGCTTTCCCGCTCGACTCGCACATCTCGATTTACGCTACTATCTCCTATTTCACCGGCTCGAACTACTCCTTTTTTCTTCCCTGCGCCCCTCCTTACTTAATAAGTCGTTTACTGATTTCATGGTACACAAAGAAGCTGATCCACCTGCATAACAAAAGCAGTAGCTATAGCAAAGGCTAAGTTGTTTACAGAGATCAAGACCCTGCAAGCTACGTCGCATAAAGAGCGTGCTGCGAGAATTGAATAACTACTGCTGTGAGAATGAGAATTGACTAAGCGGTTCTTTTGTGTTTGGATTTCTACAGGTTCGATAGTCTCGTTTCGGTATTAGATTACCCTAAGAAGAACCTTTAGGCTGTGGTTCAACCTTAACAGAAGCCACCTCGAACGGGAACAGAAGGTGGTGGCCTGCCTTTCGCTTAATGACCGGAGTTGGGTCCCTCCAGCCTTCCTGATTCATTCATGAATTCATACACATAGACTCAAATACCCCTAAAAATACATTTAGAATAAGAGAATCCTATCGACTTTCTCCGTGACCAAAATAGAATGAAAAGTTACATATCTCTTTTCACTATATTTCTGATGCGGATCAGCTGGCCTTTCTTTAATATGAAGGATCTTGGACCTCTTCAGTCTTTTCTTGGAATAGAAGTTGTTCGGTTATGTTCTAAAACTGTGCTAGTATGTTCTCGATCTCATATCTCGCACTGGTCTTATCTCTGCTCGACATGCATAGACTCCTCTTGAGCTTCATGTGAAGTACGATGCTACTTTTGGGTAAGGGATGAGGGCACTTTTTCTTCTTCTATTAAATTGTAGAACAACTCCTGGGATAAGTTCTCAATCATTCTAGAATAGATATGTGAGCTGGCAGTTTGCTGAGATGTCCAAGTAAATCATACTCTCAATTTGTCGGCTTGATCCGTGGTCGGCTCTTCTTTCTTCTAGGTTAAAAAAGTGTGAATTCATTTTCCATAAGTAGTAGTATAAGTCCCGGGAGAATATTCCTTTCTAAGTTCCACTCATAGTCTAATTCTTCCTGCCTTTGTCTATGTATATAGCTAGTCTTTCTTTTGCTTTTTGTTGAAAAGGAAGTTTGCTTGTTGGGAGTCCCTTTTCTTTATTTTTCTAGTAAGCTATAGGTATTTCTTCTTTTTCGGATCGTCTTCTTCTCTTCAGTCTCGTCTGGACTAGACTTGAATGATAAATCTCTTTGAGTTAGAATCGAAATGGAACAACGGAACGAAGATATCTACGTAAAGCGAAAGCCATTTGGGAAACTCATATTCAAGAACAGCAATCACTTCCATTCATCTTACTGAGATTGGTAGAGCAAGAAGCGGAACTAAAAGAAACAATTCGAATGGATTCCAATCAAGATACGCTCATTGGATGATATCTATGCTAGAAACTTTCCCATCGATCGACCCACCTCTTTAGGTTGGAATAGAGCCTTTTGACCTAGTCAAAGTTTCATTCGAAAAAAAGATACTGACTTATAGACTGATAGATAAGAATAATAATACATAATACTAATAAGAAACTCAGAATCTCTTCTTCTTTTTCTTTCTAATGAATTGAAAAGAATGAAAAGACAGATTCCATTCAATAATGAATAAGATTGAACAAGAAAGAATACAGAATACTCAATAAAAAATAGAAGAATCATCCTATTTTGCTGATTATCAGTACTACAAGTCCTCAGAAGAATCAGGTAAGCAAGACAACGTACAAGCCAGCCCTAACAATCCTGGGGAATCCAGTAGCCAAAAAGATCGAGTTCCATTTTTTATTCGAGGTCTACCACCGAAAGGAGAACATTACAAGTCTCAAGCCTCACAGTCATCTTCTCAGCCGCAGAAAGCTAATCCCCAATCGGGCATAAAGAATGAATCAACGCCAGCAGGTCATTCGTCTCCCTCACCAAAGCTTGTATTGAGACCAATAGTGACCGCGAAGGACGTTAAGAAACAGCCGGGGATAACTATACGACCCGCTCCTACAGGCCAAGAGACTAAGGCCTCTTTTAAGGCACCCCAGACTTCCTCGTCTGGGGGCAAATCCAACGCACCTACGTTGGTCTTTTGGTCAAGCCAATCTTCGAAAGGGCAAACAAAGAAGCCAAACGATAAGAACGATGCGGCTATGGCACAGCAAGTCAAGAAATCCCAGGCTCTTTTAGTTTAGTTGATTTTCAATTGGCCTCTGAGGACAAAATATCATTATGGAAGAACCAAGTGGGTTTTACGGGATAATAAATTGACTCATTTTAAGACTGCTGGTAGAGTCTATGGAGACCCTCCAATCGGAACCCTCCCGCGGAATGGGGTCACGCCAGAGGATTTTGAAATATACAGCCCAAAATGTCGAAGGATGATAGATTACTGGGGCTTTTTTTTACCCTGATAATCCACCAGCCTCGGTCTATGGACAAAAAGTAGAGCTTGGGATTTTTCAACATGATTAGAATGTTTTGGACTCTCCTTCGCTTCGAATCAGAAAGAGAGTCAGAAAAAGGATAGAAAAAGAATAGAAGAAGATAACAGAGACTGAAAGCAAGCAGGTATAGATTATAAACATTCACGATAGCTTGATCCCTTCTCTTTCTTTGTCGAACAACTTGAAGTGTTTAAGGGGCTGATCGCACGCTTCGATATGGGCTACTACTCACTTGCTTGGCTTGGATTCGTTCATCAGAATTAGGCTGTACAAGGATAGCACTTGGCATCGGATCGGCTAAGTACCTTGATTCGCGTAGGTCTTGCCTTGGTCTGTTCAGGTTCGAAAGAGGTGGGGAAGTCAAGTAAAAGAAGAAGGGCGGTTACGAATGTAGGGCGGTGGTAAGGTAAGGGCATCTAATTGATTTATCGATAGAATAGATCAACGGAAAGATCACTCGGATGGATTACCAATAACTGAACAGAACAAGAGAGCACTAAAGTGAGTGCCTTAAGAAGCTAAATAAAGCTAAGGATAAGGAGATAGCTGTCGGCTCATTCTTGAGTACGGAAGTGGGCATATAATTTCTTATAGAAGCCCGGATATCAAGCTCAAGCTCTTTTCCTTTTGCCACGGGAATGGAATCAAACTCACCTAGCCGACCCTGTCAGGTAAGATAACTCGATAACCAAGACTGAGGAAGAGAGCTGCTGACTCTTCTATGTTTGTTTGCTAATGAGATGTCGATCGACTAAAGGAAGAATTGGTGCTTGACAAAGAATTAGCCCGGACCAGAGAAAGCCAAAAGGCTAGATTGAACTCTTTCGAGATCGAATCATAGCTTCTTTTTTCGTACCCAGGCACGGGAATCCACTTGCCAACTTATCCGAGTTTGAATTGGGGAACGAACGATCTAAGTAAGGAGGTAGCTCCAGGAAGGTAGTTCTTTGACCCAGTGGAAAGTTCCACCCGTTATCCACAACAGTACATAGGGATGCTGTAACTTGCTTTGCTGTTATAACTTAGCTGTTTTCAGTTCAATCCGGCATTCACTAATGAGCTTAGTTGCCTGACTAGTCAGCTTGCGAGTCTAGCTATAGCTAGTAAGGACAGATAAAGGAAACACGAACACTGCAGCTAACGATGGGGTCAAAATATTTCATTTAAACAGCTAAAAAAGCTCACTAAAGCTAATAGAATAAGAATAGTAGAAAGTGTAGATAAGACAAAGAAACAGCTCCTACTTATTTAGCTACTAGACGAGTACTAGCTCAGCTACAAGAAAAAAGCTACCTTTTCAATTCGATTAAGTAAGTAAGTAAGAAAAGACCTATCTTCACTCATCGTACATCGTTAAAAACGGCAATTGGTGCTACACCTTTCTCTCTTGTACAAAACCTGCTGGTGTTCAGCATTCATGTGTTCGAATTGGTCTGTCTCTCGACTCTCCCGGTTATTAGGTCAATCAATATCGGTTCGATTGTTGGTGGCTTGACTTTCGCTTCGGTCTCGGTGACTATATAAAAAAACCTTCCCTATTTTGAGTCTGGGTTTGAAACGACTCTAAACTAAAAGATAGAATGAATCAGGAGGACGGGCTTTATATGGGCCTTCCTTTTCTTACTTACATATCGATAATAGGTCTATCAAGAGAATCTATTCTATTTGTCACAGCCGAGTGTGAGGGGTCACCCTCAATATCCTTTTTATGCAACGAATCGGATGCTAAAAAGTAAGGAATGTTGCCTTTCGCTTTTGAGTTCTTTTCTTTGAGAAGAATAAGAATGGACGCCGTCTTCCGCATGCTGGATCCTATACTAAAAAATACTATGAAAGTGGTCCGACAGATTGCTTCAGTTCACTCGCCTTGATCAATCAAGAGCTTTGCCCCCTATATATCATACGAAGGAAATCGTGTCATCATCGAAGTCAAGACAAAGACAGCCGCTTCCTACTAGGAAAAGCCTTTTTACAAAAATAGGTGCTTTATTCCAAATACCAAATAACGGTTTCTGTTTCTGGCTGTCGCCGCATAGATTGACCCATTATATGTGGACATCCCTTTAGTTCAAAGATTTGAAACTTGAGAACCCATTGACTCTTTTCTTAAAACCACTCTTTCGTCTAAGGCAACCTTTTTCTGCCTCTTTGAAAAAAGCACTAGTTACTGTGGAAGCGACTAGTTCGGGTAGTTCAGACCAAAACTAAAGGGAGCGGTTCCAGGTGTACGGAAGAAAAGGTAATCAGCAAGGAGGATATGAAGAACCATCCCCTGCGATTCATCTCAGTGGCGGCGCATCCCTTTGATCGAACCATCCAACGCTAAACTGGTCTTTTGCAGATACCCGATCCACCAAGGATTTGTACCTTTGCTTTGATATTGAAAAACCATAACTCTCCCATAGTCTTTTAGGCCTTACCGATTCCCTTTCGTCTCTGCAAACATGGGCGGTAGGGGAAGGATAAGAATTGGTTCACCCGCTTGGACTATCTCCATGATACGGATTATTCTTATAATTAGCCGCCTTAAAGGGAGCTCATAAAACCTCGTCTATTTTTACATATATAACCATCCATCCTATGGGCTTTCTCTTTAACTAAAAAAGTAATCTTATCTTAGTTAGGAGAAAAAGACCGTGGACAAAGCCTTCCAACAGAAATGTCCTATAAGGATCCATCGGTTTTTGTCTCTAGCAATTTTGGATTCAGATCCAGGGTAAGGGCTTCCATTTTGGGATTACGTCCTGATTGTTTTATTTTGAGCCTAGGATTTATATATATATATAGTATATACTGACTCCCCACTGGAGAGTGACTTGAAAACATCTGAACGCAGGCGCAAGTAGTGAATCTGATTAGTCACTCGGAGAAAGCTAGCGAAGTGATAAATTCAAATCGTTTTTCTTTTAAAATGGGGTGTACTTTTTTGATTTCTAGGGTGGTTAATCGAATAAGGACTAAAAGCACAAGCGGATAGGCACGCCATGCTAAACTGCGACGCTGGCTCCATACGAGGATAGGTACTAAAGATGCAACTATCGCACAAAAGACTTTCACTTCCGCAAGCTGCTGTATAGAGATCTTGAGCTGCGGTCCTCACAAGCTGCTAGATCGCGGGGTGTAATCGATAACAAGACAATCCCAAGCACGCCTGAAGCTAAGTGCCCCTCCTGACCACAGATGCATATGTGAGGAAGAGGAGAGCCTAAGCGTACAGGCGAGAACTAAAGACCAGCACTGAACTCTGCTAACGCCCTCATCACTATGGTCCCTTCGCCTGCGGCACAGACCTCTACGACGACGCTGACTAAGCCCCGGCCCCTTCCGTGGACTTCGCTGAATTGACCACACTGGAGGAATTTCTTTTTGGTACATCGAGGCAAACCTCTTACTGCACAGTGGGAATCTTTCTACCACGCGGGGCAAGCCTTTTAGCGAAGGATAGGTCTTTTTCCGGCGAAAGCAGCCTTATAAGCGCGGCTTGTATAACCTTTTATCTAATCAGCATGACGAGATCTTTTTCCTAGCTCTTAGTAAGGACAGTCAGCAAGGACTTCAAAGTCTCCTCGTTCTTTGAAAGGAAAAGCCTCCCTCACTACGCTCCGCCTACCAGTCCCAAAGTCTGGTTAAGATATTGTCTATACCCAACAGTTCCCTGGCTCCTTTCAGCGAGACAGACGGCCTGCAACAAGGCGATCGACCAGTGAGGCGGATCACAAATGGGACTTTCTTAGTGATTAGTAAGGGGCCGAGAGAGGGCGCTAAGCAGAAAATAAAGGACTATCTTTCAAGAAAGCCAGTCCTTATGCCTCCCGCCCAATTTCTTCTTTCATTCTCGGGTAGGAAGTTGGGAAGGGATGAGGTTAGGGCTTTGTTTAACAGACACATTCTAGGATAGATTGCCAGTAAGCAAGCAGGTATCTATTAGCAGGAAGCTTACGGCGACAAGTGGAAGGCAAGAATAAGGGACCTAGCCTTCGTAAGGCCGCATCTGAGAAGGAGAGTTGATTCCTTTGGGTACTTGACTCCCTTGGCTACTTTACTACGCTATTCTTCGCAGTTTCCTACCTGGACTATTGGGATCTTTCCATTCGAGAAAGAGATGTACGAATAAAGGATTCCAGAAGAAGACTCGACCGGACGGGAGAGGTTGTTTAAGAATCGAGATAGGCACTGTGAAAGAAAGAGTGAGATAGACGTCTAAGAGAAAGTGCTAGCCAGCAAGCTTTAGCCATGAATCCGATCGGGGAGCATCTAAATAGTTCCACGCAATGACATTTGAGGAATCCAGGGACAACTACTTTACTTCTATTGGCTCTAAGCCTAGTTCTTCCAAGCAAGAAAGGTAGGCGCGGAAGGTCTTTCATTCAATTCAAAGCAGTCGATTGAAGCGAGTGCCTTTCAGTCTCTTTTTTCCTGTGAGTATGAGAAAAAAGCTGTACCTTAGAGTTAGCCTGCTCCTATTGATCCATAAGCAGTCCACCATATAATGACTTCCAGGCCAGTCCCCTTTACAGCTCTCTCTTAGTAAAAAAAGGAAAGGAGGCCCTCTATCTAATCCCCTTAATAACGAGCTAACTTTATATAAAAGTAATTAGGGCTATAGGCTCTGTATAATAGATATCTTTCTCTTTACCTGGTAGAGATACAATTCTTTCTCTGGTTTGCTATCCATCCGCTCTGCTCTCCTCGAGGTTGTTACCGATACATGTCGAGCTAGGCCAGTTGTAGTTCCCTTCCTAAGCGCTTGTGTAATCTAGTGAGAAAGCCTGTGTGTGATAAAGCCTGAGTATTGATGAAAGCCAGCAAGGGCGAAGCAATCCAGTTCGTTTGAAAGCTGTTCTATTTCAAATGAGCAAGCTTCTTCTTTTTTTTTCAAGTAAATGAGCTCTCTGTCCCTCTTAGGAGAGCCACCAGGGCTGACTATTTACGTTACGCGGGAGAGACTTTGGGAATTCTCATCAAAGTCAGTTAATCCAGCGGTCAACAAGGAGGAAGGCGTAAACAAGGTCAAGCTCGTAAACCGGTGAGAGAGCAGGGGTATTAAAAAGCAGGTGATTATGAATTGGTTGGATAGCAGTCCTCCCCTAAGAGTTCTCTTAATAAGAGTAAGAGTTCTCCCGGGCAATCTCTTCCTCTAGGCATGCTCCCTTATCTGACGCAGGTTCCACGGATTCTAGGACAAGCCAGTAAGAGCTCTCCTCTCCGAGCTGTACCAAAATCATAAGTTGCTGGGATAGCAGATTGAAAGGCTTCATATTTATTTACCTCTCTTGGGATCATCACCTTTGAGAGAATTGCTGGGGATACTAATAGGTTCAATAGCAGCACTTAGCTCTCTAGAGAGGGACTACCTTTCATTAACAGAATGTGAGACTAGAGCTTTACCCATAGAAAATGACTCCCTTCTTTCCAGTGCTAATCTAATGCCGTTTCCTAGCCAGTCAGTGGGAGATTTCTATTCTTAAGCGCATGCTATTGTAGAAAAAGGGTAAGCGCTTTCAGCCAGTTCTCTTCCAAGCAAGCTAGTAGCAATAATTGCTATCCCTAGTGAAGTATAAGTCTTCGCCCCAGTAGTCTCAGTATCAGTGGGAAATAAATACCTCTAGTCTTCGTCCCTGTCCCCCGCGGTCCTAAGGCCTATTTTTCCTTACAGTTGTGAGGCTAGACCCAAGATAATGACTTCTCCTGGCGAGCGAGAAAGAGTGGTACATCCAATTGCAAAAATAAGGCCATTTACCTTCGATGGTAGGCCAGGCTAGAGAAGAAGCAGTGTAACATAAAAATCTCTTGAAAGACAGCTTCAGTCCCAGTCTCTTACACCAAAAGTAAGTGACTTTGAAAGAAGTCCCGTAACAGCAATCGCTTTTTCAAGTAGGGATCTTAGGCTAACAAGGAAAGCCAGGGGAAAGATTCTTGGGACTGAAGCTGTTACAGCCAGTTTAGTTATAGTGGCAATTGCCAGCCTTGCATTTTTTCTAGTGCCAGGTTCCCCTGAATCTCTTGTGAGAAAGCTTACAGCCGGTGAAAGAAAGTGCTTTTTTCTCGTATGAGAAAGCTAGTTCAAGTCAGCATGCTTTTCAAAAATTGATCTTTCTTTTTCTTTATTTAGCATATTTATTGCTTTGCTATTGCAAAGTCCTTCCATGTGGTTTTTTATCCCTTTTCGCTAGCCAAGCCAGTTTCAGTGGCAGTTGGAGTTGCTTTACTTTCTTCTGCGATATAACTAGAGGTCAGAAGGTTTGTAAGGGTGGAAGAATGTGGATTGTAAGCTCTTCTGCGAGGTCCCATACGCTATGTCTCGCTCCTTTGTATTCCTGCTCTTTATGAGCAAAAGCTAGCCAATAAAGTGAAAACCTGTAGGAATACCTATTCTTTCAACAAGCCTTAAAAGCAGTCTCCTTCTTATAGTATAGTAGTTCCTCTACTCTCAATGTGAGGAAGCGAGCAAAGGAGTATTGAAAAGGAAGCACTATTTCCATTCCATGGACTATTCCCCCGCTATTCTACCATGTTTCCACCTGTGCCGATAGTACTCCCCTTAACTAGAAAGCGTAACGAGCTAACGATTTCCAAGCCTGTTGGCTACCGAACAAGTCAGTTCTTGTCCTACTTCCTTGAAGGTTCAGTGATCATTTTACGTCAAATTGGAATATTTTCACATTGAGTACAGCTAGGCAGTTTGATTTTGACCCTTCCTGGTTTGCTCCTCACTACAGCTGTTCGTGCATATGACGGGACCGAACCGCGCAAGGTATAGTTTGACTTAATCTCCAAGTAGGACCCCTTGTTCGGTCAACTCTATTCCATGTAGCGGATATACTTAATACATATAAAATCTTGCTAGCACGACCTTGGATCCGCGCCAACTTAGTTGCAGGTGATTGAGCGTGTTCAACTTCGTTTAGAAGGCTGGAAGAGTCAGAAATTATCTATAGCAGGTCGAGCCAGACTTATACATACAGTCGGTTACTTCGGCCTTACCTACTTATGTCATGCAAACGGCAAAGCTTCCAGCAAGTGTTACGGAATCCTTGGACCGTACGAATAGAGATTTCCTTTGTGGAAAAAATGGTGATCAGAGAAAGATACATTTGATGGCATGGAATATTGTCTGCATACCAAAAAGTGTGGTGGACTTGGTTTTAAACAAATGGAGCAGGTGAATGAGGCCCTCCTGGCGAAGACAGCCTGGCGCTTATCTCAAAATCCACAAGCTTTGTGGGCAAATGTTTGTAATATGAAATATAAAACAAGTAGTTCTGGTTCAAATAAATTATCGCATGGGTCTCATACATGGAGAAGTATACAGAAGGGTAAGGAACTCATCTCTCAGGGTGGAATTGGGATTTGTTAACCCCACAGTTACCGGCAGAGGAAAAGTTACAACTGATGAATCTTTTTCTTCATGCTGGAGAATTTGATACAAAATATTCTTATAGTCTGTTGACGTCAGAGAATCTCTCCTTTGAGGAGTCCGCTAAGTGGACGAAAATTTGGAAATTGAAGGTGCCTGAACGTATTAAATATTTTTTTTGCCAGACATGATCGCCTTCTAACAAATCTAGCGAAGGCTAGGAGGGGGTTACAGGTCTCTACAGCTTGTCCTGTTTGTAGAGCTGATGTTGAAGATGAGCTGCATGTTTTGAGAGATTGTGTTTGGGCGAGACCTATTTGGGCCGAGTTGGTGCTACCGGTGCACTGGTCAGACTTTACTGCCTCCCCTCTTTTTACTTGGTTGCACAAGAATCTTCAGGGCTCGGATATTGGCAAACACCAGCAAATGTTTTGGTCTATTTTGTTTGCAGTTACCGTCCACCAACTTAGGGCCTGGCCTAATAAAGCTTTACATAACCCTCTGTTTTCGAGGCTCAGTAAACCGTGTATCATTTTGGGTAAAGCCAGGGAAATCAATAACTGTTTGGACAAGCCTGTGGAGACGACTAAAAAGGAGGTTCAATATATACGATGGGTTGCTCCAATCCATCCTTTTTTAAAAGTGTTTGTAGATGGGTGTTCAAAGGGAAACCCAGGCCCGGCGGCTGCGGTAGGGGTTTTGAGAAATTGCAATGGTGAATGGATCATGGGCTTTGTGAATAATCTTGGCATAACTCAAAATTTTGCTGCTGAATTTGGGGCCATCTATCATGGATTGTCCATGGCCTGGGACCTGGGGTATCGTCATCTTATTCTCGAGTCTGATTCAAAGACTTGCCTCAGTTGTATCACACAAGCTGTTCCATCCACTCATCCTAAAGAACTAACTTAACACAAACAAAATCTCTTAAAGCTCTTCTGAACTTAACTGCTCTGAACTGGATAAATACAGAGAAAGCTGGAGATTTCTGATGGGATTAGAGAATTCCCTCTTTTAGTTTCATCACTTCTTCGCATAGAAAGCCAAATCTTGAAGATTGCAATCAAGAATTACTTCTATGAATAAAGATTCAGATAACTTGCTAAATTTAAACCAGGTACTTTGACGCAAGAAGATGGAAAAGCTACCAGGCTTTGTCCATTTAATGATTCATCATTATTGACAAGCAAGAAGAAAGGAAGGACCCGTTAGGGGACTTGTCTCACAGATTTTCTATACTGATTGAAATTGCCTTGCTGTGGAGTCTTTGAGTACTTATAAATAAGTATTTGTTGTAGTCTCGGCTTTCTTCTAGCTTTGGGGATTGTGAGAGGTTGGATGGAATTCAAACTTCAAGTAGCCAAAGTACCTTTTGTAGATGGTTTTGCACTTATTACACATATGCATAGAGGCGAGGGTCACGTCCATACGAGATGTGAGGGGGTCTCCTGCATCTATCGTTCCCTGTCTCCTTTGCTTTAACTTACCGGAAAATAAAAGACTTTCTGGACTGGACTCTATCCCTCTGTCACAAGAGAAGCGGATCTTAGATAGTGCACGAATGAATGCATAGTGAAAGTCAGTCAAGGCATTGAAGTCAGTCTGTGTAAAGCTAGCTCTGGAAGGTAGATGCTATGCAATAGGACAAGTGATAGCACTTACTAGTCTCTTTCTTCAGTCAAAGAATGACAGGGAATAAAACATATCCTAAATCTTTATAATACATAAACACTCTACTGTTATATCTTATCATTTAATGTACTATTCTATCCAATAGATTATTAATGGACAAGAGTCCTTTTTTAGAGAGCTATTTTGCGCTTGTCTAATCTTGGTTTTATAGTAAAAAAATGTTCTTCTTTTCCATTCGTAAGTTTTTTTTTTTTGTCTTGCCTTTAATTTGAGCGTTATTTCCCGTCGTAGAATGATCTTCTATGTGTTCTTATCTAATGGTCTTGAAATGTCTTTTGACATAACAATTCCATAAAAGTTAATTACTAATGATTTCCAGTTATTTGTTACCATCATCAAAGATGGAGAGAGAAGATTCGCCCTATTCTACTCTTGTGGATGACTGTAGTTTCTTTCTCCCCCAACTTCACTTCAGTACGTGAAATTTATGCATGAGAAAGAGTTATGATAAAGACGTATAGTCCTTCTGTAGAAGGTGCCCGTGCTATCGTGTGTATGAATGTTTCTTTCTTTCTGCTTATTTCTCTGGATCTTGTTGCCTAATAAGCAAGTTTCCTCTACTAATGTTTTATTACGCGATTTCTTACTAGTCTTCGCACCCTCTTCGCTTATTTCTCCCCAAAGAAGTTTTCTTTGTGAGTGGAAGCCAATTCAATTATTTGATTCCAGTCCGCCTTCTTCTAATGTCTTGAGATGAGGATATTTATCATCTTTTCTATTATAGTCCCCCCACCGATTGTAGATGAAGAGTAGTTTCTAAATCTAGGCGTGAGGAAGGAGTGGCATATATTCATAAGGAAATTGGTCATCACCATGTTTGAGTTTTGTCCAAGGATGTTTACGTTGAGGAAATGGTTTACCAGAAAAGCTATACAAAAGACTCGCTGAGACCATATAGTTTACGGGTTTAGGCGAGAGTGTTTGCGCTTTCAGCCACATTGTTTACGTATAACCAAGGCTGGTTCACGTATAAGTGAAACATGGGCGAGGTATTCACAGATCTTGTTTACGGATGCTAACGTGTAATATAATTTACGCAAACGGGGTGAAAAAAAGAAAGGGCCCAAGATTCCTTATTTATATATATATATATATATATTTTTATTAAGGATTTTTATGAGATTGGAATCTATTTAGTACTTTTGGATTGTAAAATGGTAGGATCGAATCGGGATTTTAACAAACATGGTTGACACATTTCATGAGATCCTCTTTCACTTTAGTTATTCGAATTCAGAAGTCCTGCGGATTCTTCCCTTTAGCTTTCTTTTTCTCCTCAATAGCATGAAGGTGCACGACATGATATTTTTCCCTTTAGATGCAGTTGAAAAGTATCTTCATTCATGCATGGAACAAATCAGAGTCAGACCATTGCCGCTAAGTGGTTTTCTCGCCACCTTCTGACCAAATTTGCACTCTTGTAGTTTAGCCTTGTGCTCGTGACCACTTAACTCTTGCTTTCAATTAAAGGCACTTGACTAGCTCACTTGGCAGACTGTGAAAAGAAATTCCCAATTTGACTTTAGTTATGTGGCCAATATGAGAAGGTTTTGGCTGCTAAGGGGCCACTGGAGGCTGCTAGTTCTTGCTTTACTCTTTATGCTTGAGTGGGTTGGTGTAGAAATCAAACTTGGCCTTGGCCATGAACTTGGACTTGGAACCTAACTTGGCCCAAGTAATGTTTTGGATTAGGAATTGAAGACAGCACAAGATGTGATGGAACCACAATTGGACCTATAACTAGACTTGGTTCTGGTACTGTACTTGGAGTTGAATATGGCTCCTGAGAAGATGGATCGGGAACAAGACTCTCCAGAGTTGCATTTGGGATTGATCCTAGCCCTGGCCAAGGCCAGCGACTTGAATTTGAAGTTTGAATTGTACTTGAAGATGGCACCTAACATGCTGAAGAAGCTAGCCAAAAACATGAAAACATGACCCTGCAGTGGTTAATCGATAAATGAAACATACGACATGAAGAAAAAAATAAAGAAGGCACGGATGAAAGATCAGAGGCTAAGGCCAGGCGAGTAGCAAACGGAGATGAGTTTAGTCACACTGATGGGAGAGCGAAAGTCGGAGTACTCTCTCACTTAATCAATAATGCCCAGGGCCAAGCACTTACTGGCTAGCGGACAAGCAGGTTCTGAAAGACCTCCACAGTCTTTGTTTCGGGTTCGATTTCTTATGCAGTTAGGAGTGGGGCGTGCTAGCAGGAAGTCCGGTTATGAACATATATCAATCTTTCAAAAAACCTTTCTTCCATCGTGTGGTTGTCTGAGCCAAGGAGATCAGGTGTCGGTGGAAAGGAATCCTCTCATCTAGAGACCAGGACGAAAGATCATGGACCTAAATAGTTGGACGAATGCTGACTCGCTGTCTAGCTCACATAGAGGGCTTTCTTTAAACGAGAGGAAGGCTTTTAAGGGGGGAGTTGAATGTTGAGACTGGGCCAAGTTCTCTTTTGTATCAACCTTAGTCTGCAGAGGGAATTGGGCCTTTCCTTTCTTAGACTTGGAAGCGGGCTTATAGTTTGGGTGCTTTGATGAGCCTTCAACTCTAAAAGATCAAAAAGCAGGCCTGATTCGAGAATAGGGCTGTCGGTTGGGCCCATTTGGATTGGAGCCAGCTCACCAATATTTCCCTGTGTGGACTTTCTTTTCTATGGATTGCGTATTTTCTTCTCCGCTGGACTAGGGATCTCTTCCTCACTTCTCCCCCAATCCATTCTCATGGAATTTGCAGGATTAGGGGAAATTTCCTTACTTTTTTCCATCATCTTTCCTTTCTCAGCGGATGCGTTACGGATTCTCGGGTCAATCAGTTCCCCTCACGGAAATTGGAATTTCCGATCCCGCCCAACTTCTCATCTTCCTCCCTAGCTGGTAATGCAAACTCCGATGAAGGATCCGATCGCCTACGTCTGATGATGATTCTGCATTTTTCATACATGGTCTCAACCACGGACCTTATTGGAACTCCTTTTTCTCGCCTTTGTCATGTGCAATGATCTTAGAGCAAGATTTCGCAATATGCCCCATACAGCCACATGCATAACAGAGATTAGGCAATCTCTCATATTTTAGCATCGCAAATCTGATGTCCTTACCTTCCTTGATTCTGACTGTCCTTCTGACTGGCTTCAATATGTTAACTTACGCATGTAGCCGGAAAAATAGACTAGAAAAGGAGAGACCTTATAGCTTAAAATCCTTTGACCATTGTTTGAAGATGAGAAGGATGATTTTCATAAGACCAAGGACCATTGTATAAAGCTCTCTCCAGATCTTTGTCATTTGCGAAAAAGAAGTGGAATAAACGCTTACCCAACTTAATGATCTTGAGATTTCTCCCTACGCATGCATCATTGCACTTTTCAGGCCTTTGATATTGATATCTCGATCTGAAAAAATCTTGCCATACAGACCGTTCTCACATTCATGAATACCATCAGTGATATCTGTATCACAGACTTCCACTAAACCAGTTTCCTCCTCAGACAGGGAGAAGGAACTCATCATATGAATGATGTCCATATCCACTTTAAAGGGTGTATGTGGGACGACAGGAAAAGGATTGTGCAAATGAACGAGGGTTCTGGGAAGGATAAAGACTTGAAACAAAGATCGAATGACTAAGAACTAAATAGGAAAGCAGTAGTAGTGTAGATAGGATGATCAATAAAGGCTAAAAAAAAAAAAGAGAAGGGTGTCAGATCATTCGAGAAGATCAGAGGTAGGATGGAACTCAGCCTTGTGTTGAGAAGCCGCGCAATAATCTTGTAGATGAAATTGCATAGGCTTATGGGTTTGTAATCTTTTAAGGTGGAAGCATTGTTCTTCTTAGGTATGAGAGGAAGGATGAAGTGTATGCCCTTGGTAGTGAAGAGCTGCTGAAGAATTCAAGAATAGCATTGTATATGTCAGTAGAAACGATATCCCAGCAGGTGGTAAAGAAGTACCCAACCGTCTGGTCCCGGAGCACTTTCGGCGGATAGTCCGAAGACCGCGTCCTTAACCTCATCAATAGTGGGTGTGCTTATCAGCTGCTCGTTTTGCTCTTGTGTAACAAGCCGAGGGAGTCAAACCATAAGTTCCTCGTTGAGCTGACATCCTTGCGAAGTGAAGAGGTCCTGATAAGATAACTGAATCATGCTGGAGATGGTAGTAGTTACTCGAGTAACTTCGCCTTGGTCGTCTATAAGCTCGTGTATGGCAGTCGCTGAAGAAAGAAATTATCAGACAGAATCTGTGCTTCTTCCCTTCCCTCTACCGTCAAAACCATCGAACCGTAACCTATCGTAGGAGTACTTCGTTCCTTGGACCTAACCCTCGGAGACCTTTTGGGAGGTGACAAGGACCAGAGGGAAGGGAACTGGAACCCAATTTTGGGTAGGGAATAAATCAATCTACTTAGACTCAAAATCTTATCATTAGCCTCGCTATTCTGGGTAGTAAAATGAACCAGACTGGGAGCCCATCACACACAGACTCAAATCCCCTATTTCACGCGGAATCAAGAAAGATAGCCTACTGCTAAGCATCTATTGCAAAATAGAATCACCTCAAATTTCTAACTTGTTTTCTTTTTCTCTTTACCCAGCCATTCGATATCCCACGAAAGCATGAAAACGCATTGAGGGCATAGATCCCCTAAGGGAAGTTTCTTCTCTTCTGGGCGAGTCCTTTGCTCTCTGTTCCCAGCACTTTAGTACTCAAATGAAAATCCAGCAGGAAAGTGTTCAAGCTATTTTCTTTCTCCAGACACGGAAGAAGCATTTTTTGCAAGGCAAGTCACACTTTTTTGGATAGTGTCCAATTCAATAAGCCTCTCCCCAATAGCAAAAAAAGGGGAATCTCCTGTTTTGTACAAAGTAGCTATATTCTCATCCCCTGTTGCATAGCAAGAAAGTTTCAAGTGGATGTTGCAGTGGAAGAGTGAATTTCCTTTTGAGTGAGAAAAGAAGTTAGATTATAGGGCAAAGAAAAGCAGAGGTTCTAAGGCTAGTGAGAAAGCCAGACTAGATAGTGCCTTTAGCTCATAGGATCATTCACCAGAGTAGGCGTGCCCCTTATTACATGTCAGTAGATACTTTTTATGGGTTTTCTTTTCGTTTGACTTCCAGGTAGAGTAAGATAAGAGTATTCAGCCAATTCTAGTCCTATACTTCCAAGCATTTCCCGGCCAGTCGCAAGTGCTTCCATTCGATAGACATACGAGGGAGACTCTTATGTGGAGAAGGCAAAATAGATATGTTTTAGAAAGCATTGGTATGGAGATGGAAATGAAATGTACTTAAGTAAGCTAGGAAGCGATCCAAATTCCAGGCCAAAAACTTACCTATGGATATGTCTTTAGATGGATAAGCCGTAGTTGCCCCAGGTCTAAGTAAGGCTGGCTATAGGCTAACGAAAAGATTGTTTGGTAGGGCTAGATAAATCGATAATATCTTTCTCACATTTCTAAAAGGTTGTCTTTCCTCACATCTTGATCCTACTTCCAGCTAGTTTCTTGCTAAGCCTAAGGGCAGTCCCTCCTGACCTTAAGCAAGAAGGTAAGCAAGCTTCATTTCAATGCTAGGGTAGACCTTTTGAGTTTTATAAAAAAAGGGTTTCTCTTGCATTTTGATAAAAAAGCCCATTGAGTTGGGTAGTTCTCAGCCAGCGAATGCTTCTGCTTTTTATTCCGCCTTTGCTGCTGCCTTCCTGCTTTAGCCTTTAGCCCGTCAGCGCGTGGGCTCTCCGGGCCAGTTTCAAACCATCCAGAAAGAGGAGTTTTCCCTCCAATTTAGGTTCTATTTCGAAACCCATCTCATCTCCTTTTGTTTCATCCTTTATCTTTCTCTTTTTTTATCCAGCTGGCAAGGAGGGAACCATACTAAGAATCGAGCAAAGGCAGGGAAGTTTTGGAAACACTTTCCTTTCCAACAGTCCCGGTTCCGGCAGTTCCTTTACCCGTAATGACTTATTCTTGTTGATATTCCAGTGCCAGTCTTGTTCTATTGCTCTGGCTAAGGCTTGGATAAGACCTTACAATAGGGCTAAGTGTTGGATATGGGATGGGTACACGAGATTGACCTGAGAGGACTCACTCTCTATCTTTTTCATCCCTTTTGCATATGAAGTCGAGTTTTGAAATTTCTTTTGTTGCTCTTCCTTCGCCCTATATGAGGTTTGAGATTGAGTTAGAGTTTCAGTTCTTGTTTCAGTTGAAGTTTCATCTATCCAGTTTCCATTTCAATGCAATATGTAAAGTGAGAAAACTTTGAAGATAGTTAGATCTGAGTGAAGGAAATTCTCAATTGAAATCTGTCTCTTTCTGTGCGTCCTAAGGTAAGAACATCAAGTGGAAACAAGCTAGTCTTCAAAAGAAAAAAGAAAAATCTTTTGGAAGTAGGGATTTTTTTAGGCAAAGAAGTAAGGAGCGAGTCTATTTTTTCCCTATACCTCCCCTCGTTAGGAAATCCATTGATCCAGTTTGAGTAGCAGTTCAAAGCTAAGCCCCTCCCGGTTATTTGAGTTATATTAATCAAGTTGGAATGCCCTATAAACCAGAGCCCGCTGTTGGAGTAGCTTTCTTTCGTAACGAGCGTAATGAGTGTAACGTGCCTCAAACTTCTCTTCTCGCTTCTATTCGTATTCTAAGCATAGCACAGTTCCCGTAGCAGCACTTTTTCGATAGAGATGGGTCTTTCGTTTTTGCTCTGTGGCAAAAGGTCAAGGTGAGTACAACTTCTGAAAAATTCCATAGAAGCTTCTCGCCACCTTAGCTATGAGTATCAAAGAAAAGAGGGTCCTCAGTCCTCATTGGGTTATCAAACATTCTCGAAAGAACTGGTTCATCAAAATGGAAGATTGAGTCAGAATTCGGCTGGACAAAGAAATTGCCTATCATGTGTATCCCTTTAGTTTCGAAAGACGAACAACGCGGACGTGGAATAATTGACATCTTTTTTTGATCCAAAGGTTCGTCTCATCCATCAGGTACAACTATTTGGTACTTTTGTTTCGCATTCAATCATAAAAAGGACCAGCAGATAGGCTTTGTGGTCACTAATCTTCACTTCCCGGTCTTAGTGGGTGGAATGCCCTTTTTCTAGTCATGAATTGGGGCTAAACGGGCTCTTCAAGCAGGTCGTAGGTTCGACTCTTTTTAACAGGCGTACTCAGAGGAGCTGCTCCTTATTCATCAGTTGAAAGAAAGGGGAAGCTTTATCTCGAGCGGACAGACAGGCATACTTGCAAGACTCGGTCCTTAGGAATGAAAACGAATCCTACCGTGCTATCTTATCTAATATAAAAACTGGATCCGAACTGGCAAAGCTGGATGCCGGGGTGGAATTCTCATCTACTTGACTTTTGCAAGTTGCCCTCTTCCATGTTGAGCTAACAAGAAGGACCGGAGCTCATAGCCCTACCTAATGCCAAAGAATGGAATTGAATCTCGCGAACAAGTTCCCTTATTTATTCTCCTCGAAGGCTGGTCAAGTCTCATCCCCAATCTCTCTATAAAAAGAAAAGGAAAAGCCCATCCATGTAAAGTAATGTCAGCGAGATCCTCTGATCAGCCAATCTTGCCACCATTGCATTGGGAGCCGGTGCCCCTGTCGAAGCACTTTCACATTTTGTGTGAACCTTTGGCAGGAAAGAAGGATTTCGTCGCATCTACGGAATCTCGTGATACAGAAACTGTTGACTTGCCTTCAAAACCGTAGTTTAGGGCACTCGTTGTCTACAGGAAAACCTCGTTTGTCACTCCTTTTCAGGGATGAGCATCGAATCCACAACTAGCATTTTGGTTCAGAACAGCCGTGCTCAGAACGAAAGAAATCTGCCTTGCCCCTCCCGATCATTCATTAGCTGTTCTAGTTCGGCCTGTTTTCCATCAATGAAGTTTTTTCGTATATTCGTATATAAACAAGTCTACTGTTGCAAGGAAAGGAACCCCCGACGATGTAATTGAATCCCCCGGGCTCCGAATCAAAGGTGGCACTACGTCGGTAAAAGAAATAGAAATTGGTATAAGTAAGAGGAGAAGGAAAGGGTAGGAGTTCCTGCCGGTGCAATATCCTAGTAGGGGAAGGGATAGAAGACTGGTCGTCTAGAATCAGCTGTGGGAAGAGAAGTTGGATCTCTCTGATGAGTTCTGCAGTTCTGTCTCTCCGAGGGGCAGGAGACGAAAAAAGCAAAGTTGTCTCTGCATATACGGGGGGGTTGTCAAATAGAAGAAAGACGTAGTAGAGGCTTAGATTCACCGCTAAGGGGGACCTCGGGTCTTCAGGCGTAGGCTTTTTTCCAGCCTAGGAGCTCGGGAATCAAAAGCCATGAATGATCGTCGAACTGCAACTACTGTGCTGTGCCCCACCTGACAAGAGCTATACCCGTACGTACAAAGCTGGGTGCCTCTACTAGAAAAGCTAGGAAAGAAGAGCTTTCCTAAAAGACAAGCAAGCAAGCGCAAGAATCAAAGCATCCAATTTCCTATTTTTTTTTTAGAAAAAGCCAATAAAGTAGATAGGAGGAGCAGCTGGGGCTGGGCACTGACTATGGTCTACGGCCCTGTGTAAGGGGCTGAAAAGGAAGGTTTCCGGGAAGAACTTATGGTTGTGAGAAGCTGGTGCGGAGGACCTTGTATGGTTGAAGATTTCTACGCCATTCATTAGAAGAAGAGAAGAAAGAAAGAATGAGGGTGGGGTCAGAATTCCGATTCGAAGCCATCTTCATTAGCGCCGGATCCACTCTCTCCCCGGAACATCCTCCCTTTCCTTTACCGCATCATGGGGGTTTACAGGAGATCACATGTAATTGGCTTGTTAAAAAGCCCCGGATGGTGAATAACTGGAGGCCCTACTACTTTCGATGAACTTCATTTTTCGTAGAATATACCATCGATTGCCACGTGGCCTCCAAGGTCTGGAAGAGTAGTTCCTAGAACTTCCGTCAGGTAGTTGTCCAACCGTTGAAGAAGTAACCGTACTCACTTTTAATCTCGCATTCCTATACTTCTACCAACGCTTTGCTTATCCCATCCTTTCCGTAAGCGTAAGCAGCAAGTTCTTTTTGGCTGAGGGTTGGTTTGGCGGAAAGACGAGTTACCAGAATAAGAGTGAAAAAGCCAATACGCGGCTACTCTTATTCCCGGTCCCGGATGTTGATGATTGCTATTTCTGCTCCTGCTGGTGTACCTGGTCAAGCTAAAAAGAATAGTAAATATTCTATTGCCGGAAGAGATACAGTTGCTGCTTGCTAATAGAACTATTCGGGCTTGCTTTCCCGATTTCGATTGACTCTTTTTATTCAACATAGGAGACGAGCTCACCGGAAGAGAGATAAGGTTGCTGTTTCTATAATAAGATAATCAATCAGTTGCAGCACAAGTTGCGCGGTAAACTTCAGTCTAACTACAGTTCCTGCGCCAGAAGCTACAGCTATCTTTCAATTCAAAGCTGCTACATCTGCTCTGAACATTCGTACAGTTGTACTAACTTTAAGTTATAAAAAAACCTGCTTCTTTTTCTTTATCGTATTGGTTGGGGATGGGGAGATGATTGTGCTGATTCCTCAGCTTCGATTCCTTTCAATTTCAAGAGAAGAGACGACATCTCATAGTTGACTGCTTTCGAAAAGCGAAAAGCCAATGTAGTCGCTTCTAGGTCAGAAAGTAGGGCAATGGTCTCTGCGTTAGTCCAGGGAGGTTGTGGCTTTCCACCATTCCCCTGACTCAAAAGCTTCTTTCGAGGAAGCCCATCGATTCACTTAATGGAGATGGCTAAAGGAAGCAGGTTCGTTCAAACATGGCTTTAAGGAAAGCAAAGCTAAGAAAGAAGGTAAAGAAGTAATGACAGGAAATCAAGCCAAGGATGAACACGACGAGGTCTTTATTTCAATGAAACCAGAAAGTTAGGGAACACGAAGAACAACAACACTCAAGCCCCCTTATATATATATATATACAGGTAAGGGTAAGGGAAAAGGCCTTACTAATAGATAAGGGTTTTGACTTCATTATTATTATTTGTATTGTTCAGTGGTATTAGGTTGCTTTGCCCTTTTCTTAGTATTAGCTTAGAAAGGTTAAGTAAAGTGAAGCTTTCGAGCCCCAACTCACATTGCTCCCATGGCTTTCTTGGTCGGACCAACCCAACCATCTGCAACATCTGATGTCTCCAGTGAGGGTTCTTCCTCCATTCCCGCTATTTTTATATCTGCTAGCCAAAACCTGCTTGCTGCTGCCAACAATTCAGGTGCCTCTAAAAAATAAAAAGAGGTAGTTTACCCTTGATACTGCTGCCTCAAGCTACTGGTTAAAAAGCTGCTCTTGATTCGATCGAAGAAATCGAAGAATAGAAAGGTAACCCATTCTTTCATACTGCTGATAAGACTCCTCTTCGCATTACTCATATTGGATCAGTTACCTCTTTATTATTCTCCTCTAACATTTTTTTTTTTTCAAATGAAATTTTGTGTTGTTTCATCCTCTTGTTTGATCCAGGACCTGGGGAATCAGATTTGCAAAAAGGAGCGGGCCGGGCCACTCTTCTACTTTGATTTTTTGTGGCGTTCTCATCGCTATCGCTCTCTTACCGTCAAAAGAAGAATTAGCAGCTTAAGCTTGTGGCACAAACAACGTTTTGGTCATCCTTATGCTCTTCTTCTTCATTCTGTATGTAATCGAATAGGTCACAGCACAGTTTATCATTGGATTCTTGTCATTTAGCCTAACATTCTCATGTCTCATTTCAAAACAATCATAAGACAATGGATGCTAATGCTAGTTCTTTTCCATTTATGCTTTTTCATTCTGATGTCAGGGGTCTTTCTAAATTGTGAGGAATCCCAGATTGGTTTTATGAATCGAATTGGGGCATTTTTTAGCAGAAGAAAAATGGATTCGGGAGGGCAAAAACCCCCTATCTTCGTCAGATGCGCAAAAGCTTACTGAGTCGGAGCACTCACTTCTAATGTGCTTGCCTTGGACAGTACGTACTTTTGGGGGATCGCTAGCCTAGCACTTAAAGAGCACTTCTCTTCTTGTTGCATTGCTCACCCTGGTGAAGACATGCTAAATATTCACCTACTCACATCGGAATTGATTCAATTCCAGCCTTTAGTGTAGTGGGAAATAAAAACCCTACATTTCATCATTCGACACACGAAAGAACTCAACAGGAGAGTAGGACCAAGGTAATTCCATTCCCTATTGATTCTGGGTAAACAAGGTAAACAACCCCCTCCCTATGCTCCGATTCAGGTTTTAGGCCTATTTCCCTCTTTGGGAAAGAATTTGCTTACTTATCTTTTCCCATAGGACCAAGGGCCGACCCCAACGTCCATGAAAAGGACTTTTCTTCTGCTTTAGCTCAAGACGAGGCTGCGAAGCAGAAAGGTCTAGTTTTATAGGATGGAGGGAGTCAGGCACGCAGAAGTGTCATAGAGAAGGATACTTATCCATCTTAAAGCTGCTTTAGACACCCAACCCAGGTTGACGGAGTAAGGTCGTTGGGCGTGTGGATGGGGTCGTAAGCCAGGGGTTAACCATATCCCTTGGTCAGACGATCTCATCAAAACCATCAGACACTAAAATAAAAAGTGAATTATGAACCACCTGCTCACAGAATTTCTCTGTGTCCCTCTCTTCCTGAATCCCTGTTTATCTCTCCTATTCACTGGGAGGGTGAACAGTGGACTTGGTCATTTGGTCTCGTTGTTGGCTCAGCAGAATGATGAAGGTAAAGAGGTAGCCTGCTACTACCTTAGTCGCATGATGGTGGGAGCAGAGCATAACTATGAACCTATTGAGAAGCTTTGTTTGGCGTTAATATTTGCCTTGAAAAAACTTCGGCATTATATGTTGGCTCAGCAGATCAAATTGATCGCACGGGCTGATCCGATTAAATATGTGTTGGATCGACCCGTTTTGATGGGACGAATCGGTAAATGGGCTGTCCTTATGATGGAGTTCGATATCACCTACGTCCCGCAGCGTGCGGTGAAGGGTCAAGCCTTGGCTGATTTTCTTGCTGCGCATCCACTCCCTGATGATTCCCCGTTGGTCACTGATTTGCCCGAGAAGTCATGACTTCAGAAATGGAAGAAGCTTGGAAGATGAATTTGGATGGAGCTTCTCGGCTTGTATATTCTTCTGACGGCACACCTAGAAGAAAGGCTGGTGCTGGTTTGGTCTTTGTCACTCCTTAAAAATAAGGGACTCTTTTATTATTCCTTTTCTCTGCTCAAAGAAGATTGCTCCAATAATGAAGCTGAGTATGAGGCTCTCATTTTTGGAGCAATCTTGGCTTTGTCTTTGAATATTTCAGTTCTTCATGTATATGGAGATTCTCAGCTTGTAATTCGACAAGTAAAAGGGATCTATTTCGGAAGCCAGAACTCTTGCCTTATCATCAGATTGTCTTAACAAAAAAGGAAAAGTTGACACTCTTGAAGATTGAGCATATTACACGTCGCGAGAATACGCAGGCTGATGCCTTGGCAAAACTCGCGGCAGCTCTTTCTCTTCCTGATGGCCATGATGCGGATATCAGAGTAGAGCAAAGGTGGCTCCTTCCTTCTGTCCTGGAGTTGATAACTCCAGAGTTCGAAGTTAATATGGTGATGTGCTCTCAAGTCGAGGCGTCTGATTGGAGATATCCTTTCTTTGAGTATTTCCAACATGGTAGACTGCCGGAAGATCCCAACAAGAGAACGGAATTTCGACGTCGCCTTCCTATATACATATATCAGAACCATACATTGTATAAAAGATCTTATGATCAGGTGTGGCTTAGATGCTTGTGACGAGAGGAAGCCGATGATGCTATTAAAGAGGTACACTCTGGTGTATGTGGTGGACACCAGTCTGGACCCAAGATGTATCACAAACTTAAACTCCTGGGTTATTATTGGCCCGGGATGATGCGTGATTGTCTAGAAGCCGCTAATCAGTGCCATCAATGTCAGATACATGGTGATTTCAAGCATCGGCCTCCGTCACCACTTCATCCAACGGTCCCTTCGTGGCCATTCGCTGCTTGGGGCACTGATGTTATCGGACCAATTGAACCACCTTCAGCCAAAGGTCATCGGTTCATTCTCGCCGCAACCGATTATTTTTCACGGTGGGCTGAAGCAGTTCCCCTCAGGGAAGTAAGAGCTATAGATATAATCAACTTCTTGGAAAGGCATATATATTATTTCCAGGTTTGGAATTCCAGACCGTATTATATCAGATAATGGTCCAGTCTTTCGATCTTCAAAGTTGTATCGATTTGCTACCAAATAGTTGATTGATTGGAGATTCTCCACCATCTATTACCCACAAGCCAATGAATGGTCTAGCGGAGGCTTTCAATAAAACTCTTGGAAAGATCTTGAAGAATATTGTCTCTAAGAATAAGCGAGATTGGCACGATAAGCTTTATGAAGCTCTATGGGCTTATCGTACCTCAGTGCGAACTCCAACACAGATGACTCCATATTCTTTAGTGTTTGGAGGAGAAGCAGTGCTACCCTTTGAAATGGAAATCCCTTCTCTTCGGATTGCAGTCCATGAAAAGATTACCGATGATCAACAAGTCTTTCTACGCCTACAAGAGCTCGATGCTGACGAAGGCAAAAGACTAGAAGCTCAGCAGAATCTTGAGTTGTATCGGCATAATATGACTCGAGCTTATGATAAGTTAGTACACCAAAGAACCTTAAGACAAGGTGATCTGGTACTTGTTCTTCGAAGGCCTATTGTTGTTACTCATCGCACTAAAGGCAAATTGGAGCCTAAGTGGGAAGGTCCGTACATTATTGAAAGGGTGTACGAGGGTGGAGCTTACCAACTGATTGATTGTGAAGGAAAGCATCCTATGCCTCCTATGTTTGGTCGGTTCCTCAAGAAGTACTACGCTTGAATTAGTTGTAGTTGCTTGAGAGACTTGTAACCTTTTAATTTCTGTATTGTCCCACCGGTGTTGGATGATCTATAAGTCCCACCGATAATATGGACTTATGTATTCAATTTTCCATTTTGTAAACCCAATATACTCCTTCATATTATCATGACGTTTTTATGTTTAGATGCTTGATAAGGATTGTTTGTTCCTTATTAAGTACTCTTTTCTTTTTGGGATGAGCTACTTTTGCAAACTCCCTTACCTGTGGAGGATAACATTTAATCCTCTTCAATCTATTCTCACTTTCGATCGACAACTCACCAGCCCTTGAGTCTGGTAGACAATTTTTGTCGCGAGTTGAAGATTATACTTCTGCCCTTGAGCAGAAAGGCATACTCTGTGTAGTCCCTGCTAATCTGCTTCATCTGATGTGCTTGGTTCTCTATACCCACATCATTTATCTCCGATGGCGTCTACTATACGTAGACGAGGGGATAACTGTTCTTTTAGCGGCGGTAAGGCACACTCAGTGTTAGTCCCTGCTGAATCGATCGCTTTAACCTATTAAGCTGCCCGGGGAGCCTCTGTGTAGTGTCTCACTGGTCCTTTATGGTATAGCAGTATTAATAGGCCCTGTCACTAAGCTTGGTCTCTTGTACCCTTAGTGCCACTTGAGTGACGGCTTCAAACCAAGATTCATTTATTTTTTGTTTACCTTAAAAGTTAACCAACCTTCAGGCTTCAAACCTGAATATTCTTTAAATCTTGTTAGCCTTGAAAGCTAACTCTTCATCAATGAATTTGGATTTTCAATTTCTACTTATCCTGTGAGTTAATTACTCATAGAGGTTATTAGCACCGTTGTTTCTATTCTAAAGAAATAACGAGACAAATACAGAAACAAAGTCGAAATGGAGCAACACATAAGAAATAATATTTCATTTTTTGATGAAAAGATACAAGGTTACAAATTGATATTTACGAGATTATCAAAAAAGGCAAAAAGACAAGAGTACATGCACAGAAGAAAGTAATTTAAGCTTCGCTCCCGGCCCTCCAGATCCCCATCTTCTTAATCTTTTCAAGTAGTCCGTTTTGTCTAGCTTCCAAAAATGCTTCTTCTGATTGGAGTGCAAGGTCTACTTGAGCTAGACTATCCTTGATAGAAGTGACTTCTTGCGCCTTCTTTTGATGGAGCTCTTCCTCTTCTTTCAACTTCGCTTCAGCTTGCTCCTTCGCTTCGTTCAACTTGGCACGGTCCTGCATCAACGCCGGCTTCTTCTTTTTCAATGAAGCTATATGTTGTTCTAACTTGGTCATCTCCAAAAAGAGTTCTTCCCGACGCTTTTCGCTCTGATCAATCTCCAAATTAATATGAGATCAAGTTTGAGATGACTGTTCGAGGTCTTCAATCCTGGATTTGAGCTGTTCCCGGAGGGATGAAAGGTAGTCAGAAGATTCAGCCTGCTCCTTTTCAGATATTTCCAATCTGGCCTCCAACTCAGCAGCCATCTCCTTTCTGCGCTTCTCCTTATCGAAAGAATGAAGTTGACGCAGTTTAACGCCGTACTCCTCAAAAGCATTGATAATGGCGAGTGCCCCCGGTTCTTCATAATGATAAACATTCTTTAAATCAGTAAGAAGCTCCTCGATGATAATTGCAGTGTCGAGACTGTGGGGGTTCTCTAGAATCGAGTCCCTGATAATGTTACTCTGCATTTTCAAGTAGTCCCATTTCCTCCTCTGCCTCATTTGCTCCACAGCCGACAAGGATGTATCAACTGACCACTCGACCTGGAGCTCGGGTGATCCTTCTTCGGGGCCCTCTTCTTCAGCTATTTCTCCCGTACGTGACCCTTCAGCGGCGGATACGTCCGGAAGCATAGGAGTTGTTGTTACAGCTTCTCCTCGTACTATGCTTTCTGAAAGTATTCAAAATAGTTAGTCAGCTTACAGTTTGACAAGCTTATTAAGGGAAATATCTGAAGCAGCGTATATACATACCAGAGCCTGTATCCGCCGGTACTGATTCAGTTGGTGGAGTGGGAACATCCGGAATCTCCGGAATATCTGGTTCCAATTCTCCTGTTATGAGAGAAGCAATGGATCAATACCATGAAAAAGGAGAAAGAAGTTATTAAATACGAATTACTTTGCATCTTACCACTTTCAAGAGAGGAGGGTGGACTAACAGGAGCCCTTATTTTCTTAGCCAATCTTTTTCTTCTTTTGAAAACAGGGCTCTTCTCTGGTGAGGATTCTTCGATTTCTTCTCTCCTTTCCTCTTCTCTTTTCTTATTCTCTTCCTCTTCCCTTTTCTTATTCTTCTCTTTTTATTTCTTCTCTTCTTACTCTCTCTTCTTCCTCCCTACTTTGTTGAGTTGGAAGTGAGCCGGATGCCCCCTCAGCCCCCGGTTGGACGAACGAAAGAACTTCCATAAGAGTAAGTGTCCGACCGATAAAGGCATCGGGGTCCTTCTTGAAAGCTGCAAAGAAATATGAGAACAGTTAGGCTTAAGTATGGCCTGAGGTGTTTTCTAATGCATATTTGGAGAAGAAAAGACAGGTGTATTACTATCTTCCAACCGTGACATTGCACGGACACTGTCAGAATTGGGAATATCAAGCCCTGTAATAAGAATGAATGGAAATATTAGAGTGCTGCGCAATGAAATTGAAAGAGATAAGAAGTATAGTGGGTTGATAAGTACCTTTCTTCTTCAACTCATTTATTCCAAGAAGGAGTTGTTGGGTGAGGCTAAGGGTTCATACTTTAGGGCTTGAACACCCTCATCCTTCTTCTTTTGTTGCGGCGCCGCCTCCGCTATTTTCTTGCCCTTCTCTTGTGGGGCAATTATTGGTTCTTCCTGACGGCGAGTTGCTTCTTCCCGAGCTGCTGCAGCCTCCTCCCTGATCTTGAGAGGAACTTCGACAGTTCGGATTGTTGTTTCGGGTAGTTCCGGGATAACCCCCTCTGTTTCAGGCTCCCGTGAACCTGCAACTTCCTCGGGGAACTGTACAACTTCAACCTTCGATTGCAGCCTGGACGATTTCCGTTGAGGCGAAGCATGCTGTGGTTGTAGTCTTGGAACCTCCCCTTCCCTTTCACTCCTCACGCGAGGTCTCCCCTTCTTCTTCTTCGGAGGTGATGGCGATAGGCTCCGCCCTCGACTTCTTTCTCGAGGCTCTTCCCTCTCTCCTTCAGCCTCAATTCTTTTGCGACGTCGACCCCTCTCTCTGTCAGGATCTCCAGTGATAGCTGATTCTACATCTACATGGATCCCAAGAGATGCAAGTTTGGTCTTCTCCCTCCTTAAAGCTTTTCACTTTCTCCACTGTAATAATGAAGAGAGTTAGTTGAAGAAGTGATGAAGAAGTGAATAAAATGGAAAATATCAAAGAAAGTGAAAAGCATATTACTTTAAAGAGAAACACGGTCATTGAAATAGTCAAATTATCTCCTATGATGGCGGCCTAAGATTCTACACTCCTCCCAGACGCTATCATGGAGCTTACAATTGCATGTGACAAGATGTTCAATATATCCATATAAAGTTTCCATATCAATTTCGAATTCTTCTACCAAGTCATCCATCATACTCCTTTCCTGCTGCTCCTCCGACCGTGAAAGGATTGGGATGCCGGTAGGTATAGAAAGTTCTTCTTCTAGCTCTGGTCCCTAGGCATATGGATCTTCTACTTCACGAGGGGTCGCTTCTCTGAGACGAAGGGGAGAGGGAACATAGGTTTCTCGCCTGATGGATGGGCTCCTAGAAGAAGGGCGAGGAGATCCGCTGCGCGATGGGCTGCGAGAAGGTCTTCTCTGCTGGCGCTCGACTCCAAAAATATTTTTAAAATTATCTGACATAAAGCCCAGGCTCTTGGTGCACCAAAAGACATACTCCTTCGATCGCCGACCTTCTGATTCTAAAGGCATCTTTATGAACTCAAAACCGGTCGGGTTTCTTTTCTTCTAAAGTTTCTGCTGAAGGAACCAGGCTGCATATTTCAAGTTATATTCTACATAGAAAGGAAATTGAAGCATGGGCACCTCCTTATGGATCAGCATGAAATCAGGCACCTGCTGGTCAAAACCAAAGTCTAACGCATATCTGTGAGGAGAATATTCTTCTATGTACACATACTGACACCTTCTATATACAACTCCTCCCGCCATTATACTGCTCAAAAAGCCAAGTAAGTGTCTCTTCATCCAACCTTACGGCATGCTCTCCTTTGCCGATATCATCATAATATACACTATTCTTCGACGGGAAGCTAACCAGTGGACCTCTCCATGCCAAATTATCCAATGAACCCTTAACTTCATCGCCAATGGTAAACAGCTGATGGGCTATGATGAAATTCACAGAACTACTACAATTACAGCTAGCAATTTCTACAATTGAGGGTACTCCCGGCTTCGACAATGTCTTCCCATCAAAAAGCCCGGATCCATGGCACCCAAACCAACCCATGATCCAGTGTGCGGGTAAAACTGATGTACAATCATTGGGCACTCCGCCCTGAGTTACAAAAGCAACAATTTGATCTAAACAATTATACAAATGGGCCAAGACCGCTACGCCCACAGCATGCTTCTTTCCTTCGGCCATCTCATAGGCCATCACAAATGTTTCAGGTCTGATGTCATCCTCCCCGGTCACCGGCAAACAGTAAACACTGAGCCACATCGCCTGCTGCGAGATAGTCCTTCTTCCGCCGAGCGTGATGCGACTGCTTGATAATACTATCCCTTTACATTGCCATTATCACACCTTCCTTTTCTGTCAGTGGCTCCAGGGTGCCCATAGGACGAGAAGGGTCAGCATATAACTCCCAATTCCTCTTCCTGCCTGAAGGATCTTCAACTAGGGCAGATGGCTTTTCCTCCACATAATAGGCGATCCAGTCATCCATCGCCACTTTATTATCTTTACTGGCCCTATACAGTGATGCATATGCCCTGTACATCATCCCGAGGTGTGGAGATTCGTACTTTTCAGGGATGTATTCGTCATATGGTAGTCCAGTGATTGGCAGTCCAATCATATCTCTCATATGTAACAAGTTTATTCCAGTCTCTCCCATCTTTGTTATTACTGTGTGCCCGTCGGCATTCCAAAAAGATGGAAAGGCTTTCAGCAGCGGGATGTGAATTCTGTAAACCGGAGACTCAACATTGCTATCACAAGAGTTGAAAAACCTTATGGACAACCTAATATTCTTGCAGAATATATAGCTTTACAATTAAAAAATAGAGTTTCGTTTCGAAAAGCAATGAAAAAAGCTATTGAATTAACTGAACAAACGGATACAAAGGGAATTCAAGTGCAAATAGCAGGCCGTATCGACGGAAAAGAAATTGCACGTGTCGAATGGATCAGAGAGGGTAGAGTTCCCCTACAAACAATTCGCGCTAAAATTGATCATTGTTCCTATACAATTCGAACTATTTATGGAGTATTAGGTATAAAAATTTGGATATTTGTAGACGAGAAATAATCGACCCTGTCTTCCCATTCTGTCCAGTGATAAAACAAAAAATGACAAACTCTTTCATTCTTTTTCCGTTAAAAAAAAATGAACAATTCTAATTCTATAAGGTTAAATAAAAATTCGATTGATCATTTGGTATAATTGCTATGCTTAGTGTGTGACTCGTTAGTTTTTTCTTTATAGTTTCAAGTTGGGATTAAAAAAAATAGACTAACCCCCGCTCTAAACTTTGTAATTATATAAAATAAAAATAAAAACTTATTGCTTTCGTTGTCGAGATCCCAAGAAAAGATATCACTATATGAATGAGAATCACGTCATAAAAGGCAGTGTAATAAAGCATCAATATGATAATACTGAAAATTCTAATAAATTTTCGAAAATCTAATCTATAAAAAAGAAAAAAAAAAAAAAAAAAAATGACTCGGGAAAATTTTGTTGAAGCTCCATTGCAAGTTCGGACCTAAAAAAATGGAGAAGCTATGGGAACGAAATGTGACTGCATAGGATTCTATTGAAAACGAATCTTAATAATTCATTGGGGGGGATGGCAGAACGAACCAAGAAAAAATGGATTTCTTCATCTTTGTCATGGATTGACCCTACGAATGAAAGAGGAAAGAGTCAATATTCGCCCGCGAAGCCTTTCTTTATTTGATTACTCGATTTTTTTTGGCCTGATTCAATAGGGGTAGTAAGTAAAGAAAGTCTTATATGAATATCTCAAAAGGTTTCTAAAAACAGGAAATGGTTTTACCAGGGAAACAGAACCCCTTTACTGTGGGCTGTTCAGACCCAGAGTAGGACCTAAAACTCTGTATATGGGAAATTGAGGGGCTATATACTCTAGGAGGCCATGAAACCAGGCGGAACAGATTTGAAATCCGCAATTTTCCAGGTACTTTGTACACCACTCTCTTCTAAAACCAATCATTTCACCTGTTCATTCACAATGTATAGTAAGACGAGGACACCTGTCTGGATGGTTGTTTGTTGCCCTGTTTATTGCAGTGCACTTTCTTCCTTTCAGATGGTTGGGTCCTGGTCTTCTATTTTAGTGTCCCTCACCAGGTCAGGTTGTCCCGGGTCATCTCACCTTTCTGTGGGCGTATGCCTCATAGGAGGTTGATGATTGACCTTGAGACTGTACCTGGGTAAGCGGGTTCAAACCCTTTTATTGCCCAAGTACAATTCTGATATCCAATCCATGCCTTTTCACCAAGGTATGTCTTGGGTTTTGGCTATGAAGGTCTTATTCACTCATCCCCAGGTTCAGATTTATCTGTCCCTATGGATTTGGCAAAAGGAATTTCTCCCTAGCCAATAGAGTTAATATTTTCTTCGTAGTCATACTGTTGAGGGAAAAGGAAAAGAGCGTATACCCGCCATAGGTAACTACATTGATCAGTGGTTGTCCTGTCCAGATTATTACTGGTTAGGGCGGGTGTTAGCCAAGGTCCCATAATATGGGACTTTTGGTTTAACACGACCATCTGATCAATTAGTTGGCTGCTATGATTGTTTTAGTTTTGGTTTGAAATCAACCGCTGAAAGGTGGTTTAGTATTTCTCTCCAGAACTACTCAATCATGCTTAATTGGTCGTTCGCCTCCAGTGTAGTTCAAATTCGACATTGGTTACAAACGTTCTCGACATCTCTTTTGTGAGAAAGGGACCTAGGTCCCTTTGTTTTGTTGCTCGATGACCGTTAGGGTGTATTCCCCTTGACCTTTGTTTGCGTTATCTCATCACATTTTAGTGTGGTGGAGCGCAGAACAGGTGTGCTCCGGTCTTGAACATCCAGAGTTAGGCTGTACTCGGTAATAGTGTTTCATTATTACCGATCGGGAGGTAGCCAAGGGTGTATAGTGCAGCATTATCAGGGTTTGGGTGACTATTTATAGTCATCAGTCCCTCATCCTTGATAATGGTGCTGCCATGTTTGCGAAAGGGTTTTTCATCCGGGGATTGAGTAAGGATGAAAGTCCTATCTCAATCAAGAATTGTTGAAATTCTCTTCACCAATCCGTACTGGTACTCAGTCTAGGATAAATACCCTAAATAAGGATGAAAAACCCTTACTCGGGTAGGTGATGCCGAATTCTGACAGCTAGCAAATGTGGATCATACTAGGGATCCTCACTTCCAGAGGGTCGTTGGTATTTACACCAAAGTCCAGCTTCCTTTTAGTTCTCTTTGAATTGGAAGATGGCTGGCCTCGTCACCCTTATCTCAGAGGTTTCGTTCTGGACCTTTTGAGATCCGAGATGAAAACCCCGAGATTGATCTCTGATTCTGGAATACCCGATGAAAGGGATTTCTCTTGGGTAGTCGATTCTCTGATCTTGGGTGAGGAGTTGGTTACAGTACTGTTGTTGGTACTATAGCGTCGCACTCAGACCAGATGTACCGATCGAGGAATTCTTCAATGAATCTATCACTAACCAGAGAGGGTAGATTAGTCTGACCCACTCATGGTCTGTTTTGGCCTGATATAGAAGGTTTGTGATATGAAACCATTGGAGGGTTTGGGATCTCAGGTTACCTATCCTGATGCTCCCGAACCAGGAATTCATCTTTTGGAATTCTTTATTCCTCGGCAAGATCTCCAGTACATATTTTCATAGTTTCCGCCCATGGGCTTGAACAACCCCGGGTTGGGAAGGATTTTCTCAGACCTAAGGTGGTAATACCCCTTTAGGTTCTGATATCCCTTCTAAGACCATCAGATCATAAGACTTTAGAATCAATTTCAGGCTAGTCCAATGAAAAGGGACCCACCTATCATCTCTTTTTTTTTTTTTAGAAAGTAGTTTCGTCAGCAAAGAGAGCTCATTCAGAGCGGAAAGCGGTCCCAGTGATGGAAGTCGTCCAGCAAGCACTCTTTCGTGGTCTAGTCGAAATCGAAAGTATGGTGGAGTGATTAATTAGTCCAATCCTTCAAAGAAGCAGAGCGTTTAGCATACAAAAGCAGAAAAGTGAACAAAACTTCGAATTGATTGGCGACTAAGAAGATGGAGTAGCTCCGTCTAAATCACAGCCTCAGTCGTGTCAGGGTCCGGCTCTCAAGAAGATGAGAGTGATGCCAATCCGACGGTCTTCCATGAGTCAGTGGACTTTGAGTAGCCCGGTCCATAAGCTGAGTTCATTTCCATGCCAGACTACGGGATCAATGAATCAATCCATGGTGTAGCCTCCTCAAAAATCCATCGTAGAATAAGTAATGACTCGCCATTCATTGCAATAGGGTTCCGTTACGTCCCACCAATGAGAGAGATCCTGGCCCTCGAAGCGGACTATCCCCAGTGAAAGGTCTTTTTGTTGCCTCCGTCAAGATCTTTCTCTCTCTAAAGGAAAGATCAGACTCCTAATCTGGTTCAAGCTGGCAAATGCCGAACCGAAGAAAGGTGACCTCGACTTTGAGCCGTAAGCCCTTCCTTTCCAAGATCTGAAGGACCGACCAAGATCCCCTTTTGTTTATTTTATTCACTGGCAGGAGTGAAGTCAGCTCACCCTACAGATGCGTCTCAAACAGAGGATTGTTCTCCTTGCTCCTGCTGAGTAAGCCCTCAACTCCACCGAAGATGAATAAATCGCGAGTTACCTAGATCAATGAACCAGCTAGCTAGTCGCTCAAGTTGGGTATAGATAGTCAGCAGAGTGGGACGGAGAAAGAAGCAGCACCAACAGTCAGCTGGAGCGGAGACGGCTGCATGAGGATGCTCTGCCTCGAACGCTTCTACTTCCTTCTCTAAGCTTGTTAACTCCTCCATCCTCATTTCTAAATGACTCTCTATCTTTTCTAGCTTTCTTCATATCGTCCTTTGTTTTCTTAAGTGTTTCGACCTCGTTACGTATTCTATCTCTCTTGTCCCGGACTTCCTTTATGCTTCCTTCTTGTTTATCGAGATGGTCTTTCAACCGATGGTGAGTCATATCCATTTGCTTTCACCTATTTTCCTTCCTAAATCTTATTTGTATCAACCAAGACAGGAGGTAGTCTGTGATAAAGCCAAAGAGCATCCAAGTGTTTCAAATCAAAATAGAAAATCATTTGCTTGATTGCCTTGTGTTACTGAAACATTTGCCTCATCCAATGAATGGTAAAGCCCCTACAAACGACAAAGTGAATAAGGTGATGTTCGCCCTCTCTCTAATCACTGTGGAACAGAGCTCATCTTTCTTTCTCCCTCTCCTGAGTTGAGAGACCGTAGTTGAACTGATTCTGGTGAATTGGCTTCGTCTTCGTTCGATCTTTGTTATCTTATTTTCAATCCAAAGGAATGGCGAATTTAGTCTTTCCACTCAAGCGGGAAAGCACTCTCAGTGGGGAAGGTGCTACCTGAGCTGACAGCAGGCAAGGGGGCATCCGATCAAGGTTTCTTCAAGAAGGAGGACCCAAACAAGAGCGTTCGACGATCAATCTCCAGTGTAGCCTTCTCACATCAATGTGATACAGGCTGTGCCATACATCTTAACATGCTAAAAAAGTCAGCGCAAACATCAGGTCCCTTCGACGAGGAAGTAGACTGTCAGTCTTGCTTTGACTCTCAGAGTAGGTCAAGTCGGCAATACGGGACGACTTTCATGGCCCAGAATGAGATGAGGTGTAGACCGGTTTTCGAGACGAGACCAGGAGCAGTTGGTGGAGACCCGGATCCCTCAGTCCGAGCAGTGAGGCATTGGTAGTCAACCGGAGTCGACAGCTATAAGAGTGAAGCTTTAAGTTCTCTTTCTCGTGACATTGAGGTGTGACGTAGGCATCATGTTCCATTGTTGGAGTGTGAGATTGTGTCATGCCTGCTCCTACTGAATAGGATTATCCCCTTGCCTTCTACTCTTCCACGTCAGTCGGTCAGAAGTGCACTGTGAGAGTCTTGACCCCTTGTTGTGACAGTCTTTTTGCAAACCGCCCGATTCCGATCCGCGTAGACGAGATGGGAGGCAGGAAAGAAAGAATAGGTATGACAGGTATAATATTATTTTTTATAGACTAGGTCCAGTTATGCCAAACAAACTGGCCTGTGGTGACTGCTCGATGGAGCCCTTGCCCCACCCTGCACAAGAAACTTTGAGTTCTGTAGGCCAGTCGTCCGGTCAGTAGTTGGGGGTTGTGTCAGTGAAGGGCTGCAAGTAGAGTCCGATAGTTAAGGGAAGAGTGAAGAGGCAAGTAGCGCGTTAGGAGTCTAACGAAAGGAAAAAAGCCCAGCTCTACCATAGATTAGGCTAGTAGTCAGACGAGCTGAGCTGCAATAAGTCTACTCGTCGTTGAGTCTTTCCGTAAAAGAGAATAGCAACCCACTTCTCAAATCCAGACGAGGATTCGGTGCCGTCCTAAAACGCTTAGTTTTCAAGATTAATGGCCATCGGTCGTCGCCCTATTGAATTAAGCGGGAGAGGATGTGGTGGTAACCCCCGCTGCTTCGTCTAGAGCCGGGTTAGGAAGACTCACCCTAGCCACTATAGCGACCCCTCCACCAACTCTAGCTAAGAAGCACTCTCCATCCACTTCTCCTTTTCCGTGTGCCCAAAAGCCCGCCCGCGATGACATTGAAGGTTGGTTTAGCCCTACAACTAGTATTGATTGGAGGCCAATCCTCCTATTATTCTTTATGGTGCCCAACCGATTAGCAACATTGCAAAGGCATACTCTTTATTCGTGAGTCAAGACAACTCTGAATTTTGACTAGTTTACTTCATCATAGGGAGGCAGGAAGATATGTGGTGCAAAACACTGGAAACTCAGATGTGGAGGCCTTCTCGATCCTTATTTCAAGTGGAGCCATACGAACATTTTTTCATAGTTGTGGAATAGGAAGGGGAAGAGTTGCTTAGGCTTTATTATTCCCAATAAAAATTTGTTAGATAATAAGGCAAGCCAGAGAATATAGTGGTCTTACTTAATTTAGGTGCATCAATATTTTGTTTAATATATTTATTTTATTTACTAAAAAAATGTAGAGCCTGTTAAGATGTTGGAATTAGTTATATATATGTGGTGATAACTTGTAATCAGTACAAGGAATTTCAGTTGTGATTGGAACCTGGAGTCTAATTTTCTTTTCTTTTAGCTCTTTGAAAGACCTTATTTATGGAATGTGGAAGGATTTTTTGTTTTACCTATGAGATTATTTCGAGAAAATCACCTGAAGGCTGCGTATGATATACCATTGATCACGTTTCTTGTCTACCAAACACTATAAGCTTCGTCAGTTAATCAAGTAATATGTTGAACAATATGTCCATGCATTCAAACCGGACTATATAATATTTAGTAGATAAAAAAGTATAACCAAATATTTGGAAACTCATATTACATTTGGCTTTTAAACCATCTTTAAGAATAAAATAAATTTCTTCATAAATAAAATATGCTATTTGTTGTGTGAAAATTAAAATATGAAGCACTTGTTCGTAGTATCATGTGAAAATTATTTGAAAAAACCATCTGTCTTCAAAAGTGTAAGTTGTTAGAGAAACATATTTTCAATTTATATTCAACATCTGCCATATCATCACTTTCAAAACTTTCCGAAGAGCTAAAATAATCAATTTATAATTTGCAATAATAAATGAAATTCTTGCAGTTAGTGCAAAAATTATCATTTAATAATCTATATGATATCTAAACAGAAGGTCCTATTTAGATGTTTGAGCATCCCGTTCGTCATATCTCTTCAATTTACTGAAGAAGCTATCTTAGATAAAAACTATGATCAAATACTTAGAATGACAAATTGGCGTACTATCTCGACCTTTGAGTTATTTTTTCGAAATAAGATAAGTCACATTATATATTGGTGTAATACACCACCCTACGAAAATTATCAAATTTTATAGAGTTATTATTTAATTTTATTACTTATTTAACTTAATTACCTAGAATTAGTTCATTGTAAAATATTAAAAACTGGAAAATATGTGAATAAAAAAAAATAAAGATGAAGGGGCAACTTCCGTCCAATATACCAGAGATCGTGATAAAAAGAATCCAATTAAAATAACTAGAAGAGAGTAAAGACCTAATTGCAACAATCAGAATTAGGAACTCAATTGATACTTGAATAAATTTGAAGGACCTAATTGCAATAATTAAAATCTAAGTAGTTCATTTAAATTTGGGTAAAAGGTTACAGCTCAGGACATAATTGTAATAACTAAAAATTTAGGGACTTCAGTTAAACTAGGATAAAAGGTTGCAACCTCCTATATAATTTCATAATTTCATGCAAATGATCTAACTTAATCTAACTTATTTTGAAAAAGAAAAACATTTTTCGAGTGAGAAAATGGATGCAGTTAATTGGATGCAAAGGTTGAGATCGTAATATATTGGGTACACTGCATTAGATTAGCTCAAAACATAGTCACAAATTTGCCATACAGATTAAATTCAGCAAGGTTGAAAAGTTTGGAGTTCGAAAAAAAAAAAAATTTAAAAAAAAGCATCATAATACTTCTGTTGATAAAACATAAATATATAAAGATAAAAAGAAAATACATGAAAGAATAAAATTCTTATATAATTATTCAAACTTTTATCAAATTTACGTTAACAAAAAGTTTAAAGCAATGTAGATAATTTATTTGGTACAAATTAATATAAAATTGTTAATTAATATAAAAGTATATGAATTAGCCAATAGATTCGTAAATTCGTAAATTATGCCTATTTTTGTAAATTTTAATCAATATTTGTGTTGGTGCAAGTATACAAAAATAAAGATTAGGTTATAAAAGAATGAAAAGTGTCGACGAGTCGATCAAGTCGAGGCATGAAAATCTCGCTCTCTTTAAGGAGATTCATGTTCTCTGCAGTTGACAAAACCCTCAAACCGATGCAGTAAAATACTGGCTTGTCTCCTGTAAAATACAATGTTAGACCCTTATAGTGTGGCTTCACCAATTCTATACAAGTATATGAGCCTAAACTTTTACTAAGCAAAACAACTTCTTTTGGCCTCTCTCTCAAGTAGAATATGAAATAGTAAAATTAGAATTATAACATTTATTTGTGTATTCAAAAGAGTAGAGAAGCTCTCAATTTATAGGGTATCATAGGCTTAAATGTTACCGGAATTAAGTGGTGATAGCTTAATTAGAGTTTAAGTGGTTAGGAGTTTATAAAAGTGAATGAATAATGGTTATGTAAAATTAAATAGCGAATTGGAAGGTTAGAAAAAGATGGCCATAAACGTAGAAAAGTAAAAAATTATAACATCATTGTTGGATTAAATAAAATTTATTTTATTTTAATAACAAAATATTACGATAATTTGTATGGTAATGAATAAAAAAGAGAGTTATTCGAACAACCTAATGAGACAAAATACCCACAAATTTTTAAATATTTGAGGAAGTCCTGTCACTATTGCTCATTATTCTTTGTCTCCGGATAAATAAATATGAGGACATTAATGACCACGTGCTAGACACCTCTATCCTTCTAAATAATTAAATAATTTAGGTGTGACAAGACAATATGCATATTCATGGAAGCTCCGGTACCCTTTATGCATACTTGTGTTTTCCAATTAATTGCATCATTGGTCCTCAATTTTTATCTGACATTTTATTAACAATCTCTTATTTCATGCAATCTCCACTACACCAAAAGAGCTTTTTAGGGGCAATTTAAACTGTCAAGAAAAGTATAAAAAGTGTCAGGAAAGGTTTTTTCCGGCGGTTTTGGGCGGCACTCGAAAGTGCCGGTTAAAAGTCCGTCGGTAATTAATTTGCTGGCACTTTTTACAAACCGCCGGTAAATGTCAAATGACCGGCACTTTAAAATGCCACTTATAGGGATCTATAGTGGCACTCATAAATGCCGGATAATTTATCTTTTGCGGCACTCAAAATCGCCAGCTTTTCTTATTTTTAGCGGCAATTTTTTTCGCCAGCAAAATTTTAAGAGCACTTATTAATGCCGGCAATAAATTTAAAATTATAGTTCCTAATTAGATTATCACGGTAGAAAGAAGTGCCGGTAAAGATTGAATTTGTGATGCATTGTTATATTTTGTAATTAGATGAATAGGGATTCATGTATTATGCAACAACAATTTAATTAGCCAAAAGAAGCATCTCATATTAAACAGAAGATTGTAAAAGAAATTTTGATACATACAAACGACATCGAATACAATAAGTTTTATTATGCAAAACAAAGAATAGAAAGATAACTTCATAAAATTTCAAGTTATCATATATTTAACATCCATAATAAACAAAAAAGGCTATCAGTTTAGTCCAACAAGAAAATAATATCAGTATACTCCAAATACATATTTTAGTCATAGACAAAATGAAGAAAACGAAGCCTTGCAATTAGTCAACTGATTACTTCATCTTTTAACTAGCCAAACCTGCATTAGAGGGAAAAAAAAAAAGATTAGGCCGTGAAACAATAAAAGAGTTAGTAATATTATCTCCAACTTACATCAGATGATAAAATTCTAAAAAAAGGTTAGATTGATAATACTTAGTTTCACTTTTGACCAACTATAATTAACACTTTGATGGAATGCAAAAAATGGTAGCTGTTTGGCTAAATGTTTTAATAGTACATCTTCCTTATAAACCTATTTATTAAATCTATCCATAAAAACCATAAAAAATTAAGATCTACCAAACAAAATTCAAATTTGAGTTTTGTTTGGTAGATCTTAATTTTTGATGGTTTTTATGGATAGATTTAATAAATAGGTTTATAAAGATGTACTATTAAAATATTTAGCCAAACAGCTACCATTTTTTGCATTCCATCAAAGTGTTAATTATAGTTGGTCAAAAGTGAAACTAAGTATTGTCAATCTAACCTTTTTTTAGAATTTTATCATCTGATGTAAGTTGGAGATAATATTACTAACTCTTTTATTGTTTCACGGCCTAATCTTTTTTTTTTTTCCTCTAATGCAGGTTTGGCTAGTTAAAAGATGAAGTAATCAGTTGACTAATTGCAAGGCTTCGTTTTCTTCATTTTGTCTATGACTAAAATATGTATTTGGAGTATACTGATATTATTTTCTTGTTGGACTAAACTGATAGCCTTTTTTGTTTATTATGGATGTTAAATATATGATAACTTGAAATTTTATGAAGTTATCTTTCTATTCTTTGTTTTGCATAATAAAACTTATTGTATTCGATGTCGTTTGTATGTATCAAAATTTCTTTTACAATCTTCTGTTTAATATGAGATGCTTCTTTTGGCTAATTAAATTGTTGTTGCATAATACATGAATCCCTATTCATCTAATTACAAAATATAACAATGCATCACAAATTCAATCTTTACCGGCACTTCTTTCTACCGTGATATCTAATTAGGAACTATAATTTTTTAAATTTATTGCCGGCATTAATAAGTGCTCTTAAAATTTTGCTGGCGAAAAAAATTGCCGCTAAAAATAAGAAAAGCTGGCGATTTTGAGTGCCGCAAAAGATAAATTATCCGGCATTTATGAGTGCCACTATAGATCCCTATAAGTGGCATTTTAAAGTGCCGGTCATTTGACATTTACCGGCGGTTTGTAAAAAGTGCCAGCAAATTAATTACCGACGGACTTTTAACCGGCACTTTCGAGTGCCGCCCAAAACCGCCGGAAAAAACCGCCGCCCATTAGGGGTGGGTTTGTTAACCCCACCCCTAATGGGGTTATCCTGGGATAACCCCATTAGGGGTGGGGTTTCGTGTTTGGGGTTAAAGGGGGGGTTAACCCCCTTAACCCCCCCTTTAACCCCGAACCAAACGGAGGCTTTGAGTTTTGTTTGGTAGATCTTAATTTTTTATGGTTTTTATGGATAGATTTAATAAATAGGTTTATAAGGAAGATGTACTATTAAAACATTTAGCCAAACAGCTACCATTTTTTTCATTCCATCAAAGTGTTAATTATAGTTGGTCAAAAGTGAAACTAAGTATTGTCAATCTAACCTTTTTTTAGAATTTTATCATCTGATGTAAGTTGGAGATAATATTACTAACTCTTTTATTGTTTCACGGCCTAATCTTTTTTTTTTTTCCTCTAATGCAGGTTTGGCTAGTTAAAAGATGAAGTAATCAGTTGACTAATTGCAAGGCTTCGTTTTCTTCATTTTGTCTATGACTAAAATATGTATTTGGAGTATACTGATATTATTTTCTTGTTGGACTAAACTGATAGCCTTTTTTGTTTATTATGGATGTTAAATATATGATAACTTGAAATTTTATGAAGTTATCTTTCTATTCTTTGTTTTGCATAATAAAACTTATTGTATTCGATGTCGTTTGTATGTATCAAAATTTCTTTTACAATCTTCTGTTTAATATGAGATGCTTCTTTTGGCTAATTAAATTGTTGTTGCATAATACATGAATCCCTATTCATCTAATTACAAAATATAACAATGCATCACAAATTCAATCTTTACCGGCACTTCTTTCTACCGTGATATCTAATTAGGAACTATAATTTTAAATTTATTGCCGGCATTAATAAGTGCTCTTAAAATTTTGCTGGCGAAAAAAATTGCCGCTAAAAATAAGAAAAGCTGGCGATTTTGAGTGCCGCAAAAGATAAATTATCCGGCATTTATGAGTGCCACTATAGATCCCTATAAGTGGCATTTTAAAGTGCCGGTCATTTGACATTTACCGGCGGTTTGTAAAAAGTGCCAGCAAATTAATTACCGACGGACTTTTAACTGGCACTTTCGAGTGCCGCCCAAATCCGCCGGAAAAAACCGCCGCCCATTAGGGGTGGGTTTGTTAACCCCAACCCTAATGGGGTTATCCTGGGATAACCCCATTAGGGGTGGGGTTTCGTGTTTGGGGTTAAAGGGGGGGTTAACCCCCTTAACCCCCCCTTTAACCCCGAACCAAACGGAGGCTTTGAGTTTTGTTTGGTAGATCTTAATTTTTTATGGTTTTTCTGGATAGATTAAATAAATAGGTTTATATGGAAGATGTACTATTAAAACATTTAGCCAAACAGCTACCATTTTTTGCATTCCATCAAAGTGTTAATTATAGTTGGTCAAAAGTGAAACTAAGTATTGTCAATCTAACCTTTTTTTAGAATTTTATCATCTGATGTAAGTTGGAGATAATATTACTAACTCTTTTATTGTTTCACGGCCTAATCTTTTTTTTTTTTCCTCTAATGCAGGTTTGGCTAGTTAAAAGATGAAGTAATCAGTTGACTAATTGCAAGGCTTCGTTTTCTTCATTTTGTCTATGACTAAAATATGTATTTGGAGTATACTGATATTATTTTCTTGTTGGACTAAACTGATAGCCTTTTTTGTTTATTATGGATGTTAAATATATGATAACTTGAAATTTTATGAAGTTATCTTTCTATTCTTTGTTTTGCATAATAAAACTTATTGTATTCGATGTCGTTTGTATGTATCAAAATTTCTTTTACAATCTTCTGTTTAATATGAGATGCTTCTTTTGGCTAATTAAATTGTTGTTGCATAATACATGAATCCCTATTCATCTAATTACAAAATATAACAATGCATCACAAATTCAATCTTTACCGGCACTTCTTTCTACCGTGATATCTAATTAGGAACTATAATTTTAAATTTATTGCCGGCATTAATAAGTGCTCTTAAAATTTTGCTGGCGAAAAAAATTGCCGCTAAAAATAAGAAAAGCTGGCGATTTTGAGTGCCGCAAAAGATAAATTATCCGGCATTTATGAGTGCCACTATAGATCCCTATAAGTGGCATTTTAAAGTGCCGGTCATTTGACATTTACCGGCGGTTTGTAAAAAGTGCCAGCAAATTAATTACCGACGGACTTTTAACCGGCACTTTCGAGTGCCGCCCAAAACCGCCGAAAAAAACCGCCGCCCATTAGGGGTGGGTTTGTTAACCCCACCCCTAATGGGGTTATCCTGGGATAACCCCATTAGGGGTGGGGTTTCGTGTTTGGGGTTAAAGGGGGGGGTTAACCCCCTTAACCCCCCCTTTAACCCCGAACCAAACGGAGGCTTTGAGTTTTGTTTGGTAGATCTTAATTTTTGATGGTTTTTATGGATAGATTTAATAAATAGGTTTATAAGGAAGATGAACTATTAAAACATTTAGCCAAACAGCTACCATTTTTTGCATTCCATCAAAGTGTTAATTATAGTTGGTCAAAAGTGAAACTAAGTATTGTCAATCTAACCTTTTTTTAGAATTTTATCATCTGATGTAAGTTGGAGATAATATTACTAACTCTTTTATTGTTTCACGGCCTAATCTTTTTTTTTTTTCCTCTAATGCAGGTTTGGCTAGTTAAAAGATGAAGTAATCAGTTGACTAATTGCAAGGCTTCGTTTTCTTCATTTTGTCTATGACTAAAATATGTATTTGGAGTATACTGATATTATTTTCTTGTTGGACTAAACTGATAGCCTTTTTTGTTTATTATGGATGTTAAATATATGATAACTTGAAATTTTATGAAGTTATCTTTCTATTCTTTGTTTTGCATAATAAAACTTATTGTATTCGATGTCGTTTGTATGTATCAAAATTTCTTTTACAATCTTCTGTTTAATATGAGATGCTTCTTTTGGCTAATTAAATTGTTGTTGCATAATACATGAATCCCTATTCATCTAATTACAAAATATAACAATGCATCACAAATTCAATCTTTACCGGCACTTCTTTCTACCGTGATATCTAATTAGGAACTATAATTTTAAATTTATTGCCGGCATTAATAAGTGCTCTTAAAATTTTGCTGGCGAAAAAAATTGCCGCTAAAAATAAGAAAAAGCTGGCGATTTTGAGTGCCGCAAAAGATAAATTATCCGGCATTTATGAGTGCCACTATAGATCCCTATAAGTGGCATTTTAAAGTGCCGGTCATTTGACATTTACCGGCGGTTTGTAAAAAGTGCCAGCAAATTAATTACCGACGGACTTTTAACCGGCACTTTCGAGTGCCGCCCAAAACCGCCGAAAAAAACCGCCGCCCATTAGGGGTGGGTTTGTTAACCCCACCCCTAATGGGGTTATCCTGGGATAACCCCATTAGGGGTGGGGTTTCGTGTTTGGGGTTAAAGGGGGGGGTTAACCCCCTTAACCCCCCCTTTAACCCCGAACCAAACGGAGGCTTTGAGTTTTGTTTGGTAGATCTTAATTTTTTATGGTTTTTATGGATAGATTTAATAAATAGGTTTATAAGGAAGATGTACTATTAAAACATTTAGCCAAACAGCTACCATTTTTTGCATTCCATCAAAGTGTTAATTATAGTTGGTTAAAAGTGAAACTAAGTATTGTCAATCTAACCTTTTTTTAGAATTTTATCATCTGATGTAAGTTGGAGATAATATTACTAACTCTTTTATTGTTTCACGGCCTAATCTTTTTTTTTTTTCCTCTAATGCAGGTTTGGCTAGTTAAAAGATGAAGTAATCAGTTGACTAATTGCAAGGCTTCGTTTTCTTCATTTTGTCTATGACTAAAATATGTATTTGGAGTATACTGATATTATTTTCTTGTTGGACTAAACTGATAGCCTTTTTTGTTTATTATGGATGTTATGTCACGCCCCGGGGTCCCTTTCTATAAGCCAAAATTATCGGGCTGTTTTGAAAATTCAGAGTTCAGCGAAAAGTGCCCATTTTTTTTTTTATATTATAAATCTTGACCCAAGGACGTGCAACAGACCCGCCACAAATACAGAGATTCTCCGTGACAAACGGACAGAGTCTCCCCTGTATTTGCACGGCGTCGCACAATATACAATATACAAACATTTCCATCCACTCACAACCATTCATAATTACGATACATAAACAATTACATCTATCAGTTGAAACGTTCCCCACACAGGAACCTCAGATTTGAAACACTAAGAATCTTAATGCGTGAAAACCTTTTCTTTTTTAAAACAGCTACCTCGATGGGTAGGAGACATCATTTTTCCAAAAATCCACATAAAACCATGTCAAGTTACTTATTACAGTAATCATACGAAATCAAGTTCCAAAAATCCAACTCCACTGAACCACAAAGTCTAATGCAAGTAATAGGAGGGTAGGAAAGCTAGACCGCTAGCTAGTCGGGCTCCAAGAGTCACTCGCCCGTCGTGCCTCGCGCACCGTCCCAACCCTCTCCTCCCAAGTCACCTGTAAATGATAGTGGGGGGTGAGAACATGTACACATGTCTCCCCCTCCCAGTGGGTACTGCACTGGCAGACAAGAAACTGAAAGGAGTAGAGTAATACAGTAGCTATGCAAGTAAGTGGAGAAGTAGGTAAATAAACTACAGCTACTGTATGAATAATGCATCAATGGAAGAATAGTTCAAATATACCAAATCCAACCGCCGTGTCGGTCTAAAGACCTCAGGCAATGCCACATAAGGCTCTCCCTGGCATACGTCCCTGGCGAAAACCACCACAACTTATCCTTAGGGGTTTCTTTTCTTTTCCAATTATCCTATATGCCATAAGCATACATAAACCAGGTGTCATCCCATACCACACTAATTTAGGTGTTGGGACTGCCCTACGCAACGTGTGCACCACAAAGGCCTAACATTGAACCTAAGTCATATCCAATCCTGGCTTACGCCAATAGGCGCAAAGATCACGGAAGATCAAAATAGCTATACTGACAAATCCACCAATAGGGTATTTAAACATCACTTAAGCGAGAAAGATCTTCTAAGCTCGCTTCGCATCACGAACATCCTTCAATTTCATGAGTCAGACGAAATATCACTGGTATATCCACACGGGATCTAATACCTTGCCTGAAGCTCTATAAGGAGCCCTATAACCTCGATACACACTAACCCATCTTAAGATCAGGGTCAAGCCAACAATTTATCCGAAGAAAGAGAAAAATCTCGTAAGCTATCGTCAGCTTACATTAACTATCAATACTTGGGTTCGTTCCTCTTTCGGTGACACATGCCACCATTAGAGGGTAGAGAAATAGGGTAGGCACCACGGTCCTACCCACCAAAGCTCAAGAAGCGCTATTCATAATGCAACCGCACGAGCGGTCGATAAACAAACCTCGGGCCGCACACCAGCAGCCCACGCACTACTCGTGGTCAAAGCTGTACAATCATCATTTCCACCGAGATGCCTGCAATCGTACATGAGCTCTAATAGGGAAGAATAGGCACTAAGGCCATACTCACAGAGCCTGAGGAAATAATATCCGCATTGCAGTTGACCAAGCGATTGCACTTCAATCCTCGAGCTGTACTCGCACAGCCCCATCAACAGTCGCGACTGTAACCGCGCACGGTATCGCCTCCATAGAGATGCCCACGGTGGATCTCGTGCACTACATAGAAAGTGGGGCCAAGTAATCACGACTCAGCCGTCAACTAAGGCCCAGCAAATGCCACTGCCTGGAACCTTAATATCAACATCTGCCCCGAGTGGTTTTACCAGGTGCACATCACCCTACCACTCGATATCTGTCTAGTAATCCGCCACCACTCCCAGTAGAGACACAAGTCTGCACCGCAACTGCAAAACAAACACGGGGTAACGAAACGACAATAAATCTCGAGTTAATAAAACTCGACCAACTTACCGGGACTCAATCCCACAACCCCGTGCTCTCACGTGCTTATAAACCTTAGGTCTTCCTAGGGTCAATCTAACCAGTGGTTCAGTTATGTTTATACATGTCCGTGAGTGATGTCGTGTTTGTAACATTGGCTCTGATACCACTTTAATCTGTCACGCCCCGGGGTCCCTTTCTATAAGCCAAAATTATCGGGCTGTTTTGAAAATTCAGAGTTCAGCGAAAAGTGCCCATTTTTTTTATTTTATTATAAATCTTGACCCAAGGACGTGCAACAGACCCGCCACAAATACAGAGATTCTCCGTGACAAACGGACAGAGTCTCCCCTGTATTTGCACGGCGTCGCACAATATACAATATACAAACATTTCCATCCACTCACAACCATTCATAATTACGATACATAAACAATTACATCTATCAGTTGAAACGTTCCCCACACAGGAACCTCAGATTTGAAACACTAAGAATCTTAATGCGTGAAAACCTTTTCTTTTTTAAAACAGCTACCTCGATGGGTAGGAGACATCATTTTTCCAAAAATCCACATAAAACCATGTCAAGTTACTTATTACAGTAATCATACGAAATCAAGTTCCAAAAATCCAACTCCACTGAACCACAAAGTCTAATGCAAGTAATAGGAGGGTAGGAAAGCTAGACCGCTAGCTAGTCGGGCTCCAAGAGTCACTCGCCCGTCGTGCCTCGCGCACCGTCCCAACCCTCTCCTCCCAAGTCACCTGTAAATGATAGTGGGGGGTGAGAACATGTACACATGTCTCCCCCTCCCAGTGGGTACTGCACTGGCAGACAAGAAACTGAAAGGAGTAGAGTAATACAGTAGCTATGCAAGTAAGTGGAGAAGTAGGTAAATAAACTACAGCTACTGTATGAATAATGCATCAATGGAAGAATAGTTCAAATATACCCAATCCAACCGCCGTGTCGGTCTAAAGACCTCAGGCAATGCCACATAAGGCTCTCCCTGGCATACGTCCCTGGCGAAAACCACCACCGGGTCCACGGGTCGGCGACCGACCACTTTTCCGGAAAAGTACACCCTCTTGCGGTGGCCAAACCGCTGGTGTACGTGAAGATGCGCATAAGCCGTGGCGATCAATGCGAATATGATCAATAACCATATGTCGTCAACAAATCAAAAATCCTACCCCGCAGGGCAACCCGACCACATGGGTCATCCAGTCACAAGAACCACAGAACCGACCGAATAGGTCACAATAGTCAAACCGCTCTACTTCTAGATCATGATAATAAATACTGGAATATAAACAAGTAGAGCAATAATCATAAGGGTCAATGGGTGCTAAGCTCACAAGTAGAATATGCAAGGAATATAAAAGAGAGTGGAGAGGACGTCACCGAGCATACACCACAAGGTCAACCTCGAATCAAAGTACCCACCTCTAAACAACCGCGTCGGAATCCGGGACGCTCCGCAAATCGACCGGACCTACAATAGGCCCACCGAGTCAAGGACAAATCTCACCTGACTCAATACATGACCCATGCAACATCCCACAATCCCGAGACTCGGTTTCCCAAACCGATCTCCGTAAATCGCCGAAAATCCCGAAACGGTATCGGGATGTCCTCGGGACCCACGAGAAGTCCCGAAAGGCACCAACTCGCTCTACGAGTCAACCGCTGCTCCGAAACACATCCGTTTGGGTGTGTTGGCAGCAAGCACAAGATCAAACAACGAAACGATCATCGTCGGACAATCGTTCCGATCCGGATTCCCGAAAGTGTCGATTTTGACACCGGAACCCACTACCGCTCACCGGACGTCTCCGAACACTCGAGACGGTCCCCAAGACCAGCCAACAAGGCTCAGCAGTAGTCCAAAAGTCACGCAAGTCGTGACAATCTATCCCACACCGAAATCTGCGTTTCGCTGATGAATTTCATCGGAAAACGCACTAGAAATCGATCTTTGATTTCCGTGAAAGACGTCGGACCTTGGACAATCAGTCCAGAGGTCACACACAGTCTATACTTACTGCCCACAGGACCCACGCGGTGTACAATTGCATAAAAGCCCTCAACCTTCCATAAAATCACATTATTTTATGTGATTTATCGGACACTATGGGTCGTTACGACAAACTGAGGGTCTTCGGGGTCAGCTGAGACACGCACCGATAGGTCTCGACGTGCCGGAGGCCGTGCTCATGATTCGGAGAACATTCGGGCATTGTGGAGCGCGCGGGTGCGACGCGAACTTCAGCGAACTATGCGCACTGTACGATGATCGCGCTTATTTCGCAGATCCGGGGGGCGCTGACCACAATGGAGGTGAGCATCGCGTTCGGCACTGATCGAAGATCGCCGTGCTCACCTCCGGAGGCATCGGAACAGCCTCCGGATCATGAAAATAATGACCCGAACTCAGATCCATGCACAGACTGCAGTAAATAGGGCTTACCGGGCAGAGGGAGCTAGGGCACGGCCGGCGGCGGTTCTCCGGCGGGCTCACCGGCGGTAGGGGGTTGCTGCCGGTCAGGGGAGGTCGGCACGTGCGGTGGCCGACGGCGGGAGGCGGCCAGAGGCGGCGGCGGTGATGCCCTAGCTCGGTGATTCTCTAGGCCGAGCCTTTGTCTCCCGGCGATCGGCGGCTCCGGCGGCGGTCCCGTCGGCAGACGACGTATGGGGGAGGGCCAGCGAGGCCGGCGCTCCGGTTGGTCGACGGCGGAGGGCGGCGGTGGCGGCGCTGGCACAAACCGAGCCCGCACGGGCTAGGGCTCGGGTTCCAGGGGTCCAGCGGCCATGGCGGCGGCCGGGGCACTCCGAGGCGGCGGTGGCGGGTTGCCTGAGGCCGGAGGAGAGCGGCCCGATGGATCTTGGACGGCGGCGACGCGAGGAGAGGAAACCCACGCGGGTCCGGCCAGATCTGCACAAGACTTGGTGCAGTCTGCTCACAGCGGCCGCGGCGGCGCGCAGGGACGGCGGCGGCGGCCGGGGAAGATCGCCGGAGGGTTGGAGGCGTCGGAGAGAGAGAACCCTCGGGTTAGGGTTACTCAGGTTGGTCCCCACAGAGGGAAAAAGAGAGATAGAGGGTGGTGTGATGTAAGGAAGGATGGTGATGCCGGGGTTGCACCCTCTGCCGGCCGGGGACAAGGTCGCCGGCGGCGGCAGCCGCGCGCAGAGAGAGGAGGGGAGGCTGCTGGGTTCAGTTTGGAGGGGATAGATGCTAGGGTTAGGGTTCGTGGAAGAGAAAACCCTAGTTACCTATATATACCAAGGTGTCATTTTGCAGCAAACACCCCCAAACTTCAGAATTTACAGCCAAGCTCTCCACAGTATGTGTAAAACACGCGTACGCACCTCCATGTGCGGTCTCATGCGATTCGGTACATACAATATAAGGGGTTTGTACGAATTTCGTAAACACCACTTCGACCCCTCCTCGATAGTCATGCAAAATTTCGAGATCCGTCCGTCAGATTTCCGAACGGATTGCACCAGCGCGTTCAGCACTACCGAGACATCGAGCTCACTACTTTGTTTCGTTCGATTTGATTGCCGATTCGCAGATCCATAAACCCCTTTACCGTTCACATGTACAATTACAATTTGGTCCCTCAACATAAAGTAGGCTTTTCTCGGAAACCGTGCATCAAATCCAAAATCCGTCAGTGCCATCGAGTCCAGAATAGTCGAACGGTTGAAAACGAGCTATTGGACCACTATGAACAGAGTCCGACACACTCCAGAAGCCATCTCTAATCATCGGCCTATCCGAAAAACCAGAGTTACTATTCACTTAAGTGAATTTTCGAAATCGCGTAACTCTTTCATTTTAAATCATTTTCTCCCAAAACTTGACGAGTGATTATGTAATTAAAATACACACATAAACATCGTCAACGGAGGGTTAAATTGTATAGTAAAATTCTCGGTCTTTACATCATTCCCCCCTTAAAAGAAGTTTCGTCCCCGAAACTTGAATACATTTACCCCTCAAGTAAATGTGGCTAACATTCCCGCATAATCGATTCAAGCTCCTACAACGCTTCGCGTTCTTCATGATTAGCCTATTGAACTTTAACATACGGAATGCTCCGGTTCCGTAGTTGTTTCTCCTCACGTGCCAATATCCGCGTCGGAGCCTCATCGTAGGTCAGATCCTCCCGAAGCTGAATAGTCGTCGGAATGCTGACATGGGATGGATCAGAACTACACTTCCGAAGTATGGACACGTGGAAGCCATCATGTACTTGGGCGAGACTCGGAGGTAGAGCCAATCTGTACGCCATCGGACCAACGCACTCCCAGATCTCAAACGGTCCCACAAATCTCGGGCTAAGCTTGCCCCTCAAACCGAACCGCTTGATCCCCCTGGACGGTGAAACCTTGAGCAGAACATGCTCGCCGACCTGAAACTCTAGGTCACGACGCCGATGGTCCGCGTAGCCCTTCTGCCGACTCTGTGCAGTCAATAATCGCTCTCTAGCTATGCGAATCTTTGTCTCTGCATCCACCACCGAGTCCGGCCCGATCATGCGGCGTTCTCCGATGTCGTCCGAACTGATAGGGGACCGACATAGACGCCCACATAAAGCCTCATACGGTGCCATCCCAATCTGGTCCACGTAGCAGTAACTAACTCAACTACGTCAAAGGTTCATGCAGGAAAATCCTGAGACAACACCATAAGTCTGGAGTATGTTTTCGGAGTCCGAAACGACGCACTCCAACTTACCAACAACATCAACCTGCTCACCATGAGCGAATCTATATCATTGTCCCAAAATCTGCGTCAATAACGTCCGTCTTGGAGACTACAGTCTCCCACCAGTTTGAGATACAACCAGAACGAAATCAAACCCTTAGCTTCAAAAATCCATTAGCGGTATTACGACATTTCTTGGTTCAAGACCAAACCATCCGCCTAGACCAACAGGTCTAAGGCTCACACAACCAGTTGAGCTCGACAAGTAAGTCAGCTTCAGGTACATGCGGTTCAACATAAAAGTCCATGGGTGTCCGCAACAGGGTTGCCAATCGCAACAAACAATCAAGCCACCAGAGATGCTCTACATCTGTCTCCACGAAACCCGGTCGCTGAAATCCACATAGGACCAGCGATTCAATGTTCCATACCACATCCGATGCCTGTCTCAACGAGACCCAGATGCATCAATCATCAAGTGACCAGAAGAGCAATCCGCTCCAATAAAATTCGTGTTTAACCATGTCATGTACCTTGTATTCAAACACCTGCATATACTTCTGAGCCAAAGGCCAGGCTCAGTCCATGTGCCTAACGTCGTTCACATCTTCTAGCAATGCAATATAGATTGCAACTGAGAACGTATTATCTAACTCGTCCCTTAACTATGCGAGACCTGGCTACTGGCTAGTATACCACCAGACCAACACCGAAATACGTACCATTGATGAAGTTAATTCATCATTTTACATAACCTTGCCTAGGGCTAACCCATAATATACTGCGTGGTCGGAGATGACCACGATTCTAACCTTCGCATGATCATCCATAAAGGTTATCTACACGGGAAAACACAATATTCCAATCCAAATACTCCCAAAAGAGGGGTAGGGCATTTCATCCTAACTTTTGACAATACGTTGTCTGCAGCCAACGCATTTATCAAAAGAAAAGTGAAATACCGTAGATCCATCTCCAACGTCATGTTGGAGAAGTGACACTAGCGCGAAATCACCCAATCTCACGATGTTGCACCAGAGTGCACCACAACATTAATAAATATCGACTACGGGAGTCGATATTCGAGATTGGACCAGCAATCGAGCCGACTCCCTAGGAGTTCTATGGCTCCAACAACAGGAATATGAACTATCTACGACATAGAGTCGCCAACTACGCAAGCCAAATACGATCAACAGCTCGATTTTCGAGCCTCATCCAACACCACAACTTATCCTTAGGGGTTTCTTTTCTTTTCCAATTATCCTATATGCCATAAGCATACATAAACCAGGTGTCATCCCATACCACACTAATTTAGGTGTTGGGACTGCCCTACGCAACGTGTGCACCACAAAGGCCTAACATTGAACCTAAGTCATATCCAATCCTGGCTTACGCCAATAGGCGCAAAGATCACGGAAGATCAAAATAGCTATACTGACAAATCCACCAATAGGGTATTTAAACATCACTTAAGCGAGAAAGATCTTCTAAGCTCGCTTCGCATCACGAACATCCTTCAATTTCATGAGTCAGACGAAATCTCACTGGTATATCCACACGGGATCTAATACCTTGCCTGAAGCTCTATAAGGAGCCCTATAACCTCGATACACACTAACCCATCTTAAGATCAGGGTCAAGCCAACAATTTATCCGAAGAAAGAGAAAAATCTCGTAAGCTATCGTCAGCTTACATTAACTATCAATACTTGGGTTCGTTCCTCTTTCGGTGACACATGCCACCATTAGAGGGTAGAGAAATAGGGTAGGCACCACGGTCCTACCCACCAAAGCTCAAGAAGCGCTATTCATAATGCAACCGCACGAGCGGTCGATAAACAAACCTCGGGCCGCACACCAGCAGCCCACGCACTACTCGTGGTCAAAGCTGTACAATCATCATTTCCACCGAGATGCCTGCAATCGTACATGAGCTCTAATAGGGAAGAATAGGCACTAAGGCCATACTCACAGAGCCTGAGGAAATAATATCCGCATTGCAGTTGACCAAGCGATTGCACTTCAATCCTCGAGCTGTACTCGCACAGCCCCATCAACAGTCGCGACTGTAACCGCGCACGGTATCGCCTCCATAGAGATGCCCACGGTGGATCTCGTGCACTACATAGAAAGTGGGGCCAAGTAATCACGACTCAGCCGTCAACTAAGGCCCAGCAAATGCCACTGCCTGGAACCTTAATATCAACATCTGCCCCGAGTGGTTTTACCAGGTGCACATCACCCTACCACTCGATATCTGTCTAGTAATCCGCCACCACTCCCAGTAGAGACACAAGTCTGCACCGCAACTGCAAAACAAACACGGGGTAACGAAACGACAATAAATCTCGAGTTAATAAAACTCGACCAACTTACCGGGACTCAATCCCACAACCCCGTGCTCTCACGTGCTTATAAACCTTAGGTCTTCCTAGGGTCAATCTAACCAGTGGTTCAGTTATGTTTATACATGTCCGTGAGTGATGTCGTGTTTGTAACATTGGCTCTGATACCACTTTAATCTGTCACGCCCCGGGGTCCCTTTCTATAAGCCAAAATTATCGGGCTGTTTTGAAAATTCAGAGTTCAGCGAAAAGTGCCCATTTTTTTTATTTTATTATAAATCTTGACCCAAGGACGTGCAACAGACCCGCCACAAATACAGAGATTCTCCGTGACAAACGGACAGAGTCTCCCCTGTATTTGCACGGCGTCGCACAATATACAATATACAAACATTTCCATCCACTCACAACCATTCATAATTACGATACATAAACAATTACATCTATCAGTTGAAACGTTCCCCACACAGGAACCTCAGATTTGAAACACTAAGAATCTTAATGCGTGAAAACCTTTTCTTTTTTAAAACAGCTACCTCGATGGGTAGGAGACATCATTTTTCCAAAAATCCACATAAAACCATGTCAAGTTACTTATTACAGTAATCATACGAAATCAAGTTCCAAAAATCCAACTCCACTGAACCACAAAGTCTAATGCAAGTAATAGGAGGGTAGGAAAGCTAGACCGCTAGCTAGTCGGGCTCCAAGAGTCACTCGCCCGTCGTGCCTCGCGCACCGTCCCAACCCTCTCCTCCCAAGTCACCTGTAAATGATAGTGGGGGGTGAGAACATGTACACATGTCTCCCCTTCCCAGTGGGTACTGCACTGGCAGACAAGAAACTGAAAGGAGTAGAGTAATACAGTAGCTATGCAAGTAAGTGGAGAAGTAGGTAAATAAACTACAGCTACTGTATGAATAATGCATCAATGGAAGAATAGTTCAAATATACCCAATCCAACCGCCGTGTCGGTCTAAAGACCTCAGGCAATGCCACATAAGGCTCTCCCTGGCATACGTCCCTGGCGAAAACCACCACCGGGTCCACGGGTCGGCGACCGACCACTTTTCCGGAAAAGTACACCCTCTTGCGGTGGCCAAACCGCTGGTGTACGTGAAGATGCGCATAAGCCGTGGCGATCAATGCGAATATGATCAATAACCATATGTCGTCAACAAATCAAAAATCCTACCCCGCAGGGCAACCCGACCACCATGGGTCATCCAGTCACAAGAACCACAGAACCGACCGAATAGGTCACAATAGTCAAACCGCTCTACTTCTAGATCATGATAATAAATACTGGAATATAAACAAGTAGAGCAATAATCATAAGGGTCAATGGGTGCTAAGCTCACAAGTAGAATATGCAAGGAATATAAAAGAGAGTGGAGAGGACGTCACCGAGCATACACCACAAGGTCAACCTCGAATCAAAGTACCCACCTCTAAACAACCGCGTCGGAATCCGGGACGCTCCGCAAATCGACCGGACCTACAATAGGCCCACCGAGTCAAGGACAAATCTCACCTGACTCAATACATGACCCATGCACACATCCCACAATCCCGAGACTCGGTTTCCCAAACCGATCTCCGTAAATCGCCGAAAATCCCGAAACGGTATCGGGATGTCCTCGGGACCCACGAGAAGTCCCGAAAGGCACCAACTCGCTCTACGAGTCAACCGCTGCTCCGAAACACATCCGTTTGGGTGTGTTGGCAGCAAGCACAAGATCAAACAACGAAACGATCATCGTCGGACAATCGTTCCGATCCGGATTCCCGAAAGTGTCGATTTTGACACCGGAACCCACTACCGCTCACCGGACGTCTCCGAACACTCGAGACGGTCCCCAAGACCAGCCAACAAGGCTCAGCAGTAGTCCAAAAGTCACGCAAGTCGTGACAATCTATCCCACACCGAAATCTGCATTTCGCTGATGAATTTCATCGGAAAACGCACTAGAAATCGATCTTTGATTTCCGTGAAAGACGTCGGACCTTGGACAATCAGTCCAGAGGTCACACACAGTCTATACTTACTGCCCACAGGACCCACGTGGTGTACAATTGCATAAAAGCCCTCAACCTTCCATAAAATAACATTATTTTATGTGATTTATCGGACACTATGGGTCGTTACGACAAACTGAGGGTCTTCGGGGTCAGCTGAGACACGCACCGATAGGTCTCGACGTGCCGGAGGCCGTGCTCATGATTCGGAGCACATTCGGGCACTGTGGAGCGCGCGGGTGCGACGCGAACTTCAGCGAACTATGCGCACTGTACGATGATCGCGCTTATTTCGTAGATCCGGGGGGCGCTGACCACAATGGAGGTGAGCATCGCGTTCGGCACTGACCGAAGATCGCCGTGCTCACCTCCGGAGGCATCGGAACAGCCTCCGGATCATGAAAATAATGACCCGAACTCAGATCCATGCACAGACTGCAGTAAATAGGGCTTACCGGGCAGAGGGAGCTAGGGCACGGCCGGCGGCGGTTCTCCGGCGGGCTCACCGGCGGTAGGGGGTTGCTGCCGGTCAGGGGAGGTCGGCACGTGCGGTGGCCGACGGCGGGAGGCGGCCAGAGGCGGCGGCGGTGATGCCCTAGCTCGGTGATTCTCTAGGCCGAGCCTTTGTCTCCCGGCGATCGGCGGCTCCGGCGGCGGTCCCGTCGGCAGACGACGTATGGGGGAGGGCCAGGGAGGCCGGCGCTCCGGTTGGTCGACGGCGGAGGGCGGCGGTGGTGGCGCTGGCACAAACCGAGCCCGCACGGGCTAGGGCTCGGGTTCCAGGGGTCCAGCGGCCATGGCGGCGGCCGGGGCACTCCGAGGCGGCGGCGGCGGGTTGCCTGAGGCCGGAGGAGAGCGGCCCGACGGATCTTGGACGGCGGCGACGCGAGGAGAGGAAACCCACGCGGGTCCGGCCAGATCTGCACAAGACTTGGTGCAGTCTGTTCACAGCGGCCGCGGCGGCGCGCAGGGACGGCGGCGGCGGCCGGGGAAGATCGCCGGAGGGTTGGAGGCATCGGAGAGAGAGAACCCTCGGGTTAGGGTTACTCAGGTTGGTCCCCACAGAGGGAAAAAGAGAGATAGAGGGTGGTGTGATGTAAGGAAGGATGGTGATGACGCGGTTGCACCCTCTGCCGGCCGGGGACAAGGTCGCCGGCGGCGGCAGCTTCGCGCAGAGGGAGGAGGGGAGGCTGCTGGGTTCAGTTTGGAGGGGATATATGCTAGGGTTAGGGTTCAAGGAGGAGAAAACCCTAGTTACCTATATATACCAAGGTGTCATTTTGCAGCAAACACCCCCAAACTTCAGAATTTACAGCCAAGCTCTCCACAGCATGTGTAAAACACGCGTACGCACCTCCATGTGCGGTCTCATGCGATTCGGTACATACAATATAAGGGGTTTGTACGAATTTCGTAAACACCACTTCGACCCCTCCTCGATAGTCATGCAAAATCTCGAGATCCGTCCGTCAGATTTCCGAACGGATTGCACCAGCGCGTTCAGCACTACCGAGACATCGAGCTCATTACTTTGTTTCGTTCGATTTGATTGCCGATTCGCAGATCCATAAACCCCTTTACCGTTCACATGTATAATTACAATTTGGTCCCTCAACATAAAGTAGGCTTTTCTCGGAAACTGTGCGTCAAATCCAAAATCCGTCAGTGCCATCGAGTCCAGAATAGTCGGACGGTTGAAAACGAGCTATTGGACCACTATGAACAGAGTCCGACACACTCCAGAAGCCATCTCTAATCATCGGCATATCCGAAAAACCAGAGTTACTATTCACTTAAGTGAATTTTCGAAATCGCATAACTCTTTCATTTTAAATCATTTTCTCCCAAAACTTGACGAGTGATTATGTAATTAAAATGCACACATAAACATCGTCAATGGCGGGTTAAATTGTATAGTAAAATTCTCGGTCTTTACATGTTAAATATATGATAACTTGAAATTTTATGAAGTTATCTTTCTATTCTTTGTTTTGCATAATAAAACTTATTGTATTCGATGTCGTTTGTATGTATCTAAATTTCTTTTACAATCTTCTGTTTAATATGAGATGCTTCTTTTGGCTAATTAAATTGTTGTTGCATAATACATGAATCCCTATTCATCTAATTACAAAATATAACAATGCATCACAAATTCAATCTTTACCAGCACTTCTTTCTACCGTGATATCTAATTAGGAACTATAATTTTAAATTTATTGCCGGCATTAATAAGTGCTCTTAAAATTTTGCTGGCGAAAAAAATTGCCGCTAAAAATAAGAAAAGCTGGCGATTTTGAGTGCCGCAAAAGATAAATTATCCGGCATTTATGAGTGCCACTATAGATCCCTATAAGTGGCATTTTAAAGTGCCGGTCATTTGACATTTACCGGCGGTTTGTAAAAAGTGCCAGCAAATTAATTTACCGACGGACTTTTAACCGGCACTTTCGAGTGCCGCCCAAAACCGCCGGAAAAAAAAACCCGCCGCCCATTAGGGGTGGGTTTGTTAACCCCACCCCTAATGGGGTTATCCTGGGATAACCCCATTAGGGGTGGGGTTTCGTGTTTGGGGTTAAAGGGGGGGTTAACCCCCTTAACCCCCCCCTTTAACCCCGAACCAAACGGAGGCTTTGAGTTTTGTTTGGTAGATCTTAATTTTTTATGGTTTTTATGGATAGATTTAATAAATAGGTTTATAAAGAAGATGTACTATTAAAACATTTAGCCAAACAGCTTCCATTTTTTGCATTCCATCAAAGTGTTAATTATAGTTGGTCAAAAGTGAAACTAAGTATTGTCAATCTAACCTTTTTTTAGAATTTTATCATCTGATGTAAGTTGGAGATAATATTACTAACTCTTTTATTGTTTCACGGCCTAATCTTTTTTTTTTTTTCCTCTAATGCAGGTTTGGCTAGTTAAAAGATGAAGTAATCAGTTGACTAATTGCAAGGCTTCGTTTTCTTCATTTTGTCTATGACTAAAATATGTATTTGGAGTATACTGATATTATTTTCTTGTTGGACTAAACTGATAGCCTTTTTTGTTTATTATGGATGTTAAATATATGATAACTTGAAATTTTATGAAGTTATCTTTCTATTCTTTGTTTTGCATAATAAAACTTATTGTATTCGATGTCGTTTGTATGTATCAAAATTTCTTTTACAATCTTCTGTTTAATATGAGATGCTGCTTCTTTTGGCTAATTAAATTGTTGTTGCATAATACATGAATCCCTATTCATCTAATTACAAAATATAACAATGCATCACAAATTCAATCTTTACCGGCACTTCTTTCTACCGTGATATCTAATTAGGAACTATAATTTTAAATTTATTGCCGGCATTAATAAGTGCTCTTAAAATTTTGCTGGCGAAAAAAATTGCCGCTAAAAATAAGAAAAAGCTGGCGATTTTGAGTGCCGCAAAAGATAAATTATCCGGCATTTATGAGTGCCACTATAGATCCCTATAAGTGGCATTTTAAAGTGCCGGTCATTTGACATTTACCGGCGGTTTGTAAAAAGTGCCAGCAAATTAATTACCGACGGACTTTTAACCGGCACTTTCGAGTGCCGCCCAAAACCGCCGGAAAAAAAAAACCGCCGCCCATTAGGGGTGGGTTTGTTAACCCCACCCCTAATGGGGTTATCCTGGGATAACCCCATTAGGGGTGGGGTTTCGTGTTTGGGGTTAAAGGGGGGGTTAACCCCCTTAACCCCCCCTTTAACCCCGAACCAAACGGAGGCTTTGAGTTTTGTTTGGTAGATCTTAATTTTTTATGGTTTTTATGGATAGATTTAATAAATAGGTTTATAAAGAAGATGTACTATTAAAACATTTAGCCAAACAGCTTCCATTTTTTGCATTCCATCAAAGTGTTAATTATAGTTGGTCAAAAGTGAAACTAAGTATTGTCAATCTAACCTTTTTTTAGAATTTTATCATCTGATGTAAGTTGGAGATAATATTACTAACTCTTTTATTGTTTCACGGCCTAATCTTTTTTTTTTTTTCCTCTAATGCAGGTTTGGCTAGTTAAAAGATGAAGTAATCAGTTGACTAATTGCAAGGCTTCGTTTTCTTCATTTTGTCTATGACTAAAATATGTATTTGGAGTATACTGATATTATTTTCTTGTTGGACTAAACTGATAGCCTTTTTTGTTTATTATGGATGTTAAATATATGATAACTTGAAATTTTATGGAGTTATCTTTCTATTCTTTGTTTTGCATAATAAAACTTATTGTATTCGATGTCGTTTGTATGTATCAAAATTTCTTTTACAATCTTCTGTTTAATATGAGATGCTTCTTTTGGCTAATTAAATTGTTGTTGCATAATACATGAATCCCTATTCATCTAATTACAAAATATAACAATGCATCACAAATTCAATCTTTACCGGCACTTCTTTCTACCGTGATATCTAATTAGGAACTATAATTTTAAATTTATTGCCGGCATTAATAAGTGCTCTTAAAATTTTGCTGGCGAAAAAATTTGCCGCTAAAAATAAGAAAAGCTGGCGATTTTGAGTGCCGCAAAAGATAAATTATCCGGCATTTATGAGTGCCACTATAGATCCCTATAAGTGGCATTTTAAAGTGCCGGTCATTTGACATTTACCGGCGGTTTGTAAAAAGTGCCAGCAAATTAATTACCGACGGACTTTTAACCGGCACTTTCGAGTGCCGCCCAAAACCGCCGGAAAAAACCGCCGCCCCATTAGGGGTGGGTTTGTTAACCCCACCCCTAATGGGGTTATCCTGGGATAACCCCATTAGGGGTGGGGTTTCGTGTTTGGGGTTAAAGGGGGGGTTAACCCCCTTAACCCCCCCGTTAACCCCGAACCAAAAACGGAGGCTTTGAGTTTTGTTTTTGGTAGATCTTAATTTTTTATGGTTTTTATGGATAGATTTAATAAATAGGTTTATAAAGAAGATGTACTATTAAAACATTTAGCCAAACAGCTTCCATTTTTTGCATTCCATCAAAGTGTTAATTATAGTTGGTCAAAAGTGAAACTAAGTATTGTCAATCTAACCTTTTTTTAGAATTTTATCATCTGATGTAAGTTGGAGATAATATTACTAACTCTTTTATTGTTTCACGGCCTAATCTTTTTTTTTTTTTCCTCTAATGCAGGTTTGGCTAGTTAAAAGATGAAGTAATCAGTTGACTAATTGCAAGGCTTCGTTTTCTTCATTTTGTCTATGACTAAAATATGTATTTGGAGTATACTGATATTATTTTCTTGTTGGACTAAACTGATAGCCTTTTTTGTTTATTATGGATGTTAAATATATGATAACTTGAAATTTTATGAAGTTATCTTTCTATTCTTTGTTTTGCATAATAAAACTTATTGTATTCGATGTCGTTTGTATGTATCAAAATTTCTTTTACAATCTTCTGTTTAATATGAGATGCTTCTTTTGGCTAATTAAATTGTTGTTGCATAATACATGAATCCCTATTCATCTAATTACAAAATATAACAATGCATCACAAATTCAATCTTTACCGGCACTTCTTTCTACCGTGATATCTAATTAGGAACTATAATTTTAAATTTATTGCCGGCATTAATAAGTGCTCTTAAAATTTTGCTGGCGAAAAAATTTGCCGCTAAAAATAAGAAAAGCTGGCGATTTTGAGTGCCGCAAAAGATAAATTATCCGGCAATTTATGAGTGCCACTATAGATCCCTATAAGTGGCATTTTAAAGTGCCGGTCATTTGACATTTACCGGCGGTTTGTAAAAAAAGTGCCAGCAAATTAATTACCGACGGACTTTTAACCGGCACTTTCGAGTGCCGCCCAAAACCGCCGGAAAAAACCGCCGCCCATTAGGGGTGGGTTTGTTAACCCCACCCCTAATGGGGTTATCCTGGGATAACCCCATTAGGGGTGGGGTTTCGTGTTTGGGGTTAAAGGGGGGGTTAACCCCCTTAACCCCCCCTTTAACCCCGAACCAAACGGAGGCTTTGAGTTTTGTTTGGTAGATCTTAATTTTTTATGGTTTTTATGGATAGATTTAATAAATAGGTTTATAAAGAAGATGTACTATTAAAACATTTAGCCAAACAGCTTCCATTTTTTGCATTCCATCAAAGTGTTAATTATAGTTGGTCAAAAGTGAAACTAAGTATTGTCAATCTAACCTTTTTTTAGAATTTTATCATCTGATGTAAGTTGGAGATAATATTACTAACTCTTTTATTGTTTCACGGCCTAATCTTTTTTTTTTTCCTCTAATGCAGGTTTGGCTAGTTAAAAGATGAAGTAATCAGTTGACTAATTGCAAGGCTTCGTTTTCTTCATTTTGTCTATGACTAAAATATGTATTTGGAGTATACTGATATTATTTTCTTGTTGGACTAAACTGATAGCCTTTTTTGTTTATTATGGATGTTAAATATATGATAACTTGAAATTTTATGAAGTTATCTTTCTATTCTTTGTTTTGCATAATAAAACTTATTGTATTCGATGTCGTTTGTATGTATCAAAATTTCTTTTACAATCTTCTGTTTAATATGAGATGCTTCTTTTGGCTAATTAAATTGTTGTTGCATAATACATGAATCCCTATTCATCTAATTACAAAATATAACAATGCATCACAAATTCAATCTTTACCGGCACTTCTTTCTACCGTGATATCTAATTAGGAACTATAATTTTAAATTTATTGCCGGCATTAATAAGTGCTCTTAAAATTTTGCTGGCGAAAAAAATTGCCGCTAAAAATAAGAAAAGCTGGCGATTTTGAGTGCCGCAAAAGATAAATTATCCGGCATTTATGAGTGCCACTATAGATCCCTATAAGTGGCATTTTAAAGTGCCGGTCATTTGACATTTACCGGCGGTTTGTAAAAAGTGCCAGCAAATTAATTACCGACGGACTTTTAACCGGCACTTTCGAGTGCCGCCCAAAACCGCCGAAAAAAACCGCCGCCCATTAGGGGTGGGTTTGTTAACCCCACCCCTAATGGGGTTATCCTGGGATAACCCCATTAGGGGTGGGGTTTCGTGTTTGGGGTTAAAGGGGGGGTTAACCCCCTTAACCCCCCCTTTAACCCCGAACCAAACGGAGGCTTTGAGTTTTGTTTGGTAGATCTTAATTTTTTATGGTTTTTATGGATAGATTTAATAAATAGGTTTATAAAGAAGATGTACTATTAAAACATTTAGCCAAACAGCTTCCATTTTTTGCATTCCATCAAAGTGTTAATTATAGTTGGTCAAAAGTGAAACTAAGTATTGTCAATCTAACCTTTTTTTAGAATTTTATCATCTGATGTAAGTTGGAGATAATATTACTAACTCTTTTATTGTTTCACGGCCTAATCTTTTTTTTTTTTTCCTCTAATGCAGGTTTGGCTAGTTAAAAGATGAAGTAATCAGTTGACTAATTGCAAGGCTTCGTTTTCTTCATTTTGTCTATGACTAAAATATGTATTTGGAGTATACTGATATTATTTTCTTGTTGGACTAAACTGATAGCCTTTTTTGTTTATTATGGATGTTAAATATATGATAACTTGAAATTTTATGGAGTTATCTTTCTATTCTTTGTTTTGCATAATAAAACTTATTGTATTCGATGTCGTTTGTATGTATCAAAATTTCTTTTACAATCTTCTGTTTAATATGAGATGCTTCTTTTGGCTAATTAAATTGTTGTTGCATAATACATGAATCCCTATTCATCTAATTACAAAATATAACAATGCATCACAAATTCAATCTTTACCGGCACTTCTTTCTACCGTGATATCTAATTAGGAACTATAATTTTAAATTTATTGCCGGCATTAATAAGTGCTCTTAAAATTTTGCTGGCGAAAAAATTTGCCGCTAAAAATAAGAAAAGCTGGCGATTTTGAGTGCCGCAAAAGATAAATTATCCGGCATTTATGAGTGCCACTATAGATCCCTATAAGTGGCATTTTAAAGTGCCGGTCATTTGACATTTACCGGCGGTTTGTAAAAAGTGCCAGCAAATTAATTACCGACGGACTTTTAACCGGCACTTTCGAGTGCCGCCCAAAACCGCCGGAAAAAACCGCCGCCCATTAGGGGTGGGTTTGTTAACCCCACCCCTAATGGGGTTATCCTGGGATAACCCCATTAGGGGTGGGGTTTCGTGTTTGGGGTTAAAGGGGGGGTTAACCCCCTTAACCCCCCCTTTAACCCCGAACCAAACGGAGGCTTTGAGTTTTGTTTGGTAGATCTTAATTTTTTATGGTTTTTATGGATAGATTTAATAAATAGGTTTATAAAGAAGATGTACTATTAAAACATTTAGCCAAACAGCTTCCATTTTTTGCATTCCATCAAAGTGTTAATTATAGTTGGTCAAAAGTGAAACTAAGTATTGTCAATCTAACCTTTTTTTAGAATTTTATCATCTGATGTAAGTTGGAGATAATATTACTAACTCTTTTATTGTTTCACGGCCTAATCTTTTTTTTTTTCCTCTAATGCAGGTTTGGCTAGTTAAAAGATGAAGTAATCAGTTGACTAATTGCAAGGCTTCGTTTTCTTCATTTTGTCTATGACTAAAATATGTATTTGGAGTATACTGATATTATTTTCTTGTTGGACTAAACTGATAGCCTTTTTTGTTTATTATGGATGTTAAATATATGATAACTTGAAATTTTATGAAGTTATCTTTCTATTCTTTGTTTTGCATAATAAAACTTATTGTATTCGATGTCGTTTGTATGTATCAAAATTTCTTTTACAATCTTCTGTTTAATATGAGATGCTTCTTTTGGCTAATTAAATTGTTGTTGCATAATACATGAATCCCTATTCATCTAATTACAAAATATAACAATGCATCACAAATTCAATCTTTACCGGCACTTCTTTCTACCGTGATATCTAATTAGGAACTATAATTTTAAATTTATTGCCGGCATTAATAAGTGCTCTTAAAATTTTGCTGGCGAAAAAAATTGCCGCTAAAAATAAGAAAAGCTGGCGATTTTGAGTGCCGCAAAAGATAAATTATCCGGCATTTATGAGTGCCACTATAGATCCCTATAAGTGGCATTTTAAAGTGCCGGTCATTTGACATTTACCGGCGGTTTGTAAATGTCACGCCCCGGATTACTCGTTTCCCCGGGCTCGCCAACAGATCCGCCGTATACATAGATTTTTCTATGTATACGAAGCGATAGTTAACCTGTAAACAAACATACAAGCCACTACAAGAGATATATATAGAGCTGAAATAAAACAGACTAATAACAAAAGCCACCTGTACATATAGAGTCCAAAATACAACAGGTCCACCACAACCAAAATAGGTACAAAACCATAGTATATGTACATGGCACAACTCCAAAGAGAAACTATCTCCAGTAGGGTCCTCCTCTAGGAACAACAGGGACAGGTAGGGATCTAGCTCGCGACTCCCTTACCTCGATCCGCGGAAACAGGCGCAGCAGCCGCAACAGAAGAAGGCTCTGCAAAAAGGTGGCAACAAAGGGTGTGAGAACTACTATCAAAAGAAGTAGTCCTCAGTGGGTACCGATACCGACCTCTACGGTCCACCCACTAAGTCTACGAGACTAACAATATAGCTGGTAGGTAAAGAACAACAAAGTAAGCTGGAATAAACTCAACAGCTATCATGCCACTACCCTACCACTATCCAAGTCAACTCTCAAGTAAGCACCACCAAAGTGAGAAATCATCCCTGACCCAATCTATCGGAACCGCCCAAACGGGCTCGTCCAGCCAACTGCCTAGCCACACCGCACACTACCAAATAGGGTAGCCGGTCCAAACCAGATCCACAATCTGTAGCGACATCAACGCAAAAGAGGCCTCACTCCGGAGCGGCACTCGGGGGAGCTACCCAGCCGAGTTAGTACGCGTATCTCTGTCGAGCACAAACAGGCTCCGGCAGGCTATAGTCAAAGAACAAAGGGTCGAAAGGGGTCAAAGACTCTCAGCTCACGTGCCCTCAGCACAACCAGAAGCTAAAACAAGAGTCTGGGTCCACCGTCAACCCCGACGGCACCCGGTAATACAGAACAGTCTAACCCTGCTGTAAATACAAGCTCGGCATCCCAGCACGAGCGTAAACTCGTCCTATAACGAACTAAGTATCCACCTCGCACTAACAGCGGTGATACAGGAACAGAAACGGCTCCTAGAGCTAAATCTGATAACAGTTCGAAAAGTGACGGTTGTATGTTCGCAAGTTTTCTCCTAAGTCAATTCCCAGTTCAGCATGTAAAGTCATGTCGATAAATTATCAATTTATGCTCCAAATTCAGATTTCATATAACACATGCAAATTCACGAATTCGAGCTACTAACATGATTTAACAGATAATAAAACAGCATGCTGCACTCTCTATACTTAGGAGGAAATCCGGCGATTTCGGTAACATCAACCCACCTCGAAAGCTATCCAACAGCGGCTAGGAGTCGAGTGGAAGGCCTCCAAACAACGCCGGCCGAAATCGAGCTCAAATATGCAACCTCGAGATTCGGACCCACCTGCTCACTGTTCTGGGCGCCCAGAACATCAGCCCAGAACTGCAGCCTGGCAGCACAACCCACATGTAATCAACATGCGATAAAATCCAAATCCTAAGTCCAAATGCAGTGAAATTTGGCTCAACTCACCAGCAGAGGTTCAAGAACAAACCCTCCAAATTTCAGCCAAATCGGAGTTCGACTCGATGTCCAAAAAGCCTAAACACTGAATCAGGTCAACATCTGGACCCTCCTGCACATGGATCCAGAAGTTCCAGCACTTAAGCAAAACTCAAAAACAGCAAGAATTCAAGGATTCCAACGAATCTAGCTCATAGAAAGGGGTCACAAACCTCTCAAAAACAGTGATGGAACAATCCAAAACCTCTCCAAAGATCCTCACAAAGATCTGGATCTAAAAATCCAAGAAATTCCATCAATGACCCAAAAATTCAGCACTTAAGCAATTACTCAAAATCTGAGCTAGAACTCACCTTTGAATCCTCAATTCCAGTGGGAAGAACCTCCAAACCAGCAAGAAAAGTGGAAGGATCAATCTTCACTTCGTAATTCCAGCTCCCAAGAGATTGGATCCCAAGAACAAAGGAAAAACCCAAGTTTCAGCTCAAGAACACCAGGGGTCCAGTAAAATATCAACTGTAGCTTACATACCTGTCCAAATCGCGATTGGAAAGATTCCACTTCTTCCTCTGCGAGTCCTCTATCCAACAAACCAAGTTTCGTTGGATTTAGATACTCCTACACTGCACACGAGCACGAACACTCCAGGTCGACGTTGCAGTTTCAGCAGGAAACCAAGTTCATCAATGGAGGAAGATGAAATTGGGAGAGAAGAGAGGGTTTCCCTTGCAAGCTCCGAGCTCACCTTGAAGAGGGGAGAAAAGAGCCTCAGGGGAGGTCGTCGAATGCTTTTAAAGACCACTAGTTTCGATGCAATGAGCCTCAAGAACAGAATTACACTAACCTGTCCTCAGCAGAAAACCACACTTCCGGGCGCCCGAAACTCATGAAGTGGGCGCCCGGTTCTTCAGCCTGCACCAACTCGACCATCGGACTCTCCGCCGCGGTCCGGTGCGCCCAAACCTGGTCCGGCGGATCACACCAACCGATCAACACGTGTCGAGCCGTTCGATACTCACGAGGCAGGATTTTCGGACTCACTTTCCGGGCGCCCGAAACATGGATCCGAAATGACTTAGTAATTTTCAGAAAAGGGGCACTGGACAACTGGGCGCCCAAAACAGAGCATCTGGGCGCCCGAAACTTCAAAAGCCCAAAACTCAGTTTTGGCTCGCTTCGGTGCTCCGAGTCCGTTTTCGCGTCTATTTGACGCCGAAACGACTCCGACTTGTCTCGACCTTCTCCAGAAGTGTCGGACAGTCTAAAATACTACAGTCATTCCGTCAGTTAGGCCCCAGGGGTACTACAGTAAAAAGTGCCAGCAAATTAATTACCGACGGACTTTTAACCGGCACTTTCGAGTGCCGCCCAAAACCGCCGGAAAAAACCGCCGCCCATTAGGGGTGGGTTTGTTAACCCCACCCCTAATGGGGTTATCCTGGGATAACCCCATTAGGGGTGGGGTTTCGTGTTTGGGGTTAAAGGGGGGGTTAACCCCCTTAACCCCCCTTTTAACCCCGAACCAAACGGAGGCTAAGGTATGAATGCTTGAATAGTTTTACTTTTGATACTTAAAATGCAGAAACAAACTAACAGTAATAAGTTACTACACTGACAACTTTAATGCAGCTTAACTGATGACAGAGATCATGTGTACCTTTTGATTGGTCTATGAGATATCCGTTGTCACTAATTTTGTGTCTACATTCACCTTGTTGACTTTTGAAATTTTAGTTAGCTATTCAATCATCAAAAGTGTGAACAAGTGAAATTTCAAATGCTACTCTTTTATGATACTTTTGTATAAATTTATGATATAAAACTGAATGAGCTGCCATTATGATGACAATAATTTTCAGTGAATATTTCTAGTTTTCTAGATGTCGAGCCAAGCTGATAATAGTATGAATGGGGAAAAAATAGGGCAATATAGCTTTTATATAACATTACAGTTAAATATCCTTACGCTGGCATTCATGTCAAAACTAAATATGCTCCACTTTTTACACCGCTATATTGTAACAGTATTCTAAGAATGGCAGATTTTTCTTTTGCACATTATACCTACTTCAGATGCATGTAGTTGGAATATCTGTATTTGCTCTTAACATTACTTAGTCTATGCTGACAAAATACTCTTTCTCGTAGGCTTATGATAAAATGTCCAAGCACTTGGCAAAGATGCAGGCTATACAAGAACAAGTATGGTAGCTTCATTTGTTTGATCTTTTTTCATATTTTTTTGTTGTTTTGCGAAATTGCTTCTGAAAGTAATCCCAACAGTTTTGCTAATGTCATGAACTAATTGTGACAATGATATTGGATTCATAGGGACAGCATCATACTGTATGTTATGGCCTTGGAAGATGTGCTCTTTACTATAATGGCCGTTTAACAATGCATCTTATGTTACTGGTATTTGCCAGGTAGTTTCAGCCAAAACTGTGGAGAAGGAAGTGAAGGCCTTGAAAGCTAAGCTCAGTGATGAAAGTGTTTCCATTATGGCCCTCGAAGCAAAAATAGTTGAATGGCAAGGAAAAGGTTCTTATGTATAGTGCTATTCGTGGTTGAGAAACATTCTACTTTTTCGCTGTCTTATATTCTACAAATTCTGCCTATCAGCAAAAGAAGCTAAGGAGTTGCTCAAGGCAATTGAGAAAGATAAAGAGTTGAGACTATCGGAGGAAGCACAAAAACTTAACACTCTACGGGCTGAGATGGAGTGGAAGCTGCAGTGTCTTGAGCCTCGGGAAAGGAAAGTTGAAGCCATGGTTGCTAAGGTGAGAATCCTCTGTTCTCTCCTTTGCACAGAAATTACTGCTATCAGTTTGATGGTCGTTCTATGTACGGTAAACTTTTCACCATTAGTCACCAAACAAACTCATCATGGTGACCCAACTGTAGCCTCAATTTCTACTTCAGTTGGTCATTCTGCTTAATTCGGTATATTTTCCTAGAAGAGAGACGACATGGCACCAGGTTTAGCTGCCGTATCATGTCGTCGCCTAGAGATGATGTGGCAAATGAATGAGCTGCTACATGATCACTCCTTCTGGGAAAAATTAAAACGGAACTTGATAGAGTGAGCAGTTCATATTCTAACCACTTGACGTGCTTGTTTCTCCACAGGGCGATAGTTTATGTTCAGAAGCGGATACAGTGAGAGAAGCCGGAAGAGCAAAACAGCAAGAACTGCATGCCAAAATGGAAGAGATTGTTAATTCGGTATGCTCAATGCAGCAGCTCAAATAAATTTTTCTTTCCACCAAAATGAAGCTTTTTCTGGACATTACAACTAAGGTTAAATCTCCTTTATTTTTTTCTCTCTCAAAATTCAGTTTCACCACTATTCCAATGTCGTCAGTCCATTCTTGCAAAGGCTTGAGGAGGTGGAGAGGGAAACTTTAGGAAGTGGGGGACTCACAAGCTAAAAGTTTTGCGACTTGCGAAGTCATTTTGTTTGTGAATATTATTGTTATGGGCACTCGAAATCAAATGTTGTTTAAGCTCCCTATTTTATTTTCAAAGCACCATGGATGGATCTCACTATTTTGATGGAATCTTACTTCTCTGTTGAGCTTTGCTTCTTTTTTTTGAGAGATAGGTAGCATGCTACCCGCTTCGTTTATTTCATTTAGAAATAAACTTAGCTGCAAATGTGAGTCAACTAGGATTCGAACTTGGGACCTCGGGTACCAACCACCAAGCTCTTTGTGAGCTTTGTTGTGTGTGATTTGTGTTATCAAACCAAGCGTTATCATGTCTTTTTATTTATTTATTTATTCACCTAAATGTCATGTGTAAAATAAGATTTGGCGTGTTATCAAACCAAGCGTTATCGTGTCTTTTTATTTATTTATTTATTCACCTAAATGTCATGTGTAAAATAAGATTTGGCGGATTGAATCTATTCGTGCATTGAATGTAATGAACAATTTTTAATTAACGCTCATGCGAGTCATTTTGTACTATCTCTCGACATTCGTTCGATCCTTTGTAATTACTACGCACATTCTTAAAGCCACAAAATTTACATTTTAAGTCACAAAACTTTTAAAAGAAATTAAAAAGGCTAAATTGTAGAAAACTCTTTTATAAATATTTATTTTTTTACTTTTTCTTTCTAATTTTTAAAAATTTATATTTTATTTATCAATATTTTAAATTGTTGCATTTAGTCCTCCCCCATTAAGATTTCATCACTATTCCGTCTATTTCTTATAATTTATATCAAAAATATTCTTCAAAATAATAGAAATATATTAAAAAATTTTATTTAATTAAAAAATAAATAACTATTTCGTTTATTTTTTATAATTTATACGAAAAATACATTTTGACAAAAATATATTAAAAGTTTTTTATTTAATTAAAAAATAAAAAGTGGAGATGCGGGGTAACAATCCCCGTACCTCTCGCAAGCTAAGCGAGCGCTCTACCATCTGAGCTAAACTCCCCCACATTGAAATAGCATTTAATATATTATTTATTAAAATTAATTTACTCCCACTTTACTGAGTTTTCTCGCGCGACTCCTTTCGATTCCCCGACCCACCGCCGCAGCTCCCACGCGGATGGTATCTCTCTCTCTCTCTCTCTCTCTCTCTCTCTCTCTCTCTCTCTCTCTCTCTCTCTTTCGATTCCCCGACCCACCGCCGCAGCTCCCACACGGATGGTATCTCTCGCTCTCTCTCTCTCTCACGGCGCCGCATCTGGAGATGCCCTAATCAAATCCCTATGTCTCCGAATTGTCGATTTGGTACTCTAGTTTCTGTAATCGAATCAGTTCTCATCTATAAATTGCCGTTCCAAGGGTCTCATTCACTAGTTTGGATCTTTGTTAGTTAATTCGCGAATAATTCGTGAATTATTCACGAATTTTTGAAGAAACGAATAAAATAGCCGTATCCGTATTTTTTCGAAAAATTCAGAAAAATATGTTTTTTTGTTCAAAAATAGTTATTCGCGAATAATTCGTGAGCCCCGAATAATTCGCCCAAAAAAACGGTTCGGCGTTCGCGGCTCGCCCAAAACAGAAAAAAAAAAAAAAAAAAAAAATTCGGTCCGAGTCGTCCGACTTCGTAACGTTCGCCCCCCTCCCCCAAAAAAACAAAATCACTGGATCAAAAAGTTTTTGCCCTAACTTCCACCCCTGCGGCCCTGCCACCGACCCCAGCCCCCATCCCTTCCCCTCCCCCTCTTCCCATCCGGCCGCTCGCCCGAACGCCATCGGAAGCCCCCGCGGGGCCACATCGAAGATCGGGTTCTTCACTCTTCAGAAATCAGAACCCTCCTCGTCGCCTCTTCCTCTTCCGCTTCCGCTTCCGCTCTCCAACGATGGATAAGTAATCGGGTGGCTTTTTACAAACCAGGTACGAATCGTCTGAATTTTTATACTTTAGTTTCTCTCTCTCTTTTCTTTATTTCATCTTCTCTTAATTGTTGACGGTATGATTTTGAGTAGCAAGACCATGACTACAAAATGTAGCATCATTGTGAACCTTAGTTAGTTAATTCGCGTTTAATTCGCGAACTATTGAAAAACCGAATTAAACGCACGTATAAATTTTTTTGCCAAAAATTTGGTAAAATTTGCATTTTTTTGATTTAAAATACTTATTCGCGGATAATTCGCGAACCCGTTTTATTCGCCCAAAAAACACGAACGCTCCGCAAAAGAGAAAACAAAAAAAAAAAATACTCGGACAGAAAAGAGAAAACGCTCGCCTCTCCTAGTCTCCTCACGCTCGGTAAAAAAAAAAAAAAAAATGCTCGCCTCCTCTCGCTCAAAGGATGCCCTAGCCCCTCCCCCCGCTCCACCCGCTCCACCCCGCCCCCGGCCGGCCGCTCCAAGTTACTATTTGCCCTAGCCGCCCTCCACCCCCGGCCGGCCGCTCGCGATCGGAAGCCCCCGTGGAGCCACGCGCCGCTCGCCATCGAAACTTCAGATTCTTCAGAACCCTCCCCACCCCGGGCCGCGCACCGCTCGCCATCGGAACCCCCCGCGAGGCCGAGCGTTGCTCGCTATCAGAAGTTCGGAAGCCTCCCTGGCCCGGGCCGCGCGACGCTTGCCATCAGAACCCCCGCGTAAGTTGTTGGATCCACTAATTTCCTGCTCGGCAGTCGGCATTGGGGGAGAAGAATTTAACTCGTTAATCTTTCTTTATTTTAGTTTATTTTACTTGATTGGTTGTTTTTTCCCTTTAGCGAAACTATGAGTATGCTAGTAATGGATAAGACCATAAGATCTGGCCAAACTTTGCTTTGTAAAACTGCATGAAGCTGATCCCCTGATCCTGTCTAAACTAAACCAAGTGGAACAAGCTGGTTCATCCTGAACCTTGTATGTTTTTATATTTAAACATGTACTATCTTACTCTCTTACTTGTTTGATTATTTATATATCGTGGGGTATAATATAGTCCTTTTTTTTACTTAATCTGCTTAATTTTGTAACTCTTTATTTTTATATTCTTAAGAATTATGAGTATTTATGCTAATAGCATAAATCTAGAGAAAAAAAGTCTAATTTAATAGCCGAATTTTTTATTCCGAATTATTAATTGGTGAACGTATAATATCCGTATAAATCGCGTATCCGAATAATTGACGAATCCGTTTTTTAAGCTGTATTTTTTAACGAAATTAAAAAATAGGATACGAATTATATCCGTACCGAATTTTTGCCGAATCCGAATTAACTAACTATGTTGTGAACTTGCATTTATTAAGATTCATTACTTCTTTTTTTATCTTTAATCTCTACAGCATACATGAATATTCTAAGATACCATAGATATTCTTAAAAAAGAATAATCAGCAAATAAGGTTTTAAGACCTCAAAAGGTTGATATGCCCAGCAGGTTGTGAGTAAGGTTTGAAAGTCACAAGCATATGCATTGATTAAAAACCAAGGGAGATCTAGCAAACTTAACAAAGGCCAAAAAACATGGGTGTTAACTGGCAATACTGTGAATTTCCGATGATTTTGGAGAAATAGCAAATATGGAGATACAGATTTGAGTTTTCATTCTTAAATAAGAATATACAAACATTGTTGATAATATGATTACAGAAAAAGAATCTGCAAAACATATCTAAAAAAAGAGAAATCATCTTACATTTATATGTTACTATATATGTACCTCACTATATGTTACATTTATATGTTCTTATCTGTTTTTGGTCATTTTATGCAAAACCAAATTATCTGTTACATTTATATGCCAACTTTACATTTTATGCAAAACCAACTTTAGAGAGAGAGAGAGAGAGAGATGTCGAGCTTCTCGGTGCCGGAGGTGTCGGCATCGGAGATCGCGTCCGTGCTCGCGTCGGAGGGCATCGTCTCCCCCTCCCTCAAACCCGACGATCTCGTCTCGCCCTCCCCCGACCTCCTCCTCTCCATCTTCTCCAACTTCTTCGCCTGCATCGACCCCCTCGGGTATGACTAAAACCCTACTACTGAAAACCCTAATCCTCCGAACCCTAACCCTAACCCTAGCAACTTCTTCCTCTTCTTCGTGCTTCTTAGTGATGGCGCCGATGACCAGATCGGGTTCGCGGCGTCGGAGCACCTCGACAACCCCGACCACCACGCTGACGCCATTAGGATCCTCAACCTCTACCACAAGGCCAAGGACTTCCTCGCCTCCATCCGCTTCCCCGAACTCACCCTCCGTGACCTCCTCAAGCCCGACCCCAGGCGCGCTTCGCAGATCCTCAGCGCCCTCGTCAACTTCCTCTATTACAGGTTCAGTTCTCTGCCCTAACCCCATCGGGGTGCTGTGTAGTGAGTGTGCTGTTATTAGAAAAAGCACTGTTTGGAGAAGTGCTAGTTTTGGGCTTTGCTTAGGTGCTATTTGATTAATGGTTCTCGAAGAAGTATTATGTTTGCTAAGATCCCTTGTAAAGATTATCTTTCTAGTAGAAGTAGATGTTGGAGCAGAAGCACCCAAATTGGAGCTAGTTTCTGCTTTTCGACCTCGTAATCTCATTTTTGATTTCTACTATTGTAAAAGCATTATACGCTTTTATTTACAAAATGATTAAAATTAAAAGCAGAAGCAGGGCCAAAAGGCGCCAAATTCGTCCCAACGGTTTCTCACTGCTGTAGGATTAAAAGCACGAGATTAAAGCTTCTACTTTTGAGTCTCAAAACCACATTTTTGCTTCCTGCTACAGCAGAACTTGTTGACATTTCTTATTGCCAAAGCAAAGTAGGACGACAGCCAAACATGCCCTAGATTTTTTGGAAAAGGATGCATGTTTAATGTATACAGAGTGTGTGAATATTCTGGGGTATTTGGATATTGAGTAAAGGGTCTGTTTGTGTTTGAATTGATTAGAGAGGATAAGCTGGCTATGCTGAAGCCCATTGTGAATGAGTTTCCAAACTCCGAGGAATGGCAGGCCGAGCTTAAAGAAAAGATCGCTGAGGTTTGGCTACTACTTATACCTCTATGTGTTAAGCTGGGCAAGTGATTGAGTAGACATAAAGATGTGGTAATAGATATAACTTGTCCGTATTTTATTCAGCTTAAGAAGAGGATTATGGACCATGAGGTTGCAGCACAGATGGAGGAGCCGTTAGTTCAGCAAGTGGAGGCAGAGGTTAAGGAGTTGCGTCAGACCATCCAAAACTATAACAAGCAGCAGATGTCATTGAAGGCACGGGCCAAAGAGCTCAAGGAGAAGACAGATGCTGTCAACAACAAGGTAGTGACCTGTTGCTAGAAAAGATTCCGATGTAAAACTTTGTGACCTATTGTTATGAAGAAGATTTTGTTATACTTTCAATCATGAAATTTGCCTATTGATGCACTTGGCTTTCTTGCAGATATCTCAAGCTGATTTCGAGTTAGTGAAAAATGCCCAAGAAAATTCCAGACTATTGTCTAAAATTGTGCAGTCCCCAGACAAGCTACAGGTGAGATCTCTGAAAATTATCTTCTGGTTTGAGACATGCATAACTTAACAGAACCGAATTATTGATTATCAAACGAAATTAACTTAATTGACTTGGTTCGGATGGCGTATTCGGTTTAGATGATTACTGCATACCCTTTCCTGTTACTTAAGTGCCTTCTTTATAGCAATTACAATGGTTGTACTACAAGATCATGATAACATGATCATGGCATCATTCTCACTTGCTTGGGTAGCGTTGTAATTTATTATTTTTTTTTTTTTGACTTAGATGGCAAATGTGTTGTCAAATTTTCTTTCTTCTCCAGCTGAGCTTTTTATTGAGTTGGCCTCCAGCTGACTGGGTTTTTCAGCTTAATGAACATAGAGGATTAGTATAATTGCCGTGATTTTCTTAAAGTTTTTCAGTATATATATATTTGTTCATGCAACTGATTGCATTTCCTTTTTTCATTCATGCCCTAGCTTTTACATCTTAGCTTCTCATGCTTAATGCAATTTTAATAAAGACCATTAATGGACAAGCAATGCAACGGGTGACTTTTCTGTACTTGAAAGTCAAGTTTGTTGAGATGACACCAACGATCTGAGAAGCTTTCTCTGTTATCTTTTTTGGGTGTATGTAAAAAGAGAGCCCTTGAGGAGAAGAAAACAACTCGCACTGAGGCTAAGAACTCTGAAAAGTTGGCAATGCAGAGTGTTCAAGAGAAAACTGCCACATTGGAGATGTACTCTAAGGTATGAATGCTTGAATAGTTTTGCTTTTGATACTTAAAATGCAGAAACATGCTTTCTAATGCTTACTAACAGTGATAAGTTACTACACTGACACCTTTAGTGCAGCTTAACTGATGACAAACATCATGTGTACCTTTTGATTGGTCTATGAGATATCCTTTGTCACTAATTAAGTGCATACAGTCACCTTGTTGACTTTTCAGTTATAATTTTAGTTAGCTATTCAATTGTCAAAAGTGTGAACAAGTGAAATTTCAAATGTTAGTCTTTGATTATCCGTTTGTTTTAACTTTATGATATAAAACTGATTGGGCTGCCATTATGAACTTACAATAATTTTCTGTGCATATTTCTTGTTCTCTGGATGCTGTGCCAAGCTATTACTGGTATAATGGCAAAAACAGGGGAATATAGCTTTATATAACATTGCAGTTAAATATCGTTATGCTGGCATTCATGAACAAAACTAAATATCCTTCACTTTTTAGACCGCTATATTGTAACGGTATTCTAAGAATAGTTGATTTGTCTTTTGCACGTTATACCTACTTCAGATGCATTTAGTTGGAATTTCCGTATTTGCTATTAATATTACTTACCCCATGCTGACAAATACTCTATTTCTTGTAGGCTTATGACAAAATGTCCAAGCACTTGTCAAAGATGCAGGCTATACAAGAACAAGTATGGTAGCTTCATTTGTTTGATATTTTCATATTTTCTGTTGTTTTGCGAAATTGCTCCTGAAAGTAATCACAACAGTCATTTGCCAATGTCATGAACTAAATGATATTGGATTCATAGGGACAGCATCCTATCGTCTGTTATGGCCTTGGAAGATGTGCTTTTTACTATAATGGCCGTTTAACAATGCATCTTCTGTTACTGGTATTTGCCAGGTAGTTTCAGCCAAAACTGTGGAGAAGGAAGTGAAGGGCTTGAAAGCTAAGCTCAGTGATGAAAGTGTTTCGATTATGACCCTCGAAGCAAAACTAGTTGAACAGCAAGGAAAAGGTTCTTATGTATAATGCCATTTGTGGTGGAGAAACATTCTTCTTTTTCGTTGTCTCATATTCTACAAATTCTGTCTATCAGCAAAAGAAGCTGAGGAATTGCTCAAGGCAACTGAGAAAGATAAAGAATTGAGATTATCGGAGGAAGCACAAAAACTTAACACTCTACGGGCTGAGATGGAGTGGAAGCTGCAGTGTCTTGAGCCTCGGGAAAGGAAAGTTGAAGCCATGGTTGCTAAGGTGAGAATCTTCTGTTCTCTCTTTTGCACAGAAATTACTGCTATCAGTTTGATGCTTCTATTTAGGGTAAACTTTTCGCCATTAGTCACGAAACTCATCATGGTGACGCAACTGTAGCCTCATTTTCTACTTCAATTGGTCATTCTGCTTAATTCCGTTTATTTTCCTAGGAGAGCGACGGCATGGCATCAGGTTTAGCTACCACATCATGTCAACGCCTAGAGATGATGTGGCAAATGAATGAGCTGCTACATCATCACTCCTTTAGGCAAATTAAAATGGAATTTGACAGAGTGACAGTTCAAATTCTAAAAACTTGCCGTGCTTGTTTCTCCACAGGGCGATAGTTTATGTTCAGAAGCGGATAAAGTGAGAGAAGCTGGAAGAGCAAAACAGCAAGAACTGCATGCCAAAATGGAAGAGATTGTTAATTCGGTATGCTCAATGTGGCAGCTCAAGTAAATTTTTCTTCCCACGAAAATGAAGCTTTTTTGGACATTGTAACTAAGGTTAAATCTTTTTTATTTTTCTCTCTGAAAATTCAGTTTCACCACTATTCCAATGTCGTCGGTCCATTCCTGCAAAGGCTTGAGGAAGTGGAGAGGGAAACTTTACGAAGTGGGGGACCTACAAGCTAAAAGTTTCGCGACTTCGTAAAGTCATGTTGTTTGTGAATATTTATTATTATGGGCACTCGAAATCAAATGTTGTTTAAGCTCCTATTTTATTTTCAAAGCACATGGATGGATCTCGCTATTTAGATGGAATCTTACTTATCTGTTGAGATTTGTTGTGTGTGATTTGTGTTATCAAATCAAGTGTTGTCATGTCTTTTTATTTATTTATTTATTTATTCACTTGAATGTCACGTGTAAAGCAACGATTTGGCGGATTGGATCTATTCGTGTATTGTATATGTAGGCACTGTTTGGTTTGGGAATAAGCGAGAATAGCTATTCCAGGAATAGGTACAAGTGTGGAGAAAGGAAAATAGCGTTTGGATGAAAATTGGGTTGTTTTCGGAATAAAAAAAATAATGTTTGGAAAGATAATATGAAATAAGAGAAATAGTGAGTAGTTATATATCCCCCCGATTCTCAGACCCATCGCCGCAGCTCCCACACGGATGGTATCTCTCTCTCTCTCTCTCTCTCTCTCTCTCTCTCTCTCTCTCTCTCTCGGCGCCGCATATGGAGATGCCCTAATCAAATCCCCATGTCTCCGAATTCTCGATTTGGTGCTTAGTTTCTGTAATCGAGTAAGTTCTCATCTACAATTTTGCCATTCCGAGGGTCTCATTCACTAGTTTGGATGCATCAATATCGTGTGAAATTGCCCAATTGTGTGAATGTAGTTTGTAGGCCTCGAATCAGTCATCTTCGTTGTTATTACCTGTTCTTGGCACTCGTGGTCAAAGATCCCAACTTTACTGTCTTATTCCATATTCTGGATCCACCTTTAGCATACCTATGTCTTGGAGCCGCTGTAATGGTAGTGTAGCTTCTTTCTGTTCTTGTGCTTCTGAATGTTAGAGCTATTAGGCGAATTGATCTTTTGGGTCACATGGGATTAGAGTCGGTTATAAAGTTCAAGAGGTTCTGGGTCCAGTTTCTATATCCACCATTTAACTTTTTTGTTAGTGTGCATAGCATGGATCCCCCAGTCTCCACCGTCATGCGACTGCACGTACTATTTCCGATGAGATTGATCTTCTGGGGCACACTGAACAACAGCTCAACAAAAAGAGCCCAACTTTCACTCTCAGTCCCGTCATTGGATCCACCGATAGCACGTCCATGTAGTTTTATATTCAAATCTCTTCTTGTTTATTATTCTTATATGTTTCTGGTCTTTTTATGTAAAGCCAAATTATCTCAACTTTACCGTCTTATCTCTTTCGTTTGATCCACCTATAGCATACCCATGACTTGGAATTGCTGAAGTGATAGTTTTGTTCTTGTGATTGAAATCAGTTAGTTTTGTAGTTCTTGTCTTTGTCCTTGCCATTTCAGAAAAGCTAAATTTGCCATCTTTTTGTGGATTTGGTGCACTGGTACCACCCCCATGGGCGGAATTTTTGAATTTTAGAGAAACTTTATACTACAATTGCTTCTTTTAATAATTTTTCCAGTTAAGTTACATGGTTTTTTTTTTCTGTTTGTTTTGATTTTAGCAGGCTAATACTCTACAATTGTATCTAACATGCAGTCGGAACACTCTGGAGGCTGCAATGTGCCTACAGGTACTTGATCTTAACGTCTCCCATTGTCTTTACGAGAAAAATTATAGTAAGTTTTTGATGCTGCAAGTACTGTGTTTCTTTTTTGACATTGTAAAACTATCTTAAGTTGGATATAATTAACCATCTCATTAACGTTTTGGAGGAACAAATTGAAGATATTATCTGTCGCTGTATGTATATGGCAATAGAGTTTCTTTCTGCAATTATAACAAATTTAACCTATATTAGTCTAGTTAACCATGCCAACTGTGCCACTAATCATGAAGGTAATATCTCTACTACCATTTTGATTTAGTAAAATATTTCTAAATTACCAACCATTACTGCATCATCATTCATCAACAACAAGTGAAAGTGCTTTTTAGCATGGGCAGGCAATACACAGGACAGATACTTCAAAAAATGTTTAGGATATAATAGCTCAGGCTGTCTATTTCATGTACCCTGTGAGCTTTTCCATGCTGCCCTTTAGTTTGGAATGCCTGTAAGGTGTCCAATAACTATTATACTGTTAAGAAGATTAACTTTGTTTACTTTTTTAGCATTCCGTTGGTTTCTTGAGCGAAGTCTATAAAAGAGTACTTATGAAATGATCTCAGTTTTCCTATTTAATAACCATTCCTTGGTGCAATGTTAAAAGTCTTGGGCTTGTAACCTTATGTTGCATGCTAAATTGTTGAAGTTTAGGACTGTTTCCATATACTCCATTCTGGGACCCTATTACGGTGGCATCATAACGGGATAATGGCTGCATTCCACATCTTCCATGTCTCCTTTTTCCCTGCACAGCATTCAATCATTACTAATCTTTTGTATGGTTAATTACATTTGTAGAATTTTCCTTGTCAAGAAGGTAGAAAGGCATAACAAGCCAGAGGTTGAACTTAAGTAAGTTCTAATTACTCTAAAATCTTTGAGAGTCTTCTGTACATTTTTAGCACTTTGCCTGTAGTGTACCGGATTTTTTTAATATAAAAGTAAGTGAAAAGAAAAATAGTGTGAGACACTATTTTTATTAGACTTAGAGAAGTAAAAATAAGTTGGAAATAAATTGTGCTGAAATTGGAATGAAAACAGGAGATTTGGAATTTTCTGTAAGGAACGGGGCTGATTTTTTAGCAGAAAATTTACAGTGTCAGAAAATTATGAAAATTTCAGGATATATCAGAATTATTTTTCTGAGGCTAGATTAAAAGTTTCGTGTCGTTCCGACATCCGGAAAGTGAAAATAAAATATAACAGCAATCTGCTAGAGGTTTTAGTCGGTAGAGCTTTCGATGATCAAAAAATGGTCCGAAACTGGATAGTGATGATCAGTTCTTCTTATTAACTTAAACCGAGCATGACTGTCAAATTTGGGCGCAAACGAATATTCAGAAGGTCTGAAACGAAAAGTATCAGATTCTGAATTGGACTAATGTCATAATACTTAAAGCTAGTGGACTTTTTAGCAATTGTTACATTGCTTAGCCTTGCCAGGGACTCCTCCATTCTCTTATCCACTCCAACATGTACGTAGAGAGAGAGAGAGAGAGAGAGAGGGAGAGGAAAAGGAAGGGAAAAGAAGAGAAAGAGAAGAAGAAGAAAAATAGAAAGATTTCTTGGGTCGTTTAATCGAGCCCCCGCGCGCGTTGAATTTTTCCGGCGCTTCGATTGCGAGGTAGTATTTTATTATTATAATTTCGAATAGAATTTTTTTGGTGGATTTTTAATATTGGATGGATGTTAAGAGATGTAGTATTCTAAACCAATTAATCGAAAGATTAATCATGAAATTTGGAGTATTCATGTAGAACTTGAACCCTAGGCTTAGAAAATGAAATTTTGTCTCTAAGAGGTTTTGATCTAAATTGATCTTGTAAAACCTTAATTGAAGGTTAATTCGACGCGGTGGACAACTTCGTTTTGGACTACGACGAGGTTTGGCGTCCGATTGAGAGATTTTGCGGAATATGATTCGTTAGGCTTGGGTCGAGACTTTTCGGCGGAGATAAATTACGAAACTTGGTTTCCCGGCCCTAAACGTCGATACGAGGTGGGGGGTGCTATCCGAAATGGTTGAATTTCTTCCTATGTCTAAATCCTACTTTTTGAGCATATATGTATATATGTATGAAATTGCATGTAATAGGGTTCAATTATTTCTTATTCCAGAAACTGGCATGCCTCCTAAATTAGTTGTGAATAATCATGATTGAAAACTTGAAACTTAGGACGCATAAATCTAGTGCTATGTGAACCCTAGTGAAGTATTGAACTAGTAGAGAAACTAGTAGATTGGACATAGAAAACAAAGTGTGGACATTGAAACAACGCGAAACACTAGTGTCATTGTGATAGTGAATGTGAACCTAGTGATGGAACGTGGATTAGGTCGTTGCATAAGCCTAATGTGTTATTTGTTATAGTTCCATGTATTATGAGCATTGCATATTTGCTTATGTCCACATATTGTGATGTTTGTATATTCGATTGATGCACGCAACATATTTGAGTAGAATCTCTAGTATGAGTGGAGAAAATTGGGTCGGTGCATGTGTAGCGTGACAACTAGTACTTTGATATTATAGAGCATGCGAGGGATTGAAAGATATCCTCTGGACCATGCTAGGGATTGAAAGAGATCCCGTGATGTTGTGGTTGTCACCGTGGTTAGTGGCATGAATCTACTGACATGTGTAGTTTGAACCTTGAGCGCCAAAGAGATATTGGGTCATTGCATTTGTAGTATGGCACATTGTGTCTTGCCATTGTTGAGCATTGCATAACATTACATTGGTTATTCCCCACCGGTAGGTGGTAGGTCCTCGAGTTTGGAGGGCAGATCATACTCGCATAGTCTGTTGTTGGCTTGTGGAGGTCGCGACTCCCAAGCCGTGAGCTCCGGAATGTCACGCGAACACGGGTGTGAAGGGCCCCGGGAGCCCTCCCCGGCAGACGGTCACGGTGGCTGGCTAGGAGTGAAAGACCTCTCCCCCACGTGACTTGGTGTGGTGAGTTGTGGCTCGACCTACGGGTGAGCCGGTGCGATTGGGTCCAAGATGAAATAGACAAGTTGATTGACCATATTGTGTTTTGTACCCTATGCATGTGTTGCATCTTATGTAGAGAGTGAGCATAGTGAGATTACATGTTGTGTGTGCGGTCGATCATGATATTCTTGTGAGTTGGGCTTGGTCTTGTGAGAAGCCCTGATTGGGTCAAGAATGAATTGGGTCAAGAGTGTGTGAGGGACGTTGAACATATTAGACCATGACATTCATTCCTTATTATAAAGGCATAGTAGTGTTGTATTCATTTCTACTTATGCATAGTGTAGTTGTTTACTACTGCTTAGCTATTGTATCTACTTATGCCTTGTTTAGACCTAGTGGGAAAGTTGGCGAGGTCGGCGGCCGAACCCACTGGGAACTTCTTTTAGTTCTCATCCCACTATTTTGCAGAGCCATCCATTAGCGGAGCAGCACCGGACCGAGGCGTGGGCGTCGCGCCCTAGATAGCAAGGTTACCCTATGTAGATTACCCTTGTTATGACAAGTAAAAGAAAAGAATGTAAAGTTGTTATTGAATGTAATGTATTCGAGAGCGAAAGATGTTTAAGAGGAAAATGTATATAAAATGTGGATGAATGCAATGTTGTAATAGTTAGTTTACATTAATGCTCTTGTGATATGCCCTCGTGCAAAACTGTACTATCTCGTATTTCCTAGGTGAAATTCATTGTACCTGTTTTGTTTACGCCTTGGGCGAACAGGGAAAATTCTGTCCGTTCGGCGGTCTGTGCGCGTGCCCGAACCGACCAAAGTGGCGGTGCCGGGGCGTGACATTGCCCTTCTCTTATTGTTTATTGGTCCATATTGTTAATGGAAGAATCTATAGTGCAGCGTAAGAGGGAGTAGATTATACGTGGTTTGGGTTACAAAGTGTGTGAATGCTGAAATTCGTGATTTATACTGAGAATAGTTTAAATTGGCCCAGGAATTCAGCAAATTTTGTGTCTGTCTAAAATATTTCTTTCCTATCTTGAGTATGATTATTTGCTGGCATCGAGCCGTGCAACTTACATAACTGTTTAGCGAATTATTTGTTATTCTTTTCTGCTAAAACCAATTATATTTATGCGATGAGGCTTGTAGCTTATGTTCTATTTCATGGACCTCTATCTGTTCATTGCTATATTTCCTGTAGATACCACTGATTTTGTGGTGTACATGAAAGTTTGATAGTTCTGCCATGCTTTATGGATTTATTTATGCATTCAGAAGTATTGAGCATGAATAGATAGGTCTGATTATATATTATAATGTGGATCCATTTGGTCTACCACATGCTGCTTTTTAGTTCAATCTCATTGAGCTTTCATGTGGTGATTGTTTTATATTTTCCCTTGGTTCACAGTATTTATCATAAGCATGATTAGTTCACATCTTTACCCTTAAGTAGGTTTTGAATTGAAGTTCTTGTTCTTCATTTTGAAGGATCTTATTATTTTTTTCTTTTTCCTGTTTCCATTCTCACAGGACAAGTCCAGAATTTCTATTAATTTATGTCATTTGGTGAATCTCTATAAGTCATCTTCGTAATCCATTATATCTTGATAGTTTTTTAGCCTCTAGATTATTTTTGATGACTTTATTCTGAAGTATATATGAATTAAGAAATCTTATAATATTTTATCTACATCTTGGTGATTTTGTAGTAAAATTCTTAATTTTTATAAAATTACTAGGGATTGAAAGAAGTCTATGTGAATTTATCATGTTCATACACTAACATTATTTTCACTATGCGATCATCATATTTTGATATTTTATCACAAGTGATTTCACAATTGAAAAAGTTTTTAACTTGTTTTTCTTGTGTACTATATTCCAATACTTCTATTTTTGGTGTTTTTCTTTTGACAATTTTTGACAAAAGGGGGAGACGGAGATGATGATATTGAAAATTTAAGAAAAAAAATCGAGAGAAAGATTGTGATAGTTTTGAGAGTTGCTAAATAAAACTTAGACGCATGAACAAAGGGGGAGAGATTTTGATATTTTTATTACTAATATTGTTCGTGCAGAAAGTAATCTTTTTGCAGGTCTTTGAAGACTTCAAGACTCCAAGTGTGTTTAAGTCATAGAGTTTGTTTTAGGAATCATAAAATTATAATTTTGATTTTATTTGGACCTTTCTATCACGCCCCGGGCTAGTTTTAGAAGCGAAAAAACGTGCCATTTTTTTTTTTTGAAAGCCTAGCCCGTGCCACGTACAGACCCGCCACAAATACAGGTCCCACTGTCTACACGGACAGAGTCTCCCCTGTATTTGCACGGCGTACACACGATATAAACAGGATCCCAACCACCATTCATTCATCACACGACAACAAATCACAATATCCAAAACATACAGCTAACCGTCCTTAGCAATTGCATGTATCTAAACAAGTCCTTAGGCGAAGGATGATGCGATGCACAATACAACAGATCATTCTATAAAAATGCTTCTTACCCAGAAGCTTTATTTTGAAACCCTAATTTCAATCATTTGAAGATCATTCTAAAACTGTTCTCCACACGAGAACTCTCTTTTGAAAACCGAAAGCCGATCGATCGAAAGCCGTTTGAAAACGGTTTCCCACACGGAAACCTTATTTCGAAAACCGCTACCACGAGGGGTAGAAAACCAAGATACACAGATGATCACAAAACTCGGCGATATCACAACTAAAAGAACGATATACAAAAGCATAGTCATCCACAATATCTACGCATGCAATCAACACAAAGTAAACCACAGTATCCACGCATGCAATCAACACAAAGTAATTGAACCATACACATAAGTCTACTCAGCAAGGAGAGAGTCAGGGTAGTAACCAAAAGTGTGGTAACACAGGTCGGGACCTCTAATGCAGCTAACTAGTCGCGTCTCACCACGTCCCGACTCCCACCACCCGGCTCACCTGAAAACAACAACGATGGCGGGGGTTGAGAACATGATAAACATGTCTCCCCTCCCAGTGGGTACCACAAGCCGACGAAGGCGAGGTGTACACACCGGCGCGAGGGTCAACAGATAGATAGGTAAGTAAAACAGTAGCATAAGTAAGCATGAGTATGAACCATATATGAACGACTACGCTACTGTAAACAAATAGCATATGCATCAACTGTAGATAAATCATGAAACCCAATCACCACCAGGCCACAGGGACGGATCCCTGGCACTGTCACAACTGCTCACTCACAGGCACATAACCTCCGCAGATGCACATGTCAAGAGGCTCACGGGTTGAAAACGCACGACTCTTTTCCGAAAAAGAACACCCTAAGCGGTGGATCAGACCGCGGGCGTACGTGAAGTGCTAGAAGAGCTGTGACGATCGATGCAATATGCTCAACCCACAGAACGGCAACAAGCCGAGTATAGCAACTGATATACGAGTAACAAGGATCGCTCGGAACAACAGGCGATCACCACCGACCAACCAGGTCATCACAATAAACCATGCATTCACACTACTCTACTAATGGCAAGCTCACAAAAGTAGAGGAAAGGGAGTCTAGTGAACTAATAATCAACATGCAAGAGAAAGGGATAGAAGGGTATCACCGCTAGTCCACTGAACCGACTCCGGATCGAAGTACCCACCTGCAGAAACGGGAGAGTCTAACACCGACGGCTCACGGAAACGTCGACAGGACCTACGAGGTACCAACAGGGTCAAGACCCACCGAGTCGACACTAACAAGCAGAAGCACACAACCCGAAACCGTCGGATCGCCCGCAAAACCCGTCGGGACGATCCCGAACTCAAACCAAGCCCCAGAGGGGTGCCAACAAACCACACGAGTATTCCGCTGTCCACAACCACTCCAAAAAAGGTGGTTGGACAGCGGGCACAAGGCCGGGATGCCACGAACACTAACGCATCCCGAAACGGCTTTCCGGGTTCTCGAAAAATGCCGATAATGGCACCGGAACCCTCCGTCGCTCATCCGCTGCCCTCGGAACTTCGGGACAGCGATAAATAACAAACAACGAGGTTGTGCGACAAAGCCAAGTCGCTCACGAAACCAACAAGTGAGCCGCACGACCGAAACACGCGTTTCGCCGACTATTTCATCGGAAAACGCACCGGAAATCAAACCGGATCTCCGCGAGGGCAATACAAGCATGGACAACCAGTCCACAGGGCCTCAAGGATCAAGTCCTTGCTGCCCGCAGCGTCTCCGCGCTGCCACAAGTCACAGAAGCCCAAAACAAGCAACATGCATACATAAAGAGGCAATAAAAATAAAGTTAGAGCAATCCGCTCGTCCACACAACCCTCCGCAAGCACCAGCGGATAGGGAACGACGCAACGGAGGCCATGCTCACAGCCCCACTGCGACAAGAACAGTCGCGGGCACAAACAGTCCACAAAAACAGCCACAACATACATTAAAAGGGCTCGACAAGTAAAAACAGCGAAGCGGCGCGCCGAAACAGCAAAATGAGGTGAGCACGGTGATCAGCACATTGCCGCGATCATCATGCTCACCTTCCCAAGGTTCGGGAGGCAGCCACAAGCTCAAAAACCCACATGCAGCTCCAACAAGCTAGGACCAAGCCCGGCCGGAGCAAACTAGCTCCGGTCGGCAGCCGGCTGACATGCAGCGCGCGCGGCTGCTCCGGTCGGATGCGGGGAGGGTGGAGAAGAGGGGGCTCACCTCAACCGGCGGCAGGAAGCGGCGGCGGCGGCGCGGGGAGAGCAGAAGCTCTCGGGTCGGCTACCCGAGACTAGGGCACGGCGCCACCGGCAACAAACGGCGACGGCGGCCGGCGGGGACGCGAGCACCGGCAAGAGGGGCCCGCCGGACGTCGGGTAGGGGGCGACCGCGACAACTCAGGGCCGCGGGTGCCCTAGGAGCTCAAGTGGCGACAGCGGCGGCTGCGACGGCGCTCCGGCAGCACGGCGACGGTCGGGAAGAGGTGGACCGGCGGCGGCGGTCCAGAGGGTGGCGGCGCGCACCCTCTGAGGCGGCGGGAGGCGGCAGGGCGCGGCCTGCAGCTGCTCCTGCCCGCAAGCTGCATGCAGGAGCGGCGGCACGGGGGCGGCCGGGGAAGGAGGCGACGGTGGCGGTGGCCCTCCTAAGGCCGGCGGGAGGCCGCTGCGGCGGCGGGAGGCGGCGGCGGCTCGGGTCACCAACTCACTGCCTTCACTCCTCCCAGCAGCAGCTCGCGGCGGCACGGCGGTGCTCGGCGGCGGCTCCAGCTGCCGGGGAGAGGCGCCGTGCAACGGGGCGCGGCCGAGGAGAGGACTAGGGCTCGGGATCCCCTCCCAGCAGCAAAGCCCAAGAGGAAGAAAAAGAAGAAGAAAAGAAGAAGAAAAGAGAGAGGGAGGTGGTCCAGCCACTGTTTCGGCCGGCAGGGAGGCCGGCGGCGGCGGCAGCAGCTCGGGGAAGAGGCAGGAGGAGGAGTGGGTCAGCTGAGGGGAGCTAGAGCACCAAAAGATCAGCTTGGGTTGGGTTCCACTCAAGCACTACTTATAAACCAAAAGCACAATTGCGAAAATGTCCTCCAAACAGGGAAAATTCACCCCGAGTCCCTCACAGCACGTGTAAAACGCGCGGACACCCCTCCACGCACGATCTCACGCAAAATGGTACACAACAAGAACCTTTTCGCGAAAAGATCAAAAAGCCAAATCGACCCCTCGGCGATAAACTCGCGATATCTCACGATCCGACGGTCGCATGCGAGAACAGATCGCGCCATCGTGATCAGCACTGCCGAGACATCGAACCTATGATTTTGGATCTCCGAAAACGGTCGCCGATTCGCGACACAAGCCATTCCCTCACCTCCAACAAAAACAAAACACATATATACTTATATATATACACATATACTTATATATATATACATATATATATATATATACATATATATATATATATATATATATATATATATATATATATATATATATATATATATATATATATACACTACACTAGAGAGAGAGAGAGAGAGAGAGAGAGAGAGAAATCAAAACGAATTCAAATTCAAAAGTTCGAATTCTTACACTTTCACGCGAGAAGTTCATTGTTTTGGTGATTAGAAGTTCATTGTTTTGGTGATGATAATGAATTATTATTTTTGTTTAGCGAGATGAGCATTGTGAGCATTTTTATGTAATTTTGAATTTTGTCACGAAATTGCCAAAGGGGGAGATTGTTACGGATTTTAGTATTGGCATATTTCGTGACGTGTCGTGATGAATAGTTATGGATTGAGTCGGAATCTTGAAGGTTTGGAAAAGAGAAGATGAAGTTTGAAGACTCGAAAACTCGATATTTGAATTCACGATACTTGATAAGTTTTTATAAAGTTAGTGGTGATTTATGAACATATACATGTGTTTGGAAGACATTAGAATAGGTAAAAAATGATTAAAAGTTCAAAAACTAAGTTTTTCAAGTTTCAGAATCCGGACCCTGATGCAAGGTCCGGAACCCATAAGCCTCCCTGGCTTTCACGCAGGGAGGGTCCGGACCCTGAGGTAAGGTCCGGACTTTGACTCGCCTGGAAACATCAAAGTCCTGACCTTGATATAAGGTCTGGACCCTGACCCGTCGCGAGTTTTCCAAATATGGATTTTTCAATTCTAATCTGATTCTAATGTCTTCTAAACCTATAAATAAGATGTGGGAGTGTCTCTAAAACGTGAAATAACATAGATTATCGTTTAAAAACCCTAAAAGCTTATAGGTAGCCGTTTTTCTTATTTTTTACATCAAGCTTCTCTCAAGTTGATTCTTGGTGCCCTAATTCTTAATGATTTTCTAGAATCAATTTGAGAATTGCTTAGAAACATCTTCTATGGTCTTTAATAATCCTTTAAGCAATAAATCATCACCAACGTGATTCTTCTTGCTCCGGACGGAGTGCGCTCGTGGATTCGAGAAAGCGTCGTGGATTCGACGTGTTGAAAGCTTCGTGAATTCGAAATTGAGCGTTTCGTGAATTCGGGACGTGGCGTTCGTGGATTCAAACGTGGGGCGTGGACAACCCGGTGGTGTGCGCAAGATCCATAGAATTAAAAAAGATGTGTGAGTCCGTAGAGTCGGTAATCATCTTGTATTCTTTTAATTCATAGTGGATTGTCATCGCGTGTTGGTCCCGTGAGTTTTTTACTCCTAATTGAAATTTTTCCACATAAATCTCGATGTGTTATTTTTATTTTTCGTATTTATTTTTGAAACATTGAGATTTGTGTTTTTAACCTATACACCTATTCACCCCCTCTAGATGATTGATATTATCTAGATAGATTCACGATCTCCTCATAATTTATAGTATAATAGAGCAATGCTCCCTATACATCACCTTTTTGATGTGTCTTACGACGTCATTATCCAATAACCACCTTTTTATAATGATCTTACCACACTTTCTTTTGTTTCCCCTAAAATTAAAACCCAAAAGGCTAATTTTAATCCTAGATGGCCACGGTGCTTAATGCATCTAGAGTGCAACCACATGAACTTGTTTTTTTTCATTCGTTCCAATACATCTCCTGAACCAAACTGCATCTTGAAACCCCAGTTTACAAGAGGCTGCGAAGAAACTATAGGGCACCACAAAAATATAAACAGCCATCAACGAAAAGTTATCTACATTGCAGCATCAGCACTAGATAGCTTCTTTAATCTTCAAATAAATAGACAGAAAGAAATCAAACTCCTGTTTAACAGCACTAATTTCCGACAAGCGAATTTCAATAGCCGGCATGAGAATTTTCTTTCAGAAGAATCCCAAAACAAAGAACCAACCTCAAAATCATTTTTTGAGAAGTCAGCATTACTTACAAACATTTAATATAAATAAAAGGAGAAGGTAAAACAAGTCCTGCCGACAATTAGTGAAAAACATCATTAATTCCCGTAAAATTACACAAAGAGAAATTCCAATAAGACGATCACAAAATTTTGATGCTATATGAATGTTTAATAAGACAGGGAAATTGCCAATAGTAATTCAGTCCTTCAGTTTCCTCCATCTATCAGCTGATCTAAATCTTTTTCAGCTTCCGAGATGATCTTCAGCTCTTCCATTAGAGAGTTGAGCTTCTTCATGTCTTCTTCTTGAACACTCTGTGGTGCTTTCTCCTTGTAGCCCAAAGCATTTATCTTCTGAGATAGAATAGACTGTTGCCTGCAAATAGCAACGGAGAAGCATTACCCAACAAAAGTAGGCAATATAAAGCCGAAAAAAATGCATCAAAGGATTGATTGGTCCCTGGAGCTTCTACAGAAGTGCAGCTCAAGTAGAACTTTTTGAAAAGGCCAAAAACATAAAAAGTCAAAGCTGCTTCTTTGTGGACCCAGAAGCAAGTTTCGACTTTCACAGCCACCCAGAAGCTCCAGAATAGTCAAGTTATCAAACATCTAGGGTTCCACATCCGAAAAAGGTAAATCAGTTTTCAGTAGCCAGTATGTAGGCAACATCTCAAAGGAACAAGCTAATGCATTCAGATAGTTCTATCCGGCTACGTTTCGTTGGGGGATGCCCCGGAACAAGTGGGATATCACCCTACTTATACCCAAACATCATTACACACAAGTGGAATATCACCCTACTTATACCCAAACATCATTACACTATGATGGAACAAGTTGTTCCAGCTAAAGCGGGTTGTTCTAGAACCACCCATTAAGAGTTGTTCCCTATAAGGAACTTGGAATAAGGTTGTTCCTCTCTTTATTTTCTTATATAATTTAATAAATGAGTAAATATATTTATATAAATATTATTTCTATCATAATATATTTTTATTAAAATATTATTATATAATATAAATTATATTAATGTGATATACTTTTTTATTTACTAAGTTTAATATATATTATTAATATTAATGTGATATATTTATTAAGTTTATTATATATTATTATAATATTTTAATATATATATTAAATATTATTTCTTAAAGTTGCATTAAAATTACATATACATAATGAATACAATTTAAAATTTATACTATATTTTTTTAGTAAGCATAATTTCTATTATTATAATAATATATGTAGCACTGTAAAGCATATAAATTAAAATGTGTATTGATATAACGTAAATAGTACAATATAATATTATATACTATTACATATAATATAGATATTATAGAAATATTATATAAAAATTTTAGTTTTATATCATAAAATTTATATTATATTTAGATTAAATATAAAAGTTTGAATTTTTAATGTACATTATGTATATTATTATTCTATAGGAAATATTGGGTGCTCTTAAATTTTTAAATATATATAGACACTGTTCTTGACTTCCTATGCAAATGCTATTAAGGGTATCCTCGAGAATATTCTTGAATGCATCCAAATGCAAATTTACAGTCGTTTTAGCTTATACTATGATATCTGTTATTCTCAGGGACAATAAAAGTTACCCTCCAGAATTTACCAAATGCAGCCTCTGAAAATATATTGACTACCTGTTACGATATATTTAGTATATGTTACGCTATATTTAGTATCTTATGGTATATTAGGATACTGTATATTATTATCATATATAGAGTAGGATTATATGGTATGTAATCCTAGTTATAGTATTACTATAGTAGGCAATGTTACTATAGTAGACATATCTCTTGTACTATATATTTTCATCAATTCAACTCAAGAGGGTATGCTCTTTTGCCCTTCTTACATGGTCTAATTTAGGGATATCGATCCATAGCCACCATCCACCACAAGTCTCACATTCTTCCATAGGTGTTCTATCTCCTCTTATCCTTGGCCTTCTATCTCCCTGTTACAATACTGCTACAGTACTGCTACAGTAGCAGTGCTACAGTGCTTCTGCTACAGTAATTTCAGCCTCTTTGTGATTCCTCTTTGTTCTTCTAGTGCCGCTCACTGGTTGCTCGTGTTGCTCGGTCCTTTCCCTAGTGCGGCCGTTCTTGTTTGGTGCTAAGTGGTTCCTCTCTTGTGCGCTGGGTACAGCTAGTTTGGTAGAAACCAGGTTCTTCCTTTTTCTCATCCGCTACATTCCAATTTATCTTTCTTTTATATCTAGTGGTGGATCTTTCTCTTAAGGTGGCGAATATGTCTTTTTCTATCTCAAATTTGCCAGTTGTTAACATCAAAACTCTCATACCACTAAAACTCACTGATTCCACATATCTTGTGTGAAAACAAGTCTTTCTTAATGTTCTAGAAAGTTTTGGTGTTACATTACATGTGGACGAAACTGGTGTTGTGCCTTCTCAGACTATCGATATTGCTGATAAGAAGGTTATAAATCCCAAATATTTAAGTTGGAAAAAGAAAGATACCACTATACTTTCATGGATTAATGCCACTTTATCCCTTAGCATATTACAAGTGGTCATTTCTAGCTCACCTAAAACTGCATATGATGCTTGGAGAATCATTGAGGCATATTTTCTTGATAAGACTGCTTCCACGACTTTCTCTAAAGTCTGAATTGCGGAGCATCAAGAAAGACTCAATGAGCATGAGTGATTACATGCAAAAGATCAGGTCGATTGGTGATGCTCTTCAGGCGATTGGTGAAAACGAGTCAGACCATAATTTGGTCATGACTGTTCTTCTAGAGCTACCAGAAGAATATCGAGGTTTTGTTAGTGCTCTAAACACACAGAAATAAGCCCACTTTTGAACAACTTCGTCCACTCTTGATGCAAAAAGAAACGGAAGTCCAACGTCGTACTAGTGTGACGACGTCCTCTGCTATTCCCACTATTGACGGTGAAGCTCTTTATGCCAATCGTGGACGCGGTAATCGTGGAGGCCGTGGAGGTAGATATCGTGGAGGCCGAGGACAGCGTGGTAGACACAACTCTGGTCGTGGATCTCCTGGAACCTATTCACACCCTCAACCTAATAATCCTCAACAACCTTATACTCCGAATCACCAACCTTACATTCTAAAGTCTGGCACACAATGTCAGATCTGTGGCAAGTTCAATCATTCTGCCCTCCAGTGCAGACAACGCTTCAATCATTTCCTTATTACAGATGATGTTCCTCAAACTTTTGCTGCTATGAACCTTCATAAACCCGGTGAGGAAGTATGGTATCCAGACACTGGAGCATCTAATCATATGACCGCACATTCTGGTATTCTCTCTTCTAAACCTTAGTGGGCACGAAAATTTTTTTGTTGGTAATGAAAATTTACTTAATATTACTCGGACAGGTTAGTAATGAGAATAATGCCACTCCTGCTGGTCAAACTGAACTCCGAGTCTATACCAGACGACACACCAGCCGGCCTGCTGCTGCTTCACCTTCCCCTATTGATCTGCCACCTTCCACCTCTGATCATCCACCTTCCCCTCAGCCTACTGCAGTATCCCCTCTTTCCCCTTCTGAGCCTCCGTTGCCTGCCAGAACACACTCTATGCTCACTCGGTTCATGACTAAGGGTTCAGCTGCGTCTTCTTCCTTCCTCGCTTCTGCGCGTTCTATTCTTCGTGCTGCGCCTACCTCTTTTCATGAAGCTTCTCAAGATGCAGGTTGGCGTGCTGCCATGGCTGAAGAATTTGATGCATTACTGACCAATACTACTTGGGATCTTGTTCCTCCTCCCTCTTCTGTTAATCTTATTGGCTGCAAGTGGGTATATAAAGTGAAGCAGAAGGCGGATGGTTCTCTTGAGCGTCTCAAGGCTCGGCTTGTGGCTCAGGATTACAAACAGCAACAAGGTATTGATTTTGATGAGACATTTTCTCCAGTTGTCAGGTCGACCACTATTCGTACTGTTTTTTCAGTGGCTTTCTCCTCTGGATGGTCTCTTCGATAACTTGATGTGAAGAATGTCTTTCTTCATGGTACTCTCTCTGAAGAAGTTTATATGAAACAGCCGCCTAGCTTTGTGCATCCCTCTCCCTCATCACGTTTGCCGTCTCCGAAAAGCGATCTATGGTCTCAAACAGGCACCTCGGGCTTGGTTTCAGCGGTTTACTTCTTTTCTTTCTGAAATTAGTTTTGTTGGCAGTACTGCTAATCTTTCGATGTTTGTTTGTCATTCCTCTTCTGACACCCTTGTTCTTCTATTATATGTTGATGATATTACTGTCACCGGAAGTTCCTCCTCTCTTTTAGAGGCTCTTATTGTCACCTTATAACGAGAATTTGCTATGAAGGATCTCGGGCCGCTACATTATTTCTTGGGCATTGAGGTTAATCGTTCGTCTTCTGGTCTCCATTTGACTCAGTAGAAATATGCGCATCAACTACTTCAGCGCCATGGCTTTTTTGATAGTAAGCCCGTCTCTAGTCCTCTCTCTCCGACTTCTCGTCTCTCTTCTCATGAGGGGCGCCCTCTTGAGGATCCCTACATTTATCGTCAGATCGTTGGTGCTCTCCAGTATCGCACCTTCACAAGACCAGATATCTCGTATGCCGTCAACTCAGTTACCCAGTATTTACATGCACCTCGTGAACCCCACATGCAAGCGGTCAAGCGCATTCTGCATTATATTCGCAGGATGCTGTCTTATGGCATTCCTATTTCCCGCTGCGTCAATCCTTCCCTTGTGGCATTCGCAGATGCTGATTGGGCTGGTTGTCCTGATACTCGTCGCTCTACTTCCGGGTATTGTATATTTCTAGGGCCCAATCTTATCTCCTGGTCCGCTAAGAAACAGCCCACTATTTAGCGTTCCAGTTCTGAAGCGGAGTATCGTGCTGTGGCTTACGCGCTTGCTGAGACAGTATGGATCCGACGTTTACTTCGTGACCTTGGTGTGTATGGCGCTCCATCAGCATCTATTGTGATAATCTGAGCACAACTTATCTTGCGGCCAATCCTGTTCTTCATGCTCGAACAAAGCACATTAAGCTTGACCATCAGTTCTTGCGCGAAAAAGTCCAGTCCGGTGATTTAGAATTGGTTCACATCTCTTCCGATAAGCAACTTGCTGATATTTTCTCAAAGCCTTTGTCACCTTCTCGGTTTTCGACATTGCGGCTCAATCTTCGCATCCGGCCAGTGGATACTTAGCTTGCGGGGGGATATTACGATATATTTAGTATATGTTACGCTATATTTAGTATCTTATGGTATATTAGGATACTGTATATTATTATCATATATAGAGTAGGATTATATGGTATGTAATTCTAGTTATAGTATTACTATAGTGGGCAATGTTACTATAGTAGACCTATCTCTTGTACTATATATTTTCATCAATTCAACTCAAGAGGGTATGCTCTTTTGCCCTTCTTACACTACCCAACGCATGTTTATGAGAACTTCCAACTATTAACACAGATTTATGGATACAAAGTGCCTCAAGCCCACAACAACTGAAGATCTTTCCAGAGTATGCCTCAAAAGATCTTTCCAGAGTGCTGGAAATGTTCTATTTTCCTCCTCTTTTTTCAAAAGAATTGTTACAGAAGCTCTATAGGGTTACTAAAAGTTGGAGAAAGAACGTTTCTAATTCCTCTCAACAGTTTATCTTTGGGTACGGGAAAAATAGCATTATAATAGAAACAGATCAAGAGCAACCTGCACTAGTTTTTTATAAGAGGAAGACTTTACGTTCTCCTTTATAAAGGATGCAAGATACTTGGAATAAATTTGCTGAAGAAAAGCATTATTGTCATCTCATTTAGAAGAAACTAATATCAGTTGACATGGAAAAAAAAAAAAAAATTGTTGCCCAATTTAAATCTAGATGTATTGAAACTCACTTATGGATATCTTCTCTCTTTTTCCTGAGCTTTTCGATTTCAGCTTCTGCATTAAGAGCGCCTTGAAGTTGAAGGTACACTGATAGATTTTCATTCACCACATCTATTGCACACCCAGCCGGAGGAGCGTCATCCTCAGTAAGGATCTACACAAATTTAATCAAAAGATCATATGATACTTCACTACAAAAATAAAGCAGCAAAAGATGAGTAAAACAACTTCACAGAGCGCACACCACATATGGATCCAATTCTAAAGTTAGGTTAAGAGTACCGAGGGATAGCATTCATTTGGCCAAATATGCTACTGCTGCATTTTATTTCAGATGAATATTGCAAAACTGAAGGCATTTGAACCGCTCAAAATAGTGAACAGATCAAACTGTAGCAACCCCTCTTTGTATTTCGACCAAGCACTGAATAATATAATTCAGCGTATGCTGAACTACATAATATAAGTGTCCCACATTTATACTCCCAACATGCTTGTTGGGTACCCAGCTAATTGGGGCAATGAAGGAGAGTACAAGTACTATGTCATAGTAACATCTGACTATAACATCTAACCATTTGACATCAAACTGGGCTGTATTAAAGATATTGGAATAGCCAACTAGATAGACAGTGCCTCGGCACTCCAACTAAGGTAATGCTCGTTTTTAACAACACTTAGATAAGTCTGTCTTAGGATTGTAACAGTGCGTTTTCACTATGCAATCCATAATGAGTTAAGGCATATACAGAAATAGAAACTCTTCCATACTGTCTCAAATTGTCTAAAATTCATATAATTACTATAGGGAACAATCACCACTATCCAACTCCAGGCAAATGCCTATAGCACATGAATCATTATGATGCAAAAATATTTTAAATTCTGATTACGTAAAAGCATGAAAATGGCAATGATTACAGATTAGACTTATTATACAGATAAAGACGGAACCTTCAGAGATGATATAGAAGCAAGAGTCGCAATCTGGAACTCATTACTTCTCACGATGGCAGCAATATCACTGCCTCGGCAAAGTGCAAAAGATGGATATCTGTCGAGAAAATAGAGGGAAGAAGTTAATACAGCAAGAAAATGCCAAATGCGAATTTGACAATTTGTTAAGGATCAGGTCTACCATAATGTCCACACCTTTCATTTTTATCGTTTGCTGGGCGAAGAGATCTTAGCTTTCTCACGGTGCCTATAACAATCTCCATCTCACTTTCAATCTGCTCATTTGTCCATTCCTGTTCATGACAACAAATTTAATGCACAAAACACTAAGTGTAGATTGCATGTGGCGTCCTCCACTTTTTTGCATAGTGTCAACATGGTCCCAACCTTACAATTGTTGCAAATCCTAAAATTTCAGTTTTATTTCACCATCCAAATCGGAAAAAGATGTACACATAATCATCATCTAATTGCCACCTAACTTTTCGGGCTTCTTATATTGTGGTCACATCGATATTTCCATCCAATTCAACCAAGAAATTTAACAAAAAGATTATGATTGCAAATGAACACAAAAATTAACGACCAAATTGTTACCAATTGAAAGGTTGGCGGCCAAACTGAAACCTCTCAAAATATTGGGGAAGATTCAGAATTTCAAGAAAAATGGATTAAAAAATAGACTATTTTCACCTCTTGAACAGAAGGGTACTCTGATATCATTATAGAATCTTTCCTGCAAGTGTCTGCCGCCTGGGGAAGTCGCTGCCACAGCTCTTCTGTAACAAAAGGCATGAATGGATGTAAAAGGCGCAAACCAGTATCTAAACATATCCACAAAGCATCTCTAGAAGCTTCTCTAGCAGACTTAAACTCTTCTGAATCATTAAAGAAGTAGGGTTTGATAGCCTCGATGAACACATCACAAAGTTGGAATTGCCACCACGAGTATACAGCTGTTGTTGCATCAGAAAACTTGTACGATTCTAAAGATGATACAGTTTTGGCCACTGCTTTATTGAGAACAGATAGTATCCATTTACACACAGATGGCATTGAATGCACCACTGTAGTCGAGGGGGGTGTATAGTTATCCCCTAGCTTGCCCATGGCGAATCTTATGGCATTCCACAACTTATTGCACCATTGCCTGTACCCCACCACTCTTAATACATCGAGGTTTATTTTATCAGACTGAAACAGGCAGAAAAGCATAAAAATTAGTTAGCGTAACCAAAAGAGATACAAGTAAAAAAATATTTATTTACATATATAACCCTGCAAAATCTGCATCTTTGTTCGGCTTCAATAACTTTTTTACTTATCTGACCCTTAATTACAAAATTGCCTCTCTTTTAATAACTTTTATCCACAAGCATTTTTGTAAGAAACAGCACTTTTTGAGGAGTGTATATGAATACTCACAGTTTATAGGGATTTATCAATAAATAGAAAATTTGGCGGGCATATATATATAGAGGCCCCTAATCAAAATGAAAAGTAGATCAAGTGGATACAAGAGATAACCTGAGCAGTGTAAGCGATGAGGGCAAAACGGAGGGCATCAGCACCACATTCAGCAATACCATTTGGGAAATCCTTTTTCTGCCCTTCTTTTGCAGTGGCTAATTCATTTGGATCCAAATTACCCTCTTCTAGCCGTTTGTGGAGGCCTTCTAGTGATATGCCATTTATTACTTCGAGGGGATCGACAACATTGCCAAGAGACTTGGACATCTTCCGGCCATGCGCGTCACGAATCATGGGGTGCAAATAAACCTGAGTAAATGCAAATTTTAGTATTCATGGTTAATTGACAACATAACATGCACAATTCCAACAGTAAACAAACAAAACAAACCTAATAGTCTTCACGGACAATCTTGGTCTACTAACAACCCTCATAAATTCATTTTCGTAAATCTGCAACTATTTTTTTTTTTTCAGGTACCTAAGATAAATCTGCAAAATTTTTATGACTTCATAAAGACATGTACAAAACCAAATTGGACGTCGCGTTTTATTTAAGATAATTGACTAACAAAATGTACAAACTTTAAGACCTAATTGTAAATTTGAAACTCTGAGGACGTACTTGAAAATTCAGTAAAACTAATTATACCTTTCTAAATGGCACATCACCACCAAGTCTCATACCAAGCATCACCATCCGAGCGACCCAGAAGAAGAGAATATCATGCCCAGTCTCAAGGACAGAAGTAGGATAGAATGCCCTAAAATCAGCTGTATCATCTGGCCAACCAAGTACCGATAATGGAAAGAGGCCAGAAGAAAACCACGTGTCTAATACATCAGGATCTTGATTAATTTGGAATTTCTTTCCTGAAAACCTCTCTTTGGCCTCCGAAAGTGCTTCCACCTCGTTTCTTGCAACCACCCAGTGGTCATTATAAGAACCCATGTCTTTAAGCTGGTCATCTTCCATAGTCACGTACCAAGCAGGAATTCGATGACCCCACCAAAGCTGCCTCGAAATGCACCAATCCCGAATATTTTCGAGCCACCTGCGTTAACAAAAAGGTTTTGAACCAGATTAGTTATTTAGCAAACTGTTTGGCCCGACTTGTAGAGCAGGTTCCAACTTATCCACTCCGAAAAGCAAAATATCAGCGTTTGGCAAGATAAGAAAGAACTGTTAGAAATTTTGCTGCGGCAATATGCTGAAATGAGCTATAATAACCCCAGAATCAGAAGCTCCATTTGATTCTGCTTCTGCTGCAGCAGGAAGATCTCAAGGAAGAGATCAACAAGAAAAAACTTCAGGTGACTTCTCGAACAGCTTTAGTCAACAACACTTAACCAGAAGTGAAACCAAATAGGACCTTAATTAGAAGTCATCTTAAAATATAAGTAATTACAGGATAAAGAAAAGTTCAGTGAGGGAAGAAAATAACTATACCGGTACCAGTCTTGCTCATACTGCTGTGGAATAATCTCAATCTTCTTGCACCTTACTGCTTCAAGAGCTTGCTTTGCCATACTGTCACAACTGACAAACCACTGTGGCTTAATCATGGGCTCTACTACATCATTACTCCTCGAACAAATGCCGAGGTTCATTTCATTCTTCTGAGAACCCCTATACAAACCCTGATTCAAAAAAGGTCTTGTCAACAGCATTTGGAAATATTGCAATGGTCGTATGTGAGGTATTATAGAACAAATAGTATTGGGTCAATGAGAATTTGAGTATAAAATATGCAGTGATACCTTTGCCTGCAATGCCTCAGTAACAGCTACACGAGCTTTAAAACGCGGCATTCCTTCAAAGTCCGAGCCCCCATTACTATTTATATTCCCTTCGTCAGTAAAGATATTAATAAAATCAAGCTTATGCCTTTTCCCTACTTCAAAATCATTCGGATCATGAGCAGGTGTAATCTGCAGCAGGAAGAGAACCCAAACCACACAAAAGAAGATACAGAAATTACCATATGCAACAAATATAAGAATGTAGAGATAATTAAATATAACCCCTTTAAAATTATCTTAACTTACAAACAAATCCCTCTAAAATCTGAATTTTGATATATGCCCTTCAAAATCTTAATTTCTTACATAATACCCTTGTGCTCATATGGCATTTTGCAAGAAACAACACTTGCGAGGGATATGTAAGAGTATTCAGAGTTTACAGATGTATCCATGAAAAAAATGATTTTCCAGAGATGTCTATGTAGAAATGCCAAAATAAAAAAGTGATGGAAAGAAAGAAGTTTATTAAATTGAATTTAAAATATATATATATAAATCTCTCACTACTTGTAAAGTATGCTTACCTTGACAGCCCCAGTTCCAAAACTAGGATCCACGAGCTCATCATCACATATAATTGGAAGTCTCCTCCCATTGAATGGGTGGATTGCATATTTTCCGTGTAGATGTTTATATCTCTCATCTTTAGAATGAATAGCTATTGCAGTATCACCAAGCATTGTCTCTATCCTGGTCGTAGCAACTATAATCTCGCCCAATCCTCCTTCAAGAGGATAAGCAAATGATGTCAATACACCGAACTGAACTGGACGGTCATAACCAGGAACTTTTAACAAAGTTTTTTCTTTAATTTCTTTATAGTCAACCTGAAAATAAGTACTTAAATGTAAAATCAATTCTTACTGAGAGAAATACAAAAAATTTTATTGTTCTAATAAATGGTTATTAAATATAAGTCATTCTGTACCTCAATATCAGATATTGCTGTTCGTAAGGTGCAGTCCCAATTAACAAGGCGGTTATCCCTTCACACACAAAAAAGTAAAAATGAGAGCTACTGAAAAGAGAGAAAACAAACACTATAATTAATCTTAGAATAAGAATAGAGCAGTAAAGAAGTAAAGTCGGGAACATGAAGGTAAAAAGGCTTGATCAAGCTATCCAACAACTCAATATTCAAGAAGAAGAATGAGAAAAATTCTTCTACAGTCTAAAATATTTAGCAAAAAACCTTAAGGTCAGTGTAATCAAGCTGACCTGTAAATTAAACCTTCTTTGTATAGCCTAACAAAAGCCTCGGAAACCGCATTTGATCTCTTCTCATCCATTGTGAAACACTGATTCACAAATTGAGAAAATGTATACGATATCAGAAACTTTCATGAAAAGGAAAGGTTGTGTTTTATCACTAGCACTATGCTGCTTTCTTAGCTGAGAGATAAATAATAGCAAAATGGATTTGACCTCACGGGACCAGTCAAGTGAAGCTCCAAGTCGACGTTCTTGAGTTAATATTGTGCCGCCATATTGATTTTTCCACTTCCAGACCTATCAAGCATTTATGCAAGAAACAAAACAAGTGGATCAAAACAAAATCATTTTTAAGAAAAGAAACAAGAAAGTTTCTTATACGGACAAAAAGATTACATGTTTGTACCAGTATTCAGAGAAACAAAATGTAATATATAAACAAAGCACTCACTTCAGACACAAAGTTCTCACGTCCAATATCATGCCTGGTTAATTTTCTTTCACGCATTAGCTTCTTCTCTACGACAACCTGGGGTATGCACCAAAAACACAGAAATGAACACCAACATTGATAAAAGTTCTTAACAAAACCAAGTACTAATGTAGAGCAAAGCCTACCACTACACCCAATTAAACAGGGAACAACTGCAAAAAAGCAGTACATGGTTCAACATCTAGACGAAAACCAGTAGGCAGGAGTTACAATAAACACAAAATGGTACTGCATGGCACGGCGGCACAGGCCGTGAAAATGTCTGCACGGCCCACCGGTGCCAGTGGCACGCTACTGGCACAGCGGAACGGGTTTGGCACTTTTTTTTTTTATTTTGTTCTGATAATGTTAGCTTTTTAAGATATTTGAAGATTTGTAATGCATATAAACTTGATCCAAGTAATACCTCTCATCCTCTCCAAGTTGAAATAGTCATACACAACTCACGAAAGTACATAAACGCTAATATAAGACTAATATAGTTAACAACATATAATGTTATAGATAATTTAAAATGTCTAAATCATAACTCCAAAGTCTAAACTATTTATTTTTCATTGCCAGTATTACATTGAGTGTCTGGTGGATCACACTGATAATTATCATCATCAGTTACTAGATTGATCCCTTGATAGTAGAGCCATGAGATCAAAAATGAGAATAATAAAAAGAAGTAAAAAAAACTAAAAAATTTAACACAAGATTGAAAGTTTTTTAATGAACATCCATGAAGAAAACTTAGGAATCCTAGATTAACAAATTCTCACATTAAATGATAAAAAATGGCAAAAGAAAGCCTAAAAATCCTAGATCTGTATTAAGAACAAGCTTACTGTTAAAAGTTGAAACTTCTTTGTAGTACTCGGGAAATTTTGAGATTTAGGGTTTCTGGGCTTAGGGGATTTCGGGCGCCCGGAAGAGGAGAAGTGGACGCCCGGAATGTTCCGGACCCTACTGCATGTTGTGGACGATCCGGTTGTACGTGTCGCGACAGAGGACACGTGTCGATCGCCGGAGACACACCGCCCCACCCGCCTGATGACTATTGACCGGCCGCTTAGCCGCGCGACGACACCTGTACGGCGCATTTCCGGACGCCCGGAAATTGAGAAGTGGGCGCCCGAAAGTGGGAGTTTTGGCAGCCTATAAATAGGCGTGTACCTGTTGAGTTTTGATGTAATTTCCACTTCGTGTGATCCGATTCTAGAGAGAGAAAGTGGGTTTAGGGCCATGTGTTGGCATAGTTTGTAACCCAGCTTGCTCTCCTCTACTCTGCTGATCTGATCTGGTGCTGAGCTGTTATTCTGCTGGAGATAGCAGTTTCCTTGGAGGTTTTGACAGATCGGAGTGCTGCCGGAGTTCGCTATCTGGAGGGTTGGATCTGAGGCTTGTTCTTTCCCCACCGTGGTTGGATTAGCATTTGAGGTGGGTTGATGTTTGCCAGATTCAGTGGACTTCCTCCTACGTGTTTTATCTCATGTTAGCATAATATGATATGATGTTGTTTGGATTATGTTAGCATGATTGGATTATGATATGTGGATATTGGATTATGATATTGGGATTATGATAGTATGCCATGCTAAGATTATGTAGAGATGCCATGTTAGGGTGAGACTGATCTATAGACTGCATGGGCATGTTATGATCTTAGATGTGCTAATGATATGTATATGAGCATGCATTTCTTTGTATCATATTGTTGCATGATTGGACCTACACCTATTCTGTTGATTCCTTGTACCAGTTGTTGTGCAAGTAGTGTAGGTGATCATGTTGTGGCTCGTGCTATGTTGTTGTACCTCCTCTTTGTGATAGAGTCGAGAGCCTCCTCTTGTGTGATAGAGTTGAGATGGATTGTGAGCACTGGAGCATTGATTGTGCCGAGGGCACGGGGTTCTTTGTGAGAGCATGGATTGGGTCATACTTGTTGATTATCCTTTATGGTGCCGAGGGCACAGTGGATTGGGTCTTATCTGTTGACTATCCTTTGAGGTGCCAAGGGCACATGATCCTTTGTTGACCCAGTCGTGTCGATCATATACCTGCGGGTGCTTGGCGGTTACTTGGGTTTACTTTGCTCGGTTGGGTAGCTCCCACGAGTACCACTCTAGAGTTGGCATGTTCCGTACTGAGAGGCGTACGATGAACTAGTGACAGATGGTGTTCCTGTCCTAGTTGGGCTCCCTATTGTGTTGAGCAGCTCCCTATTGTGTTGAGCGTGATCAGGCCGCAGGTATCATGTTATGAGGTATGGTATGGTGAGGTATTGTATGGCGAGAGCTAGGTACAGATGGAGTTCCTGTACTAGCTGGTTCGCAGGTATTGTATTGTGTATGATAGTCCTCATTTGGTATATTCAGTTCATTGGTATTTCATACTGACAGTTGAGCTTTGTGCATAGTAGTGGTAGTATATCTCCTACTTTCTTTTTTGCTCATTATATATCTCTTGAGATTGAGGACTTAGTGGGCAGACCGCTGAGGCTGGTGGCGGTACCCACTGAGGACTACTTGATTGATAGTAGTTCTCACACCCTTTGGTGACATCTTTTTCAGGGTCTTCTTCCCCTGTCGTGCATACTGATCGCGGAAAGGAGACCGTCGGGGGTAGAGTGGATCCCCGGACATTTGGCTAGAGGTATACCCCATTTTGGTAGTTGGTTATGAGTCTGTACATACAGAGAGACAGAGATAGTGATTTTCAGTGTTGTATTATGTTATGGATGTTGTATGTACAGTGATTTTTGATATATTATATAGCAGCTCTGTTGATACCTTTAGCTCTACATGTTTGTTGTGGATGTTGTTTCGCTTCGTATACATAGTAGAAATACTGTGTGTGCGGCGGATCTGGTCATGCGCCTGGGAAGAGGTAACCCGGGGCGTGACAGATTAAGTTGGTATCAGAGCTTAGGAATAGGTCAAGAGGGCCTAGGAAACCTAAGATAAACAGACCTAAGGATGACGTGAGAGACGTAATTGATCGCGAAAGTCAAAGATTGGGTTTTGAATCCTTCCTTGTGTAGGAAGAGTGATTGAGGGATTATGCCTTCTCTTATCGGATGAATTATGTTGGCTGCAGACGACATGATAATCTGAGAAGAAAAGAAGTGTCCTTCTAGACTTTCGTTGGATTGGGTCGTGAGTTGATTGTGGTCCTAATCGGGTATTCTGTTGCAGGTTGTTACTATGCCTCCTCGACGACCATCGACGCGAGCGCATCCGACGCCTTCGGATATGCCTGAGCAGACGGGACCTAGTGAACGGCCCGCTTTGCAGGAGCAGCTAGCAGATATAGCTGCAGTTGGAAGGCAGCAGAGTGCCTTGTTACAGAAGATGTGTGATGCTTTCTCTACGCCTCGAGCCATGGAACCTCAGGCGGCGACGACTCCAACTACATCTCAACCTGGAGAAGGAAGTACTCAGCCTAGTCAAGTGCTTTCTGAAGAGGAGCAGGAGCGGATGGCGGATAGATTGGCTCGCTTCTGTAGGTTTGATCCACCACGATTCAATGGTAGTAGTATAGAACCGTGGGTGGTAGAAGCCTGGATTTGTGAAATGGAGAAGTTGTTCGAGGATCTCTTTGTGCCAGCACGAGAGCAGGTGCATATGGCAGTGCATTGTTTATCTGGTGATGCACATGTCTGGTGGAGGAGGACCCGTGATCATAGGTCCTTGAATCCTCTACAGATGACTTGGAGTGAATTTCGGGGGATCATGTATGGAGCGTATTTTCCGAGTAGTGTGAAGATGAAGATAGAAGAAGATCTAAAGAATTTGAAGCAAGGGAATCGCTCAGTACAGGAGTATGCGAGGGAATTTACGAGGTTGCTTAACTGTGTTCCCTCAGCAGCGAGAGACGAGATACAGAAGGTTTATCTGTATGAGAAGGGTTTGAGTCCCGATATCTTTCCATTTGTCCACTCGCAGAGACTTCAGACTTTGGATGCTACTATTGAGCAGTCTCTGTGGGTAGAGCGAGGGGCATTTGTGACGAGAGGGGACAGCCTATGGACCCAGCTCAGGGTCAGAAGCGCGCCCGCGCCTGATAATGGAGGGCAATCAAGTAACAGACGACCGCCTAAACCTCCTCAGCAATCGCGTTTCCAGAAACGTGGATCTTATAGTCGCCAGCAGTCTGGAGGATTTCGCCAGCAGCCTGGAGGATATCGCAAGCAGCAACAGCAGTCGGGGGGACCTCCCCGATGTGTGATTTGTGGAGGACCTCATTTTGCTTATCTTTGTGATCGACGAGAGGGTCGATGTTTTGAGTGTGGACAGCGGGGACACATCAGGAGGGCCTGTCCCAGACTTGTAGTTGCAGCTCCTTCTACGGCATCTGTACCTTTCACTCCACCGCAGTATTCTGGAGCTTCCCCGGTATTTTCTCAGGAGCGATCTTCTATGCCACGACAGCAGGATCGACGCCAGCCACCGGCGAGCGGGCGAGTTTATGCCGCTCAGATTGAGGATCCTACGATAGCTGATCGAGTGGTGGCAGGTATAGTTTTGATTTGTGGCATTAGATCGCGTACTTTATTCGATACTGGTGCATCGCATTCCTTTGTTAGTAGGACATTTGCATTGCATCATGGTCTAGAGATAGGATTGTTACCCCAGGCACAGGAGGTGCGGGTACCTGATCATAATTTGCAAGTGATTGAGGGTTGTTTAGGATGTCCTGTGCAAGTTGGACCTTGGATCATGCCTGTTGATTTATTAGTATTAAGACAATTACTGGATTTTGATGTAATCCTAGGCATGGATTGGTTATCTCGATACTTTGCTACGATTGATTGTGGATCAAAGACGGTAATCTTTCGTGAGCCTGGACATGAGGAGTATGTTTATGAAGGTTGTAAGAGTTCACTGTTCGCAGTGACGATCTCTTCTGCTAAGGCCAGACAGTTGTTAAATAGTGGATGTATGGCCTACTTAGCAACAGTGACTGAGGTGCCCACTGTTGTACCAGGACTCGAGGATATTCCTATTGTCCGTGAGTTTCCGGACGTATTTCCTTCTGAGTTATCCTCGATGCCTCCTGATAGGGAGATTGAATTCGTGATTGATGTGGTACCAGGAACCGCGCCAATCTCGAAGACACCCTATAGAATGGCACCAGCTGAGTTAGAGAGTTGAAGGCGCAATTACAAGATTTGATGGATAAAGGTTTTATTAGACCCAGTGTGTCGCCCTGGGGAGCGCCTGTACTATTTGTGAAGAAGAAGGATGGTTCACTTAGGTTGTGTGTGGATTATCGAGAATTGAACAAAGTGACCATCAAGAATAGATACCCCCTCCCACGTATCGATGACCTGTTCGATCAATTGCAGGGAGCGTGTGTCTTTTCTAAGATTGATCTTCAGTCCGGTTACCACCAGTTGAAGGTGAAGGCCGAGGATATTTCTAAGACTGCTTTTAGAACTCGGTATGGGCATTATGAGTTTACAGTCATGCCGTTTGGATTGACTAATGCCCCAGCTGCATTTATGGATATGATGAACCGAGTTTTTAAGTCCTTCTTGGACAGATTTGTGGTAGTCTTCATAGATGATATTTTGATTTACTCCCGTGATGATGCGGAGCATGAGGAGCATCTGAGGTTAGTGCTACAACTCTTGCGAGAGAAGAAGTTGTATGCAAAGCTCAAGAAGTGTGAGTTTTGGTTGAGAGAGGTTGCCTTTTTAGGCCATGTGATTTCAGCTTCGGGAGTAGCGGTTGATCCTAAGAAGATTGAGGCAATTCGTGATTGGCCTAGACCGACGACTATATCTGAAGTGCGGAGTTTTCTTGGTTTAGCCGGGTATTATCGACGATTCGTGGAGAGCTTTGCGAAACTCTCTACGCCACTTACTCGACTAACCAGGAAAGGGGTTAAGTATGTTTGGAGTGATGAGTGCCAAGCATGCTTTGATGAGCTTAAACAGAGATTGATGACAGCCCCTATTCTTGCACTACCTGTGATGGGCGAAGGATTTGTCATCTATAGTGATGCTTCACATAGTGGCTTGGGTTGCGTGCTGATGCAACATGGCAAAGTGATTGCATATGCTTCAAGACAACTAAAGGAATATGAGAAGAACTACCCCCCACTCATGATTTGGAGTTGGCGGCGGTAGTCTTTGCTCTGAAGCTATGGCGTCACTATCTTTATGGTGAGCATTGTGAGGTGTATACAGATCATAAGAGTCTTAAGTATCTGTTTACACAGAAAGAGTTGAATCTACGGCAACGGAGATGGTTAGAATTATTGAAGGATTATGACATCTCTATTTTGTACCATCCCGGTAAAGCGAACGTTGTCGCCGATGCTTTGAGTAGGAAGGCTGTGGCGACTTTGAGTTTGTGTATTACTCAACAGCCTGTCCTAGTGGAAGAGATGCGGAGGTTATCCCTTGAAGTGGTTACTTCTGGGATGACGGCGAGACTGATGACCCTAATCATTCAGCCCACTCTGTTGGATAGGATTCGAGAAAAACAGAGTGTGGATCCTTACTTGGTGAAGATTCGAGATCAACTGAAGAGTGGAGATCTTGAAGACTTTACTTATGATGATGCTGAGACTCTTCGCTATAGAGGACGTCTATGTGTACCAGCGGATCAGGAGATTCGAGAAGAGATATTGAAGGAAGCACATTATTCTCCTTATTCTGTACATCCTGGAGGGACTAAGATGTACCAGGATCTGAAGACTCAATTCTGGTGGAATGGTATGAAGCGGGATATTGGTAGAGCTGTAGCTCAATGTTTGACATGTCAGCAAGTTAAGGCTGAACATCGAGTACCAGCTGGTAAGCTACAGAGTCTTCCAATACCTGAGTGGAAATGGGATCACATCACGATGGATTTCATCGTAGGATTGCCGAGGACTTCGAGCGGCTGTGATTCTATTTGGGTGATTGTTGATAGGCTGACGAAGTCTGCTCATTTTCTGCCTATGCAGATTACTTGGTCACGTGAGCGACTTGCGCAGCTGTATATGGATGAGATATTGAGATTGCATGGAGTGCCAATCTCAATAGTATCTGATAGAGACCCAAGGTTTGTTTCTCATTTCTGGAAGAGTTTACAAACAGCTTTGGGGACTCAGCTTCGATTTAGCACTGCGTTTCATCCCCAGACTGATGGTCAGTCCGAGCGCACTATACAGACACTCGAGGATATGCTGAGAGCTTGTGTCTTGGATTTTGGTGGAGGTTGGGATCGACATCTGAGATTAGTAGAGTTTGCGTATAACAATAGCTATCAAGCGAGCATTAAGATGGCTCCGTTTGAAGCATTGTATGGACGCAAATGTCGATCACCTCTATATTGGGATGACGTTGGTGAAAGGAAGACGTTGGGACCAGACCTTTTGCTTGAAGCCGAAGAGAAAGTTAAGTTGATACGACGGCATATTGAGACGGCTCAGAGCAGGCAAAAGAGTTATTCTGATACTCGGAGGCGAGATCTAGAGTTTCAGATTGGTGATCATGTATTCTTGAAGGTCTCACCATCGAAGGGCATACGGAGATTTGGGATTCGCGGAAAGCTTAGTCCGCGATTTATTGGTCCTTTTGAGATCTTGGAGAGAGTTGGACCTGTAGCATATCGGTTAGCCCTTCCGCCTCGACTTGCAGGAGTGCACGATGTCTTTCATGTATCTGTTCTGAGGAGATACATGCATGATCCTTCCCATGTGATTGATTTTTCTCCACTGGAGCTTACTGAGGAATTGCAGTACGAGGAGCGACCGATACGAATTCTTGCTCGTGAGACGAGGGAATTGCGTAATCGGGTTATACCTTATGTTAAGGTACAGTGGGATTTTCATGATGATAGAGAGGCGACATGGGAGTTGGAGTCTATTATGCTGAGATCTTATCCCCACTTGTTTACATCTTGAGGTGAGTATTTTACCTTAGTTTCGAGGACGAAACTATTGTAAGGAGGGGAGAATGTAGTACTCGGGAAATTTTGAGATTTAGGGTTTCTGGGCTTAGGGGATTTCGGGCGCCCGGAAGAGGAGAAGTGGACGCCCGGAATGTTCCGGACCCCGTTGCACCTTGTGGACGATCCGGTTATGGCTGACGAGTTGTGGATCCGGATGCATGATTCGGACGCCCGGACGAGGATCCGGTTTGAGCTGTTGACGTGGAGGGCCACGTGTCGCGACAGAGGACACGTGTCGATCGCCGGAGACACACCGCCCCACCGCCTGATGACTATTGACCGGCCGCTTAGCCGCGCGACGACACCTGTACGGCGCATTTCCGGACGCCCGGAAATTGAGAAGTGGGCGCCCGAAAGTGGGAGTTTTGGCAGCCTATAAATAGGCGTGTACCTGTTGAGTTTTGATGTAATTTCCACTTCGTGTGATCCGATTCTAGAGAGAGAAAGTGGGTTTAGGGCCATGTGTTGGTTGGATAGTTTGTAACCCAGCTTGCTCTCCTCTACTCTGCTGATCTGATCTGGTGCTGAGCTGTTATTCTGCTGGAGATAGCAGTTTCCTTGGAGGTTTTGACAGATCGGAGTGCTGCCGGAGTTCGCTATCTGGAGGGTTGGATCTGAGGCTTGTTCTTTCCCCACCGTGGTTGGATTAGCATTTGAGGTGGGTTGATGTTTGCCAGATTCAGTGGACTTCCTCCTACGTGTTTTATCTCATGTTAGCATAATATGATATGATGTTGTTTGGATTATGTTAGCATGATTGGATTATGATATGTGGATATGGATTATGATGGATATGATATGATATTGGGATTATGATAGTATGCCATGCTAAGATTATGTAGAGATGCCATGTTAGGGTGAGACTGATCTATAGACTGCATGGGCATGTTATGATCTTAGATGTGCTAATGATATGTATATGAGCATGCATTTCTTTGTATCATATTGTTGCATGATTGGACCTACACCTATTCTGTTGATTCCTTGTACCAGTTGTTGTACATGTAGTGTAGGTGATCATGTTGTGGCTCGTGCTATGTTATTGTACCTCCTCTTTGTGTGTAGAGTCGAGAGCCTCCTCTTTGTGTGGTAGAGTTGAAATGGATTGTGAGCACTGGAGCATTGATTGTGCCGAGGGCACGGGGTTCTTTGTGAGAGCATGGATTGGGTCATACTTGTTGATTATCCTTTGTGGTGCCGAGGGCACAGTGGATTGGGTCTTATCTGTTGACTATTCTTTGAGGTGCCAAGGGCACATGATCCTTTAGTGACCCAGTCGTGTCGATCAAATACCTGCGGGTGCTTGGCGGTTACTATGGTTGTACTTTACTCGGTTGGGTAGCTCCCACGAGTACCACTCTAGAGTTGGCATGTTCCGTACTGAGAGGCGTACGATGAACTAGTGACAGATGGTGTTCCTGTCCTAGTTGGGCTCCCTATTGTGTTGAGCAGCTCCCTATTGTGTTGAGCGTGATCAGGCCGCAGGTATCATGTTATGAGGTATGGTATGGTGAGGTATTGTATGGCGAGAGCTAGGTACAGATGGAGTTCCTGTACTAGCTGGTTCGCAGGTATTGTATTGTGTATGATAGTCCTCATTTGGTATATTCAGTTCATTGGTATTTCATACTGACAGTTGAGCTTTGTGCATAGTAGTGGTAGTATATATCTCCTACTTTCTTTCTTGCTCATTATATATCTCTTGAGATTGAGGACTTAGTGGGCAGACCGCTGAGGCTGGTGGCGGTACCCACTGAGGACTACTTGATTGATAGTAGTTCTCACACCCTTTGGTGACATCTTTTTCAGGGTCTTCTTCCCCTGTCGTGCATACTGATCGCGGAAAGGAGACCGTCGGGTAGAGTGGATCCCCGGACATTTGGCTAGAGGTATACCCCATTTTGGTAGTTGGTTATGAGTCTGTACATACAGAGAGACAGAGATAGTGATTTTCAGTGTTGTATTATGTTATGGGATGTTGTATGTACAGTGATTTTTGATATATTATATAGCAGCTCTGTTGATACCTTTAGCTCTACATGTTTGTTGTGGATGTTGTTTCGCTTCGTATACATAGTAGAAAAATACTGTGTGTGCGGCGGATCTGGTCATGCGCCTGGGAAGAGGTAACCCGGGGCGTGACAGATTAAGTTGGTATCAGAGCTTAGGAATAGGTCAAGAGGGCCTAGGAAACCTAAGATAAACAGACCTAAGGATGACGTGAGAGACGTAATTGATCGCGAAAGTCAAAGATTGGGTTTTTTGAATCCTTCCTTGTGTAGGAAGAGTAATTGAGGGATTATGCCTTCTCTTATCGGATGAATTATGTTGGCTGCAGACGACATGATAATCTGAGAAGAAAAGAAGTGTCCTTCTAGACTTTCGTTGGATTGGGTCGTGAGTTGATTGTGGTCCTAATCGGGTATTCTGTTGCAGGTTGTTACTATGCCTCCTCGACGACGACCATCGACGCGAGCGCATCCGACGCCTTCGGATATGCCTGAGCAGACGGGACCTAGTGAACGGCCCGCTTTGCAGGAGCAGCTAGCAGATATAGCTGCAGTTGGAAGGCAGCAGAGTGCCTTGTTACAGAAGATGTGTGATGCTTTCTCTCTACGCCTCGAGCCATGGAACCTCAGGCGGCGACGACTCCAACTACATCTCAACCTGGAGAAGGAAGTACTCAGCCTAGTCAAGTGCTTTCTGAAGAGGAGCAGGAGCGGATGGCGGATAGATTGGCTCGCTTCTGTAGGTTTGATCCACCACGATTCAATGGTAGTAGTATAGAACCGTGGGTGGTTGAAGCCTGGATTTGTGAAATGGAGAAGTTGTTCGAGGATCTCTTTGTGCCAGCACGAGAGCAGGTGCATATGGCAGTGCATTGTTTATCTGGTGATGCACATGTCTGGTGGAGGAGGACCCGTGATCATAGGTCCTTGAATCCTCTACAGATGACTTGGAGTGAATTTCGGGGAATCATGTATGGAGTGTATTTTCCGAGTAGTGTGAAGATGAAGATAGAAGAGGATCTAAAGAATTTGAAGCAAGGGAATCGCTCAGTACAGGAGTATGCGAGGGAATTTACGAGATTGCTTAACTGTGTTCCCTCAGCAGCGAGAGACGAAATACAGAAGGTTTATCTGTATGAGAAGGGTTTGAGACCCGATATCTTTCCATTTGTCCACTCGCAGAGACTTCAGACTTTGGATGCTACTATTGAGCAGTCTCTGTGGGTAGAGCGAGGGGCATTTGTGACGAGGGGACAGCCTATGGACCCAGCTCAGGGTCAGAAGCGCCCGGCGCCTGATGATGGAGGGCAATCAAGTAGCAGACGGCCACCTAAACCTCCTCAGCAATCGCGTTTCCAGAGACGTGGATCTTTTAGTCGCCAGCAGTCTGGAGGATTTCGCCAGCAGCCTGGAGGATATCGCCAGCAGCACAGCAGCAGCAGCAGCAGCAGCAGTCGAGGGGACCTCCCCGATGTGTGATTTGTGGGGGACCTCATTTTGCTTATCTTTGTGATCGACGAGAGGGCCGATGTTTTTTGAATGTGGGACAGCGGGGACACATCAGGAGGGCATGTCCCAGACTTTAGCAGCTCCTTCTATGGCATCTGTACCTTTCACTCCACCGCAGTATTCTGGAGCTTCCCCGGTATTTTCTCAGGAGCGATCTTCTATGCCACGACAGCAGGATCGACGCCAGCCACCGGCGAGCGGGCGAGTTTATGCCGCTCAGATTGAGGATCCCTCGATAGCTGATCGAGTGGTGGCAGGTATAGTTTTGATTTGTGGCATTAGATCGCGTACTTTATTCGATACTGGTGCATCGCATTCCTTTGTTAGTAGGACATTTGCATTGCATCATGGTCTAGAGATAGGATTGTTACCCCAGGCACAGGAGGTGCGGGTACCTGACCATAATTTGCAAGTGATTGAGGGTTGTTTAGGATGTCCTGTGCAAGTAGGACCTTGGATCATGCCTGTTGATTTATTTGTATTAAGACAATTACTGGATTTTGATGTAATCCTAGGCATGGATTGGTTATCTCGATACTTTACTACGATTGATTGTGGATCAAAGACGGTAATCTTTCGTGAGCCTGGACATGAGGAGTATGTTTATGAAGGTTGTAAGAGTTCACTGTTCGCAGTGACGATCTCTTCTGCTAAGGCCAGACAGTTGTTAAATAGTGGATGTATGGCCTACTTAGCAACAGTGACTGAGGTGCCCACTGTTGTACCAGGACTCGAGGATATTCCTATTGTCCGTGAGTTTCCGGACGTATTTCCTTCTGAGTTATCCTCGATGCCTCCTGATAGGGAGATTGAATTCGTGATTGATGTGGTACCAGGAACCGCGCCAATCTCGAAGACACCCTATAGAATGGCACCAGCTGAGTTAAGAGAGTTGAAGGCGCAATTACAAGATTTGATGGATAAAGGTTTTATTAGACCCAGTGTGTCGCCCTGGGAGCGCCTGTACTATTTGTGAAGAAGAAGGATGGTTCACTTAGGTTGTGTGTGGATTATCGAGAATTGAACAAAGTGACCATCAAGAATAGATACCCCCTCCCACGTATCGATGATCTGTTCGATCAATTGCAGGGAGCGTGTGTCTTTTATAAGATTGATCTTCAGTCCGGTTACCACCAGTTGAAGGTGAAGGCCGAGGATATTTCTAAGACGGCTTTTAGAACTCGGTACGGGCATTATGAGTTTACAGTCATGCCGTTTGGATTGACTAATGCCCCAGCTGCATTTATGGATATGATGAACCGAGTTTTTAAGTCCTTCTTGGACAGATTTGTGGTAGTCTTCATAGATGATATTTTGATTTACTCCCGTGATGATGCGGAGCATGAGGAGCATCTGAGGTTAGTGCTACAACTCTTGCGAGAAAAGAAGTTGTATGCAAAGCTGAAGAAGTGTGAGTTTTGGTTGAGTGAGGTTGCCTTTTTAGGCCATGTGATTTCAGCTTCGGGAGTAGCTGTTGATCCTAAGAAGATTGAGGCAATTCGTGATTGGCCTAGACCGACGACTATATCTGAAGTGCGGAGTTTTCTTGGTTTAGCCGGGTATTATCGACGATTCGTGGAGAGCTTTGCGAAACTCTCTACGCCACTTACTCGACTAACCAGGAAAGGGGTTAAGTATGTTTGGAGTGATGAGTGCCAAGCATGCTTTGATGAGCTTAAACAGAGATTGATGACAGCCCCTATTCTTGCACTACCTGTGATGGGCGAAGGATTTGTCATCTATAGTGATGCTTCACATAGTGGCTTGGGTTGCGTGCTGATGCAACATGGCAAAGTGATTGCATATGCTTCAAGACAACTAAAGGAATATGAGAAGAACTACCCCACTCATGATTTGGAGTTGGCGGCGGTAGTCTTTGCTCTGAAGCTATGGCGTCACTATCTTTATGGTGAGCATTGTGAGGTGTATACAGATCATAAGAGTCTTAAGTATCTGTTTACACAGAAAGAGTTGAATCTACGGCAACGGAGATGGTTAGAATTATTGAAGGATTATGACATCTCTATTTTGTACCATCCCGGTAAAGCGAACGTTGTCGCCGATGCTTTGAGTAGGAAGGCTGTGGCGACTTTGAGTTTGTGTATTACTCAACAGCCTGTCCTAGTGGAGGAAATGCGAAGGTTATCCCTTGAAGTGGTTACTTCTGGGATGACGGCGAGACTGATGACCCTGATCATACAGCCCACTCTGTTGGATAGGATTCGAGAAAAACAGAGTGTGGATCCTTACTTGGTGAAGATTCGAGATCAACTGAAGAGTGGAGATCTTGAAGACTTTACTTATGATGATGCTGAGACTCTTCGCTATAGAGGACGTCTATGTGTACCAGCGGATCAGGAGATTCGAGAAGAGATATTGAAGGAAGCACATTATTCTCCTTATTCTGTACATCCTGGAGGGACTAAGATGTACCAGGATCTGAAGACGCATTTTTGGTGGAATGGTATGAAGCGGGATATTGGTAGAGCTGTAGCTCAATGTTTGACATGTCAGCAAGTTAAGGCTGAACATCGAGTACCAGCTGGTAAGCTACAGAGTCTTCCAATACCTGAGTGGAAATGGGATCACATCACGATGGATTTCATCGTAGGATTGCCGAGGACTTCGAGCGGCTGTGATTCTATTTGGGTGATTGTTGATAGGCTGACGAAGTCTGCTCATTTTCTGCCTATGCAGATTACTTGGTCACGTGAGCGACTTGCGCAGCTGTATATGGATGAGATATTGAGATTGCATGGAGTGCCAATCTCAATAGTATCTGATAGAGACCCAAGGTTTGTTTCTCATTTCTGGAAGAGTTTACAAACAGCTTTGGGGACTCAGCTTCGATTTAGCACTGCGTTTCATCCCCAGACTGATGGTCAGTCCGAGCGCACTATACAGACACTCGAGGATATGCTGAGAGCTTGTGTCTTGGATTTTGGTGGAGGTTGGGATCGACATCTGAGATTAGTAGAGTTTGCGTACAACAATAGCTATCAGGCGAGCATTAGGATGGCTCCGTTTGAAGCATTGTATGGACGCAAATGTCGATCACCTCTATATTGGGATGACGTTGGTGAAAGGAAGACGTTGGGACCAGACCTTTTGCTTGAAGCCGAAGAGAAAGTTAAGTTGATACGACGGCATATTGAGACGGCTCAGAGCAGGCAAAAGAGTTATTCTGATACTCGGAGGCGAGATCTAGAGTTTCAGATTGGTGATCATGTATTCTTGAAGGTCTCACCATCGAAGGGCATACGGAGATTTGGGATTCGCGGAAAGCTTAGTCCGCGATTTATTGGTCCTTTTGAGATCTTGGAGAGAGTTGGACCTGTAGCATATCGGTTAGCCCTTCCGCCTCGACTTGCAGGAGTGCACGATGTCTTTCATGTATCTGTTCTGAGGAGATACATGCATGATCCTTCCCATGTGATAGATTTTTTCTCCACTGGAGCTTACTGAGGATTTGCAGTACGAGGAGCGACCGATACGAATTCTTGCTCGTGAGACGAGGGAATTGCGTAATCGGGTTATACCTTATGTTAAGGTACAGTGGGATTTTCATGATGATAGAGAGGCGACATGGGAGTTGGAGTCTATTATGCTGAGATCTTATCCCCACTTGTTTACATCTTGAGGTGAGTATTTTACCTTAGTTTCGAGGACGAAACTATTGTAAGGAGGGGAGAATGTAGTACTCGGGAAATTTTGAGATTTAGGGTTTCTGGGCTTAGGGGATTTCGGGCGCCCGGAAGAGGAGAAGTGGACGCCCGGAATGTTCCGGACCCCGTTGCATGTTGTGGACGATCCGGTTTGGGGCTGACGAGTTGTGGATCCGGATGCATGATTCGGACGCCCGGACGAGGATCCGGTTTGAGCTGTTGACGTGGAGGGCCACGTGTCGCGACAGAGGACACGTGTCGATCGCCGGAGACACACCGCCCCCCGCCCCTGATGACTATTGACCGGCCGCTTAGCCGCGCGACGACACCTGTACGGCGCATTTCCGGACGCCCGGAAATTGAGAAGTGGGCGCCCGAAAGTGGGAGTTTTGGCAGCCTATAAATAGGCGTGTACCTGTTGAGTTTTGATGTAATTTCCACTTCGTGTGATCCGATTCTAGAGAGAGAAAGTGGGTTTAGGGCCATGTGTTGGCATAGTTTGTAACCCAGCTTGCTCTCCTCTACTCTGCTGATCTGATCTGGTGCTGAGCTGTTATTCTGCTGGAGATAGCAGTTTCCTTGGAGGTTTTGACAGATCGGAGTGCTGCCGGAGTTCGCTATCTGGAGGGTTGGATCTGAGGCTTGTTCTTTCCCCACCGTGGTTGGATTAGCATTTGAGGTGGGTTGATGTTTGCCAGATTCAGTGGACTTCCTCCTACGTGTTTTATCTCATGTTAGCATAATATGATATGATGTTGTTTGGATTATGTTAGCATGATTGGATTATGATATGTGTGGATATTGGATTATGATATTGGGATTATGATAGTATGCCATGCTAAGATTATGTAGAGATGCCATGTTAGGGTGAGACTGATCTATAGACTGCATGGGCATGTTATGATCTTAGATGTGCTAATGATATGTATATGAGCATGCATTTCTTTGTATCATATTGTTGCATGATTGGACCTACACCTATTCTGTTGATTCCTTGTACCAGTTGTTGTATGTAGTGTAGGTGATCATGTTGTGGCTCGTGCTATGTTGTGTTGTACCTCCTCTTTGTGTAGAGTCGAGAGCCTCCTCTTTGTGTGTAGAGTTGAGATGGATTGTGAGCACTGGAGCATTGATTGTGCCGAGGGCACGGGGTTCTTTGTGAGAGCATGGATTGGGTCATACTTGTTGATTATCCTTTGTGGTGCCGAGGGCACAGTGATTGGGTCTTATCTGTTGACTATTCTTTGAGGTGCCAAGGGCACATGATCCTTTGTTGACCCAGTCGTGTCGATCATATACCTGCTGGGGTGCTTGGCGGTTACTATGGTTGTACTTTGCTCGGTTGGGTAGCTCCCACGAGTACCACTCTAGAGTTGGCATGTTCCGTACTGAGAGGCGTACGATGAACTAGTGACAGATGGTGTTCCTGTCCTAGTTGGGCTCCCTATTGTGTTGAGCAGCTCCCTATTGTGTTGAGCGTGATCAGGCCGCAGGTATCATGTTATGAGGTATGGTATGGTGAGGTATTGTATGGCGAGAGCTAGGTACAGATGGAGTTCCTGTACTAGCTGGTTCGCAGGTATTGTATTGTGTATGATAGTCCTCATTTGGTATATTCAGTTCATTGGTATTTCATACTGACAGTTGAGCTTTGTGCATAGTAGTGGTAGTATATCTCCTACTTTCTTTCTTGCTCATTATATATCTCTTGAGATTGAGGACTTAGTGGGCAGACCGCTGAGGCTGGTGGCGGTACCCACTGAGGACTACTTGATTGATAGTAGTTCTCACACCCTTTGGTGACATCTTTTTCAGGGTCTTCTTCCCCTGTCGTGCATACTGATCGCGGAAAGGAGACCGTCGGGTAGAGTGGATCCCCGGACATTTGGCTAGAGGTATACCCCATTTTGGTAGTTGGTTATGAGTCTGTACATACAGAGAGACAGAGATAGTGATTTTCAGTGTTGTATTATGTTATGGATGTTGTATGTACAGTGATTTTTGATATATTATATAGTAGCTCTGTTGATACCGTTATTTTGAGAAGAATCAAACCTGGGTTGCTATGCCAGCATGGTCCATTCCAGGCACCCACAAAGTGTTGTAACCTGACATTCTCCTCCACCTTATAATTGTATCCTGCATAATAGAAAGATACCAGATGCAATATAATTCAAGGAATTAGCAAGTATACAGCAAATATAAAATGTAAATAATAATCAGATACAGCATAAAGAAATTCCAAAAGTAAATACCTGTACGGCAGCAGTAAGCCCATGACCTATATGAAGGGCTCCTGTTACATTCGGAGGCGGCAGAACCTACACATGGTATCATAGAAATCAACAGATCATGTAACTGGGACGCAATTTTGTTCAAAGTAAACAGTTACAAGTAAAATGCAAAAATATTGAGAAAAGCATCGATGTTAAACACTAGGGATTAGCTTTGGCTACCAAAAGTTGGATAGAAACATCTGCAGATGCTTTTTATTTAAGACGAGTTTCAAATGTTTTTTGGGCTTTAATGATGAAATATCAATAGAAATTTCTGTGTAAAGTCAATGATCAGTTTAGATTTTTTAACAATAGAAAGAAGCATTTCTTCGTAATGGATATGGTAGGGACAGAATATAACTCATGTTTTCCCATTTCAGGTAGATCCGTGCCATTCAGAAAACAAGTTGGTGTAAATGTAACAAATAACTATAAAACTATCGAGGCACCTACAATTACAAAAGGCGGTTTTGAGCTGCTGTTGTCGGCCACAAAATAGCCTGATGCTTCCCACCACGCATACCACCTAAGCAGCAAAAATATTTTAAAAAAAAAAAATCATACAATTCATATGTCATTTAGAAATTTCAGGGCGAGAAAGTTTTGTTAAGAAATGTGGTGATATACGATTTTTCTACAGCACTGGGACTATATTGCTTTGCCATTTGGTGCGAAAGAAGTTTCTTCTCTCCAGAAGGAGTCAATGGATCAATAAAATCCACAGGATTCTCGTCATCAGCATCTTTTTTCTTTTGCTTTTTTTCACTCTTCTTTGAGCCATCAGATGTCACTTGTGCCTAGCAAGCAACAAATTAAACAGACAGGAACAATTAGATCATTCAGCCAGTGAATGTATTATCTATATTGAAACTCTTTTCTATAATCTAAAGTTAACACACTGAAAATCAACTACCTGGAGTCTGGCAGCTTCTTTTTGTTGAGCTTTTAGTTTCTTTTCTTCTTTCTCTTTTGCCTGTCCAGAAAATGAAGTAATACTAATGGGTGACAGGCAAGATTCAAGTAATAAATCCTCCATATACATTTCAAGTTTCCATTGGCACTTGACAGTTAAATATAATTGATGCAAGATAATTGAGGAACGACAAAAGTCATGCAACATCCAGCATATAGTGAGCTGAGCAAAATATTTAAGTGATTCAGCTTCTTTCTTGGGTGTTAAATAAATGCTAAATCCAGGAGGTGTGAAGAACCATTTAGTTTGCTCTAACCAAATCTTGGTTTAACATCAAAACATACATAATGACAGTATGGCACAGAGCCACAGACAGAAGAAAAGATCTAGATAAAAGCATAGACATTATGATGACAACTTTCAGAGCTTCTACTTATACCAAAAAATAAAAACAAGAGGAGATAAGATAAACAAGATAAACAATCAACCTTTTGATCCTTCTTCATTTTCCTTTCCAACTCTTTATCGTCCAGCTGCATATAGCATAAAAAAGATTGTCAGAATGCAAAACTCAAGCCAGTTCCTATAAGTTTTTTTTAGGGGGGAGAAAGGCAATCTTCCTAAGCAGTATCACAATTTTACTAAATTCATAAAAGTTAGTTAGTAGAATATCATTTCATTGATTAAAAGAGTCTTATGAAAAATCAATTGTCAATATCTTAAGGGGAAAATATTGAATCCAGTAAATAAGAAAAATGGCCATAGTCAATCAGTAGATAAAATGAATAATTTCTTATACTGGCTTTACATTGTTAGTACTACAGGCATGATTACGCCAACATATCAACAGGGATAACAGATCAACTTGAGCTAAATGTGGTCATGGCTGGTTAGATATTATCACCAGCACCCTCCGTAAAGATCCTATTCCTATTGTTTCCTTGTCTAATGCACAAGGAAAATTTAGGTGTGGATCACTATTTAAATTCAAATATCTAATTCAAACAACTATTTCTCACCACCTTCTTGAGAAGAATGCCGAAAAAATGAAATCTAAAATGCTTTGGAGAGTTTAACAATATTGAGAAATGTCATAAAATCCATTAATTGGACGAACTTTGGCCTCGGAAATAAGCTTTAACAACTATCAACGGTGTTCTACAGATAAAACATCTCATTACGCTTATTCTCAAACTTGTAAGTTATCAAGTATGAAAAGAATTCGGTGTTCTAATCAAATAATGCCAGTTAACTAATATCTGAAGACACCAAGAAAATTAATTTACACAACTAATTAGGATATATGCTTGTACAGTGTTCTATATGCGCCATCATTAAATTTTTAGTAACTTTCTCTGATTTATATATAAATGTCTATCAACAGGTAACGCAATGTACAGATTTAACCAGTTCTTTTTTTCTTTTGTGTAAGCACAAACCTTTCCCTCCAATGCTTTTCCTTCATCGTCAGGCTGCAAAATCAAATAATTTACTCAGTTTCTCAATTATACTTAGTCCGTTGATTATACCACACACACACACACACACACACACACACACACAAACACACAGAGTGCGCTGAATATAACAAATTTAAAATAGAATGGAAAAAAAATTCTTTTTGAATGATATGCGCCTTTATAACTTCCTTGGACTTGAACTCTTGCCATATTATTCAATCGATAAAATAATTTTAAAAATTGGGAATTTTACTATAATTAACAAGAAAAATATATAATTTTTTCCACTGCATAAAATGCAACTATCAAATACTTCAAATGAAACATTTACAAATTTAAAATAAAAAAGAAAAAACAATCTTTTGAATGCTTTACTCCTCTACAACTTCCCTGGACATGAACTCTTGCCATTATTCAAACAAATAAAAACGATCTTAAAATTGGGAATTTTACTAATAATCAACATCAAAATCTATACTTTTTTTTTTCTTTCCCCTGCATGAGATGCAACTATCAAATACTTCAAAATGAAACACTTACAGGAGCCATGATGGAACCGCACCGATTGGAATAATTAATAAACTCCAAACCTAAAACCAAAAAATTAACAACAACATAATTAGATCACAAGCTAACTTCAGTTAAAGAGATGGTTCAAAAGATCAACTTTTATATCCCCAAAATTTAGAAAAAAAAAAAAAATTCAAAGTAAGAGAGCACTCTTTGATCGAAGAGGCACTTCGTCCGAATCGCCGCCGCTCCGCCGCCGCCGCCGCCGTGCGTCTTCTTGGAGAATGGAGAGGGGTTTTGAGGAGACGAGCGAGCAAACGAGGTAGCTTAGAGTGCTAGGGCTTTTAGCGGGTCAGGTCGTTAGGGTTTAAAGCTTTCTTATTGGATTCATTGGAACCGAACCAGACCGGACCGAATAATTGACTCTGATCCAATGTCACGCCCCGGGGCCCCTTTTAGAAAGCGAATTCGAAATCGGGCTATCTTTATAAATCAGAGTTAGCGGAAAAATGCCCCTTTTTTTTGTTTTTGAAACCCTGACCCCCAAGGACGTGCAACAGACCCGCCACAAATAGGGCTGGCAATCCAGCTCGCCGTTCGCGAGCCAGCTCGTGTTCGGCTCGAAACGAGCTCGAGATCGACTCGCTCGTTTAGTAAACGAGCCGAACACGAGCTGGATTTTCCAGCTCGTTTAATAAACGAGCCGAACACGAGCTGGGGTCAGCTCGCTCGTGTTCGGCTCGATAACAGCTCGATTATATTTATTTTTTATTAATATTTATTTTTATATTAAATTTATATATATAAATATATATTTATATTTGTATATAAATAAATCATACACGTCACTACTTTTAAAATTTTCAGCCCAATTTAAAAACAAAGCCCAAGTTATTGATAAAGAGGCCCACTTCTATTTAAAATTTTAACCGTTGGATCAAAATCTAATGGCTAATATTGGATCAACTTTTTTACTTCTCCACTTCCTAACCCTAACTCCTCTTCCCCCCCCCCCCTTTTTTTCCACACCTCACATGAGCAGCCACAGCCCACACTCCATGGCCGCCCCATTTTGCGATTTCCTCACCACGACGCCGCCGATCTCCTCGCAGGCTTGCAGCCTTGCACACAGCCGCCGATCTCTCTCTCTCTCTCTCTCCCTCTCTCTGCGCCCGATTCTGAAGACCCCTCGGCTCTCCGGCAGCGGTCTTCCCTCTTCACCGTTCGCACTCCGTTTGCGCACTCCGGCAGCGGCGCTTTTCGAGCTAACGAGCCGAAAACGAGCCAGCTCGAATAAATTGCGAGCCGAGCTCGAGCTGGACTTTTCGAGCTCGTGACGAGCTCGAGCCGAACACGAGCCGACCTTGAGCACTTTCGAGCCGATCTCGAGCTGGCTCTGGCTCGCTCGAGTTCGGCTCGTTGACAGCCCTAGCCACAAATACAGGGAATTCCCGAAACAAACGAACAGTCTCCCCTGTATTTGCACAGCGTAGCACATGTACAATTGATCAACCAGTTCCTCCACTCACGCACACACACGACAAGATGAACAAGGATTGATATCTTGCATCATACAGCTAACTGTCCTTATTCACATCCATACACATTCACATTTACATACCTATTAGTTCAAATGTCTCCCACACGAAGACTTTATTTTGAAATCCTAACATCAATGGAATCCGCGGAAAAACCATTTGGAAACCGCCCCCCACACGGGGACCTTCATTTGGAAAACGCTACCACGAGGAGTAGAAAGCCACGAGAAAACCATCTTTGAGAAACTATTTCCCACACGGAAACTCTTGTTTTGAAAACGCTACCATGTGGGGTAGAAATCCAACATTTAAAAACCAAGTCTAAAGCCACAAGTATTTGAAAACCACAAATGTCCAAAAAGCCATACTATCCAAACCATGAGTCACCAAAAGCTCTCATAAGTACAATATCCAAAAACCCGCAAGTAAAGCAACAACTGAACCACAAGAGAACACTATTAACAGGTATAGGGGGTGAATTATGCTATCCACAAGTATACTATGTGTGGAGTAAAGTCAAAATATATACCGTCTGTCGGGAGCTAACTCGGCCCTCTATCTACGGCCTCACACCGTCCCGACTGCTCCCACCTGTGTCACCTGTGGGGAAAATGATATGAGAAACCAACAAAGGTTTCCCAGTGGGTACCGCAAGCCGACGAGCGCAAGCGTACTCACCGGTAACCAGATATAGGTGAAGTAAAGTCTACAGTAACAATGCAAGGGTAGAAAGAGATGAACTGCAAGCAAACATGAAACAACCGCTATTGTAGCTATATGCGTCAACCAGACGAAAAGTCAAATGTACCCACTCTAAACCGCCGTGTCGGTCTAAGGACCTCAGGCAAACCACGCGCTCTGTCTGGCATATAACCCTAGCTAAGCTCCTGGGCTCACGGGATGGTACTCCCAACCACTCTTCCGGAAAAGAACACCCTCTTGTGGGGGATCAGACCGCTGGTGTTCGTGAGATGCTGTCGAGCTGTGGCGACCGATGCGAATATGATCAATAGCCAACCATTGGCTAATAGCCGACAATTACCGCCCCTCGGGGCACACCGACCAATAAGTCATCAAACTGTAAGGGAACACAAGCACCGACCACTCAGGTCAATAAGGATGGAACAACTCAACATCCTCTCAAATGTATACAAGTACCGACCACGCGGGTCAACTAGGATGGATCAGCTCAACATCCTCTCAAATGTATACAAGCACCGACCACGCGGGTCAACTAGGATGGATCAGCTAAACATCCTCTCAAATGTATACAAGCACCGACCACGCGGGTCAACTAGGATGGATCAGCTCAACATCCTCTCAAATGTATACAAGCACCGACTACGCAGGTCAACTAGGATCGATCAGCTCAACATCCACAAGTGTATGTAAGCACCAACCACTCGGGTCAACTGGTAGGTATGATGTCAATGTAACCAGGAGTATACAGGTACCGACCACTCAGGTCAACTGGGAGAGTGTGATATCAAAGTCGCTACCGCTCTACTTCTAAGTCATGAATACGAGAGGGAGAAACATGCTAAGTAGAGCAAGGTCGAAGTCATGTGGTGAAAAGCTCAAGTACTGGGTATATATATAAGCAGTAAAAGGTGGGGACGAAGGGAACATCACCGAGCGTGCACCACTGAACCGACTTCGGATCGAAGTACCCACTTGTGTCCGTCGCTGCGTCAAGCTCCTGCGAAGCGAGGGACGCCGACCGGACCTACGACAGGTCCACCGAGTCAGGATCTAATCCAAGTGACTCAAAACACATCTCTCACAAACCCAAGACCACCCGCAGAATCGGTTTCCCAAAACCGATTCCCGAACTCGCCGGGAATCCCGAAAACGCACCGGGATGCCCCCGGGGCCCACAAAACGTCCCGAAATGCACCGACTCACAATGGGAGTCACCCGCTGTCCCGAAACACACCTATTTGGGTGTCCGGACAGCAAACATAAGCCCCCAGGTCAACTCGGTCATCGCCGATCGACCGTTCACTACTGGGCTTCCGAAAGTGTCCACTTGGCACCGGAAGCCTCCGCCGCTCACCGGTCGCCTCCGAACACACGAGGGGACCACGGCGGCCAGCCAATGAGGCTAGGCGATGATTTTCGGGTCAACCGCACAGCCGGAAACCCATCGCGATGCGAAACCGCGTTCTACCGCCGATTTCGCCCGAAAACGCACCGAAATCCTATTTCCAATCGCACGAGGGCTTCGGAACCTGCACAGCAAGTCCAGAGGGTCACAATCAGTGACCACACGCTGCCCGAGGCAGCCCACAATGCCCTAATTGCAAGATGGCCCCTAAGGGACCGGATAATTGCAACATTATGTGCAAAATGGCAATGTTTAGGGCCGTTACCGAAATCCGCGCACCTCCGGGATGGAGCGAGGGCACCGGCTGACAGGTCTCGACGTGCCGGAACTGTGCTCACTGTCCGGAGCGCGCACGACAGCCGAGGAGCGCTGTAGAGCTTCTCCAAGTTCAGCGACCAAGTGGCTCCGGGGGCGGGGGAGCCAAAACTCTGCGACGGGGGGTCGCCGACAGATATGGAGGTGAGCACGGCGTTCAGCAAGTCGAGGGGATCGCCGTGCTCACTTCGGATCGATCGGGGAGCGTTGGATCGCCAAGAAACGCGAAGAGGGCACTTTTGAGCCCTAGCTCAAGGTGCAGGGAACTGCACCGATTCCGGCCGGCTGCCGGCGGCCTGCCGGCGCGTGCACCGGCTGGAGTCGGCGGCGGAGGGGGAGGGGAGTGTGGTGCTCCCCTTGGCCGGCGGCAGGGAGCGGCGGCGGCGGCGGCGGCGGCGAGTGGAACTCGGCCAGGACACAAAGGGGCTGGAGCTCGGGTTCCCCTGCGGCGACGGCGGCGGCCAGGGGAGCCAGGGGCCGGCGGCGACGGGCTGTGTGAGGCCGGGGGAGGCGGCGGCGAGGGTCGGCGGCGGCGACGGCCGCGACGCTGAGGGGTCGGGCTCCCCTCTGCCCTAGATCGGCCGAGGTGGGGTCCCCGCGGCTGCGGCGGCGCTGGCGGGGCACGGGGGCGCCGGGGATCGTCGCCGGAGCTCGAGGAGGTAGGGAGGAGGCCGAGGAGTGGGGTGGCGGCGCTCCCAGGGGCTCGGGCTCACCAAAAGGAGAGAGAGAGAAGAGGAGGAGGGAGATGATGAGGGGGAAAGTGAGAGAGGAAGAGAGAGAAGCCTCTCTGGCGGCCGGAGGAGGTTGCCGGCGGGGGTGGCAGCGAGCGGCGCACAGGGAAGGGGGTGCTAAGGGTGCTGTGGAGAGGGGAGAGTGAGAGGGGTTAGGGTTTGAGTGGGGGACAGGAGAAAACCCTTTTAGGCTTCGTTTGGTTCGGGGTTAAGTAAGAATTGGTTATTTCAGGGATAGGGTTAAGCCTGCAATAGATTAATTTTGCGTTTGGATGAAAATTGAGTTGTTCCCGGGATTAAGAAAAATAGCGTTTGGATAGATTAGATGGAATAAGAAGAATAGTGGGTAATTATAAATAGAAAATAATGATTTGACCCTAATTATTATATTTGAATTTAAATTTTTTTATTTTATATTTAAAATTTTAAATTTAAATAAATAACTTTTATAAAATTAAAAAATTCAAGTATAAAATTTTAAATATAAAATTTCAAATTTCAAATTTAAAATTAAAATAATTAAAAATAACAATTTCAAATTTCAAATTTAATATTTAAAATTTAAAAATATAAATATATATTCTAAGATTACAAATTATAAATTTTGAAATTTCAAATATAAAATATTAAAATTAAAATTAAATAATTAAAATTAATAATTAATAATTTGAAATTTGAAATTTGAAATTTGAAATTAAAATTAAATAATTAAATTAAAAATTAATAATTTGAAATTTGAAATTTGAAATTTTAAATTTTAAATTTTAAAATATTAATTTTAAAATATTAATTTTAAGATTACAAATTTTAAATTTTAAAAATTAAAAAATTATAATTAAAATTTTATATTTATATTAAAAATGAAATTGGGGTGGGATTAACTTTAATCCCACCCGAATTCTAGGGGGGTTGTGGGGTTAATGGGCTATCCCGGGATAGCCCATTTGGGGTGGGGTTAACAAACCCCACCCCAAAAAAAAAGTGTTTGGGGGTTAAGAGGGGGATAACCCCTTATCCTCCCCTTTAACCCCCAACCAAACACCCCCTTATGGTTGGCCTCATCATAGGGGTGGCAATCCAGCTCGCTGTTCGCGAGCTAGCTCGTGTTCGGCTCGAAATGAGCTTGAGATCGAATCGCTCGTTTAGTAAATGAGCCGAGCACGAGCTGAAATTTTCAGCTCGTTTAATAAACGAGCCGACCACGAGCTAGGGTCAGCTCGCACGTGTTTGGCTCGATAACAGTTCGAATACATATATTTTATATTTATATATATAAATAAATAATTATATATTAGATAATATAAATTTTTATTATTTGGTTTTTAACCCTACCTAAATATAAAGCCCAACTCAATTATAAAATATTTTATTTATATGTAAAATTTCAACAATTAGATCAAAGTGTAATGGGTAAGGTTTTATAAATATATTTTCTATATATATTCTTTCTAATCTTTTTAAATTTTTATTAATTAGCCGGCTCGTGTTTGGCTCGTTAATAACGAGCCGAACACGAGCCGAATTTTTCGGCTTGATACTTTAATGAGCTAGCTCGTGTTCGGCTCACACGAGCCGACCCCAGCTCACTCGTGTTCGGCTCGTTGACACCCCTAGCCTCATGTGGCAAATTGTGAAAAACCCCACAAAAACTGAAAAATCTTAACCAAGCCCCTCACAGCACGCGTAAAACACAGAACGGCACCCCTACGCGCGGGAAAACTACAAAGTCTACCTATACCTGTTTGGAAATGGGAGCGGATCACCATGGATTTTGTTACGGGTTTGCCTCGCTCACAAGCCGGGCATGACGCCGTGTGGGTAATTGTGGATAGGTTGACTAAATCGGCGCATTTTATTCCTATTCACACTACTTGGACCGGAGAGAGGCTCGCACAAGTTTACCTTGATGAAGTGGTGCGGCTTCATGGTGTACCCACATCTATTGTATCGGATCGAGATACTAGATTTGTATCGCACTTTTGTAAAAGTCTACATGAGGCTTTAGGCACTCGACTGAATTTTAGCACTGCGTTCCACCCTCAGAGCGACTGACAATCTGAACGCACTATCCAGATTTTGGAGGACATGCTTCGAGCTTGTGTTTTGGATTACCAAGGTGGATGGCATCAACATCTACCTATGGCGGAGTTTGCTTATAACAATAGTTATCAAGCAAGCATTAAGATGGCACCGTTTGAAGCACTTTATGGAAGAAAGTGTCGATCACCTCTTCATTGGAGTGAAGTTGGTGAGAAGCTGATTTTGGGCCCCGATGTGCTACAAGAAACTGAAGACAAGGTTCGCCTTGCACGACAACGGCTGATTTCAGCTCAGAGTCGTCAGAAGAGTTATGCAGATAAGCGTCGGCGGGAATTGGAATTCTTAGTAGGAGATCATGTCTTCCTAAAGGTGTCGCCGACGAAAGGGGTTAAGAGATTTGGTATCCGAGGAAAGCTAAGTCCTCGTTTTATTGGACCCTTTGAAGTCTTAGAGCGTGTAGGCCCGGTGGCTTATCGGCTTGCTTTGCCGCCGAACCTATCGGGAGTGCACAATGTGTTTCACGTTTTCATGCTCTGGAAGTATGTTTTTGATTCAGCTCATGTTCTGGACTCCACTCCACTAGAACTGCATGAGGATTTGAGCTTTGAAGAACATCCGGTGAAGATTTTGGCTCGCGAGGTGAAGAAGCTCAGGAATCGTGATATCCCTTATGTGAAGGTGCTTTGGAGCAACCACGACGAGCGCGAGGCTACGTGGGAGTTGGAGAGCTCACTGCTGGAGCGTTACCCCTATCTTTTTCAGATGGACTCTTGAGGTATTTGACTTCTAGTTTCGCGGACGAAACTCCTCTTTAGGAGGGGAGAATGTAGCACACTGAACTTTAGCAAATTACGAGGTTCTAGTGTAAGGCTAGTATTTTATTCTAGTCAGGAGGTTTTGGTCGTGATGCGGGAGCTTGGGAGTGTTTTCGGGACTTCGAAAGTACGAAAACGGACTCCGGAGAGCGAAATCTGCAAAAGGTGCAGATTTTGCATTGTATTCCGGTATGGCTTGAGATACCGGAATGGATTTAAAGTATTCCAGTACTGATTTAGGAGATATCGGAATACTGTGTCGTGGCCTGTTGGGCCAGCTCTCGGGTTCTGCGGAATCAGACCCTTGATTCCGGAATGGCCTGGTACCAGTATGTCTGTTCGTATACCGGTCCGCAGTGCAGTAAAACCAGATTTCGTAATGTTTGCAATTTCTGGGTTTTAGAGGGGCTTAAGGGCAATTGTTACAACATGTAACTTAACCCTTCATCCCCCTCACTGCCCTCTTTTGTGCTGAGGCTTGGAGAGGAGTAGAGGTAGGTTTTCTCCCTCTCTCTCTCTAGAATTCTTGTTTCCAAAGCCTTGGATTCTTGGGTTTGATCTCCTTCCTCTTCTCCTTTGCCTTGAAGCTTGCTAGCTTGACCTTGGAGGAAGCTTGGAAGTGGAGTAGAGAGCTTGTTTGAGGATTTATCTCCAACCCTAGAATCTTTGAACTTGGATTGGAGCTCTTTTGAGGTGAGTAGCTCTCTTGCAACCCCTTTTGTATGAGTTTTGCTTGGAAATTTTAGATGAAAACCTAGTATGGATGAAACTAGGGTTTTACTTGGGGTTTCTTGATTATGAGCTTTTGAGGTTGAATTGATGGGTGTAGAATGTTGTGTTAGGTTGGAATTGAAGCTTCCTAACCTCGATTTGGGCTTTGGACAAGTACTTCTTGATCTAAGGTATTTTCCACCCGTTTACCTCATGATTTTGGTGATTTTCGAATTGTGTTCGTTCGACTTTTGTGACCCCCTAGAAATTATCTTTAGGGTGCTAGAAATCGAGGGGGCAACTTCGCTTCGATGTACTGCGAGGTCTCGAAGGAGTTCCGGTGGGTTTGACCTCACCGAAATGGGTGAACTCCCCTATGTCTTCTTTAATACTTACAAGCTTAAATTGGTGCATATTCATGATATTTGGGACATGATAGAATTTTGGAATGCATAATATACATATATTACATGTGAGTATAATATACCCTATGTAGTAGGGATCATAATTGTTGATACATTTAGTGCATTTATAAATGGCTATTGTATGATGGCATTCCACCTTATGTACATGTAGAAATGCATGCATGAATGATTAAATAACATATGGGGTACTAGATGATTAGTGAACTATGAGGTTCATACATCATGCTTTGTATATTGGCTAGTGGTAGCAAAGAATATGATTTGTGACAAGCTCTTGACATGTGAAACTAAGTACATTGCATATTACTTAGGTGATTAACAAGTTGACATTATGACATATCACTAGATCCTTTGGTTACTAGTTGGCATTCCATGTTTGAGACATGACGAGCGAGATGCTTATGTGGGTGATTATGCTTGTTTGCCATTGTGCTCATTCGCACATGCTTGTGAGGGTCGCTCCCTACAAGCCGGCACTCCGGAGTTGGCCTTCGCGATGATTCATCGCCCGTTGCGGGATTGGGCGCCGAAGTGGTTGCCGTGGGGGAGGCTCATTCTTAGCGTGAGGATGTTGACTACCACGGGGCCATTAGGCTGGCACAAGCGGGACAACACCGTCCCCTATGGTTGGAAAATTGTGGTTTCATAAAAGTAGTGAACATGCTATACATGTGGATGTAACCAAGTCATACATTTCATACCTATAATTGGGACCAAGTTATACATGTAGTAATAAAACTTGACATGTAGTGAGGTCATGATACTTGGACATGTGTAGGTTAGAGATGACATATACACACATGTGTTTGAACTAGAACATTTACATACTCTACATCATGATGTTTAGAGGCATAGTAGTGTAGCGCTCTTTAACTATAATTATGCTTTTATTTACTAATCCTACTTTTGCCTCAGTTGACCTAGTGGTGTATTCCGCTCCTCTCGACGGCTTACCCACTGGGAACTATTGAATAATAGTTCTCATCCCCTAGGGTTTGTTGTTTTTATTTCAGAGCCTTCCACCACGGGAGAGGCTAGGGACCGAGGCAAGGGCGTGGCGACTAGCTAGCGTTCGTGGGACTTAGTCGCTTAGGTGGACACCTTTCTTTTGTATTTTTGTTGAAAGGTGGATGTATTTTGGGTTTGGTGTTGTAGATGTTACCCTATGTCTTGGACCTTTATGTTGTAGTAACTCTTGTACCTGTTATCAGTTTACTTTCCTTGTTGTTGTATCTTGTATATAACTCCTTGTGGATTACTATTTCTTTATCTAGTTGTTATTATGCTCTGATTACTATGTTAGGATTGTTATTATTATTCCTTTCATTGTATACTTGTTGTTGACGCCTTGTGTGCACTTGGGCACCTTGTGTACACGGCGGGTCTGTGCACGCGCCCGGGTGGGCTTCCGCTGGGGCCCCGGGGCGTGACATAGCATGTTCATCTTTCGTTTGCCATAATATAGAAGTAGAGTGGTAGTGATTGCCTACATATGATCGTGTACATCATAGTTGACCTGAGTGGTCGGTTCCCGTAGACGTGTCATTGTTGACCTGAGTGGTCGGTGCTTGCATACACTCGAGAGGATGTTGAGTTGTTCCATCCTAGTCGACCTGAGTGGTCGGTGCTTGTGTTCCCCTCACAGTTCGATGATCTATCGGTCGGTATGCCCCGAGGGGCGGTGATTGTCGGCTATTCGCCGACGGTTGGCTATTGATCACATTCACATTGATCGCCACAGCTCGAGAGCATTTCACGAACACCAGCGGTCTGATCCCCCGTAGGAGGGTGTTCTTTTTCGGAAAAGTGGTTGGAGTACCAGCCCGTGAGCCCAGGAGCTTATGCTAGGGTTACATGCCAGGTGAGCGAGCGGGCACAATTAGATATCAGAGTCGTTTGTGTGTACCTAAGGACAAGGACATTCGTGGGGAGATTTTGAAATAAGCTCACACTTCTCCCTATGCGATTCATCCGGGCGGCACCAAAATGTATAAAGATCTTAAAATACATTATTGGTGGCCGGGGATGAAACTTGACGTTGGACGCTTCGTGGCACAATGTTTGGTATGCCAACAGGTGAAGGCCGAGCGTCGCTTTCCAGCAGGAAAATTGCAAGGTTTGCCCATTCCGATTTGGAAGTAGGAAGATATAGCGATGGATTTTGTTGTGGGCTTACCTCGGTCGCAGGATGGCCATGATGCAATTTGGGTGGTGGTGGACCGTTTGACCAAATCGGCTCACTTTTTGCCGATCCAGACACTTGGTCGGGGGACAAGCTTGCACAAGTCTACTTGGATGAGATTGTGCGTTTGCATGGGGTCCCGACATCAATAATCTCAGATCGAGATCCCCGTTTCACATCGTATTTTTGGAAAAGCTTGCAAGGAGCTTTGGGTACACGGCTCGATTTTAGCACGGCATTTCATCCTCAGACTGATGGTCAATCGAAAAGGACAATTCAGATTTTGGAGGATATGCTTCGAGCGTGCGTGTTGGACTTCAAGGGTGCGTGGCCTACGTTTGTGCCGATGGCTGAGTTTGCCTATAATAATAGTTATCAATCTAGCCTCGGCATGGCACCCTTTGAAGCATTGTATGGAAGGAAATGCCGATCTCCAATACATTGGGGTGAAGTCGGCGAGAGACGGGTCTTAGGACCGGATGTGTTACGTGAAGCGGAGGAAAAAGTCCGCTTAGTGCGTGAACGCTTAAAGGCGGCGCAATCGAGACAAAAGAGCTATGCCGACAAGCGCCGGCGAGAATTGGAATTCGCGGTTGGGGCCGCGTCTTTTTGAAGGTTTCACCTACGAGAGGGGTGAAGCGCTTCGGTGTTCGAGGTAAATTGAGTCCCCAATATATTGGGCCTTACGAGGTTTTGGAGCGTGTGGGGACTTTGGCATATCGACTAGCCTTGCCGCCGAAGCTTGCGGGAGTATACAATGTGTTTTATGTATCGACACTCCGCAAGTATGTGCATAACCCAGCGCATGTTCTCGAGTATGTGCCAATGGGACTTCAAGAAGATACGACCTACGAGGAGTTCCCCTTGTGTATCTTGGATCGCGAGGAGAAAAAGCTACGGAATCGTTCTATTCGGTATGTAAAAGTACATTGGACGAATCACGAGGAGCGTGAAGCCACTTGGGAGTTGGAAAGCTCGATGAGGGAGCGTTTTCCTTACCTCTTCGCTGAGTTCAGCTGAGGTATGATTTTAGTTTCGCGGTCGAAACTCCTTTTAAGGGGGGAGGAATGTAGTACTCTGAATTTCAGTGCGCTGTACCGAACTTCACCGAATTGGATGAAGTTCGGAGAAAGCCGATAATGGCTAGTGTGGATTTGGGTTCCGAGGGTTTCGGAACGCTTGGGTGCGAGTTAGAGCCCCGAAAACCAAAAATCAGAATTTTTGGAGAAGACAAACTGGAGCTAAGTTGCTCTCGAGGTCCGGACCCGAGACCTGGGGTCCGGACAATGAAACTCTGTGGGGCAGCTAGAGTCCGGACCCGGACACCCAGGTCCGGACCCGACCTGTTTTTTGAGTTGAGTTGCGTACGGGTTCCGGACCCGGCTGTGGGGTCCGGACCCGGCCTGCGTAGTCTGCAGGGTGGAAGCTGGCTCCGGTCCGGACCCTGCTTGTGGGATCCGGACCCGGCTGAAGCAGAATGCCCAGTAAGGGGCAGTTTGGTAATTTCGCATGGTGGGGAGTATGTAATGAGGGTTGAAGCCTTCTCCCTCATTTCTCTTCATCTTCCTCACTTCCCCTTCCCCTCTCCCTCACTTTCTCTCTCTAGAGATCTCTTCAAAGCTTGGAGAAGTGAAGGATTTGACCTTGGGAAAAGCTTCTAAGGTGGATTTGGAGCTTCTTGGTGCAAGAAGAAGCTAGGGAGCTTGGATGTTGAGGTGAGTTCTTGTAATTTAGGGTTTAAACCTTGGATTTAATCCTTTATTATGAGGTTTTTGGAAACCCTAGGCAATGTTGGCCATAAATGGTAGAAGATTGGCCATAAAATCTAGGGTCTAGCTTGCATGCATGCAAACCCTAGGTAGATTTGGGGCTTTTGCCATGGGAGGTTCTAAAAATATTTAGACCTTCGAAAATTGCAATTGAGGCATAGGAAATCATGTGGGAACACTTGATTTCGTGAAGTAAAATGGTTATAGGGTTCATAATGAGTAACGAACTATTTTTCTTGTAGAAGCTTGGGTTGAAGCAAGAACTCAAGGCTTGGAGACCTAGGAGCTCAAGGAATTCAAGACTTGGGAGCTCTTGAGGTGGGTTTGTGTTGCACCGAAGTGATTAGGTCACTTCCATATCTAGGGTAAATAGCCATTGAAATAAAATGGTGTATATGTATGAGACCCTAGAATGAAATTGTGCATGTTGGCCAAAATGTTCTCTTAAGTAAAATGAGCAATGAGCTCACCTTGCATGTGAGTAGAATCATATGTAGTATGTTTAAATACTATGGAAGAACTTTTGCATGTATGTATAACTTGTGTTTTCTAAGTGATAGAAAGGTTATAGACAAGTACATGCATGAATTGTGGCATAATGACAATATAAACCTAGTGTTGTTGAACATAGGTTGGAAAACACAATTGGAACCTAGTGTCATTGAACATAGGTTGGAATGTAAAGTGAACCTAGTGCCATTGAACATAGGTTAACTTGTGGAATTGGAACCTAGTGTCATTGAACATAGGTGAGACTTGGTGACTTGAACCTAGGGCCATTGAACTTAGGTTGGCAAGTGTGAAATGTGAACAATAAGGAGATGGCGATTTCACTCCTTGGACATTGGAACCATAAGGAGATGGCGATTTCACTCCTTGGATATTGGAACTATAAGGAGATGGCGACTTCACTCCTTGGATATTGGGACCATAAGGAGATGGCGATTTCACTCCTTGGATATTGGGACCATAAGGAGATGGCGATTTCACTCCTTGGATATTGGAACTATAAGGAGATGGCGATTTCACTCCTTGGAAATTGGGACCATGATGGGGATGGCGATTCCATTGTTCGGTGCCCAATACTTGCGGCGATTCCGTATTGGTGGAGAACCGAATTGATGATACGGCAATTCCGACACCATAAATAAATGAAAAGTAATTGAACTTGGACAAAGTGAGATGTAGGATGAACCTAAGAGAAAATGAGAGTTATCATTTTATTTGGTTGCATCCTTTATGTTTATTTACAAGCATGTAAATAGTGGTATGCATAGTTAATGGTAATCTAACTTATGCTTAGTGATATATGAGATGGACCTAGGAGAAAATGAAACATATCATTTTAATTGGTTGCATCGATCATGTTCAATTATAAGCATGTGGATAGTTATATGCATAGTTAATTGTAAACTAACTTATGCCTATGGTGTTTCTTTGGACCTGGTGGGTCGAGCTTCTCTCTTGGGTGGCCTTACCCACTGGAAACTATGTTTATAGTTCTCACCCCACCCTTTTTCAGGTCCTTCCGCGAGTGAGGCGGCGGAGCGAGGCAAGGGTTTGGCTCAGTAGATAGCGGCCCTTCCATTTTGATGTAATGTATAGTTGTACCCCTGTTTTGGACGGTGAGAGCATAGGGGTTTATTATTGTCGCAAGAAACTTGTAATTCCATAGTTTTGGAAATGAATGTATGGAAAAAGAAAAATTTGGCATGTATAATTGTGCAAATGTGTTGTAATAGAAGTAGAACTTCTTTATGTTGATGCTTTCCTTGTGCAACTCTTGTATTCCGTTCCTAGTTGGAACATCGTGGAAATGCATGTGTTGTGACGCCTTGGATGTACATGGGATACTCTGTCCGTTCGGCGGGTCTGGGGCACGCGCCCGTGCGATTTGTCCTTCCACCTACTTGGTGTTAAGGCTCGGCGGGGCGTGACAAAATCAATGTTCTCGGTACAAGCATAGAGTATCCACTACTCATAATGACAATCATATAGTCATGTGTCAAAATATTCAAAATATATGTTTACTACTGCCGTGCTAACTTACAGCCTCTGTTACATTTCATTAGGCATGTACAATGAGAAAGGAGAATAAATGACTTACCCCTATGCATAAGATGTCAACCAACCCTCTCGGCCCAATCTGGAATATACTAAAATGATACACCGATACAATTGAATATACTACGATGATTGGACTACAATTCATACTATAAAGCATATATTCATACCACATGCAAAGATGCTAGAAATCCAGTTCTCTACTCAATTACTTGCTAACATAACCATCTAACATCATCTACTCCTAAATCAAATGTCACAGTAGCATGTCCAATATGATATCTAATAACAAGTCCCTACATCACGACTATAGGACTTATGATTTTCCGCAATATGACATAGATTAGTACTCACATGTAATCATGCTAAAATTTCAACCCTCTACTCAATTTCAAGCCAACTTCGCCCTCTATCAATATATATATCATATACATTTTCATATGCATACAAATAGACGTGGAAGGAAATTCATAGTTTTCGACGACTCGGAACCCACCTCGGATGTAACTCCAATATGTAGAACACTTGTAGGCTAGATGAGGTACCCCGCTGCAACTATCCCTGGTCACACGACAGCCACAGCACCTTCGAGTGGCTTGAAAAATCTCCCGTCGAAATGCTCGCGACAACGGCTCCTACAATGCATAGAAATCGGTTTATAACTTTTAAATTTCACTCCAATTAACCTCAATTTTAATAGGAATAAGGTACGAACTGAGCTTCTTTACTCCCTTCTACTATGAGTAAACATCAACTTTACCGTCGGAGGCTCCAATTGTGCGCAAATGCATTCATTCCCCTCTCCTCCCCCTTACCCTGCTGTCACTATCGCTACTGCTGGTGCAGCCAGCAGCTGCTACTATTGCTGCAGCTACGACTGTTGTAGTTGTGGCTGCTGCGGCTGCAGCTACTTACTGCTGCAGCCTTTTTGCTACAGTAGCAAGAAAAGTTCAAGGAGAGAGAGAAATGGAGGGAGAGAAGGAAAGAGGAAGGAGGAAGGAGGAAGGAGGAAGGAAAAGGAAGACTCTAACCTCGCAATTGAAGTGCCGAAGAAATTTTTACGCGCGCGTGAACTCAATCGGATCGTCGAATAATTCAAAACTCCTTCAATTCCCTTTTTCCTTCTTCTCTCTTTCTCTCTCTAGAAACATTAGGTGGAGAGGATATAAGGTTGGAGAGGCCAACCTGTTTTTAGTGGAATTCCACTAACAATTGTAACAAAATGCCAAAAAGTCCAAACAATTCGAGTAATTTAATTATAGACCCCCACAAGCTGAAATTTGTGTTTTCGAGTTCGTTTTCACGTCCAATTCGCGCCAAAACATCTCCAATTCAGTCAAATCCTATAAGGACATTGTAGCACACTGAACTTTAGCAAATTGCGGAGTTCTAGTGAGAGAATAGTGCCTTATACTATTCTGGAGATTTGGGTTGAGTTTGGTGAGCTTGGGAGTGTTTTCGGGACTTGGGAAGTGCGAAAACGGACTCCGGGGAGCGAAATCTGCAAAAAGTGCAGATTTTGCACTGTATTCCGGAATGTGCTTTTAGATTCCGGAACAGATTTAGTTTATTCCGGAATGGATTTTGGGATTCCGGAATGCTGTATAAAAATCTGTTTTGGCCGAGGCTCGGGTTTTGCGGATTTTTGAGGCTGATTCCAGAATGCCTATTCATATACCGGAATACAGTGCTGCAGAATGTGTTTTCGAGTAGTTTTGCAATTTTGGACTTTTGAGGGGCTTTTGGAGATATTGTTACATCTAGTATAACTTACCCCACACCTCCCTCATTGCTGTTGTTGGCTGAGGCTTGGGAGAAGATGGAAGGTGGGTTTTTCTCGCTCTCTCTAGATTTTCTCTTCTCCAACCCTCTAGATCATGGATTTGATCTCTTTTTTCTCCATTTTCTCCATGGAGGCTTGCTCCTAGGCTTTGGAAGGAGCTCGGGATGGATGAGATGAGCTTGTTTGGGGACTTAGCTTCAACCCTAGCATGTATGAGCTTGGTTGAGAGCTTGATTTGAGGTTAGTAAACTCTTTACATCCTCTATTTGTTGATTTTGCTAGAGATTTGGGAGAAAACCTAGTTTTTTTTGGAAAACTAGGGTTTATGTTGGGGTTTCTCTCATGAGGGCTTTTGAGATGGAATTGATGGGTGTAGAATGATGTTGTAGGATGGAAATGAAGCTTCCTACCTTTGATTTGGACTTTGGACAAGTGTTACTTGGTCAAAGGTAATTTTCACCCATTTTTCTTTTGTATTATGGTGATTTTTGAGATGTGATCGTTCGAAACTTCTTACCCGTTGGAAAATTATCTTAGGGCATGAGAATCTTAGGGGGCAACTCCGTTTGAAGGAACGACGAGGTCTCAACGAGTATCCGGTGGGTCTGACCTCACCGAAATGGGTGAACTCCCCTTATGTCTCCTATTTTATTATAGGATTGATTAGATGCATAAATGTGCTAATTATGACATGGTAGAAATAGTGAACACATGACTTATATATGTTGCATGTGAATTTTAGCACACTCTATATAGTAGAGGTTTATGAGAATGATATGCATGCTAGGGTCCACACAATGATGTTGTGACGATATATTCTCGTTATGCTATTTAAGATATGCATGTTAGAGATTGGTAGTATCATATGACACACTATATGACTAGTGAGGCTATTGGACTTGACCTAGCATGACGTTGGATATGGCATTGATTCATGTTGCCATAGATAGTGGAAAGAATATGACATATTGCATGTTAATGACAAGATGTGAAGCTATGAACGTTGCACCTCATCTAGGTGAGCAACTAAGATTGGCATTGTTGACATTAAGTCCGACCTTTAGGTCGTTGAATGATTCCATATTTAAGACATGATGAAAGGGGTTTTCCTACTTATTTGATTATGTAAATGGCAAAAGCATAAAATTGCTTAATTAAATGAGAATAGAGTACTTGCATGATGATCCTTATATTCCATAAAGTGGAGGTTCAAATAGTATGACCTATGTATATTATGAATGATGACTTATCGGCATTTGTAGAATGCATGGATCATGACATTATAATAATGCATGGGTTATAGCATTGTAGAATGCATGAATTATGGCATTAGAATAATGCATGGATTATGGCATTTGTAGAATGCATCGAAAATAGTATTATACAATACATTGAGAATGGCTTTGGTTATAGCATATGATAGTAACCCGTTGGGGTCATGAATGAGACGTAGGTCCATTCCTATTGGTAGAGTGAGATGTAACCACTTGCATGTTAGAGACATGTTACATATTGGTAGAAACATATCAACGTGAAATTTGAGAACAAGTATGGCATATATGTTATGATTTCGACCCTCGAGTCGATGTTGTGATTCCATATTTTAGACATGATGATTGGGACTTGTCGGCCTTGGATACGATGCTTATGATCTGCGCTTGTTTGCCCTTGTGCTCATTCGCACATGCTTGTGAGGGTCGCTCCCTACAAGCCGGCACTCCGGAGTTGGCCTTGCGACAGTTATTTCGCCCGTGCGAGATTGGGCGCCGAAGTGGACCGCCGTGGGATGAGTCTCATTGTCTACGGGGGAATGTTGACTACCACGGAGCCATTAGGCATGGCACAAGCCGGGACGTTACCTTGTGTAAGTCCCCTCGTTGATTGGGTAAAAGCTAAGTAAACTGGACATAGTACATCACAGTTGGTTGATGCATATACATGTAGTGTATGGACATAGTAGTGAGTTGTATTTTGTGACATTACTTAGCTTTACACCATTTGGATGCATACATCATAGTTGGACATTCATGTTAGTCACTAGTTGCATTGGCATCGATAGTGGTATTAAATCTATACTCAGGATATTTAGTATAGTGGCATGGTTATATGTTGAAAATAGAAAGTTTCCTTTCAACTAGTATTCATGGCATTAATTCGACATGCATGTAAACTAGTGAGAATAACATATTGTGCTTATGATAGTAGAAATCATATTCATGCAGATGATTTAGTCACTTGGAGGCATGATAGTAGTAGTATTATTGTTTAGCATTTATTGCTTTATGCTTTATGTTTAGCTTATACTATATTTGCCTCAGTTGACCTAGCGGTGTATTTCGCCACTCTCGGCGGCTTACCCACTGGGAACTATTGTTTAATAGTTCTCACCCCCATTGTTGTTGGGTTTTTTTGTTTCAGAGCCTTCCGCAGTAGGAGAGGCTTGGGATCGTGGCGAGGGGTTAGCAGCTAGCTAGAGCCTCTACGATGATATTATAGATGTACCGTGGTCACCTTTCTTTGTATTTTGAGCAAAAGGTGTATAGATGTTTCTAGTTGAGCGATCTCCTAGTGTGGATGTGATGTACTTTAAAGCAGCTTTTATTGTATATCTCGAGATTATAGTTGTGATGAACTTATTTTAGCAGTAGAATTATGTACATGCTCTGATCACCTGGTGTAGGTTGTACTCCTGCTTCTTCTTTGTTGTTTTCATAGACGCCTTGTGTACATTGAGGTTTTCTTTGTGGTGTACACGGCGGGTCTGTGCACGTGCCTGGTAGGCTCCCACTAGGGCCCGGGGCGTGACAGGTTATTTTGGTATCTGAGCCTAGGGTTGAGTCTTAGTGGACCTAGTGAACCTTAGGCCGGTTGGACGATAAGGAATAGGAACGTGAGAGACGGGGTCTCTTGTGACTTATTGGCGAAAGTATCATGATTGGGTCTTATCTTCAGCTCCAAAAGTGTTGGAGCTAGATCGAAGTGAACGACTTCTATACCCATGGAGGGTCACGTTGGCGGCCGACAACGTGACATCGGGGAATAGTGGAAGTCCACTTCATTACTTTCGCATGATTGGGGTTGTAGTTTCGTGTGGGGATGCGTTGGCGTGGGGTTTTTCACCTGCGCATGTTATGCTTGTTGCAGCTTGAGAGGTGGACGACGCACTCGATAGCGACCGAGGCAGCCGAGATGGGAATTCTGCATCCTCCGGATCTGGTGAGATCCTTATGTTAAGAGAACAATTAACTATTACGGCGAGCATGGTGGAGCGGCAGACATTTTCAATGTTACTCCAAGTTGAGGCTTTACGCCAACAAGACGAGGAAACTAGCGGCTGGAGGGCTTATTGATCGAGCAGGCGGCCGACATCAGGGAAACTCTATGAGAATGTGGATCGCACCTTGATAGGGGCGAGAGACGTGGAGACCGTCGGGACTATAAGAGAAGTCACTAAGAGTGGCAAGTTATACGTAAGAGGACCACCAAGGAAATTCAAAGGGAAATTGATCTCGAGGACGTGGTTCCTTGGCTGAATGAGGGACATAAAAACATCAGCGACTATCACGATATGTGAGCGGTGGAGTCCGTATGTACCCAACGATGCCCTGGATGTGGAAGCGAGTGCTCTCTTCGTGGCCAGGTGGGCCATTCTCAGCTGAGTGTTCGAGGAGGACAATGTCGACGGTATCGGTATCGACTTCGCGCGGCTGGCACCGAGTGAACGCCTGCCTGTACGACAGGCGGAGGATGAGGCAGCGACGATGGAGGTTGTCGCAGCTCGTGGTATTGGAACTAGTTGCTGTTTGTTATGGGTGCGTTGATTGTGGTTCTGGATCGACTGTTTGCCGAGTGTATGGCTGGGAACTCGTTCTTTGATTGTAGAACGAGCTGGTCCCGATTTCGTGGATTTTGGGGAGTACTGTCCTTGTGCTCCATTTGGATTTGGAAGTTTCTGTGCGCCAACGAACTGATTGGCTGTGCATTAGACTTGGGCTGGCTCCTCGGGTATTTTGTACCGATGATTGTATGAGCCGAGCTGCAGTCCCTTGGGGGATCTGGACATAAAATAGTGTTTCTAGAGGGCGTGAAAGTTCGCTATTTGCGATGACTGTTTCACCGGCCCAAGCCTAGTTCTTGGCTGAGTGGACGTGTGGCCTTTGAGCCAGCATTCTTGAGAATAGTTGAGAATCCTCAAAAGCGAGGATATCTCTTGTGAGGGAGTTGCTTATGCAATCCCGGCTGAGTCGTGAGAGTCGTAGGCTTGGTCTTAAGACCTTCTCCTGCCTAGTATTTCGTTTATGGAGCATTGGTCTTATTTGTTTGAGTGGTTGGGTTACTTCGACTATATGTCGACTATCGTGAACTCAGCAAGGTCACGATCATGAGTTAGTACCCGTAGCCGAGACTTGTTGATCTGTTGATCAGCTCCATGGATTTTGGATCTGCTCAAGATTGGTCTGCGATCTGAGCGCTACTTTCGTTGGTTTGAGTTGAGGTTGTACCGAGGGTGACTTTTCGTACTCGGTTTGGACATTACGAAAATATCGTGGTGTCATTCGAGCTGGTTGATGCTCTTGTGTGTTGTGATGTTTGGCATTTTGGGTGTCTTTGTCCTTATGCGCATCGACGACATATTGGAAGTCGAGAGGCGATGAAGACCGTGAAGATTTTCTGATGTAAGTGTTGCAAGTGCTTCAAGTTGAAGAAGTGCTGATTGGTCGTGAGGACTAGCATTATTTGACAAGTGATGTCAAAGCAGATGTGATTGAAGTTTCCAAAAAATCAAGCAGTCCATAGTTGATTTGGATAAACGGATGTAATCGAAGTTCAAACTTTTTTAGTTTGATTGGATGTTGTGGATAATTGCGGAGAGATTTGTTAAGTTACCCGCTCCTTTTAATTGAATCACACATGAAGGGTTAAGCCGTTTTGGAATAATTTGTGTGAGAGAAGTTTCTTGAAATTGTTGGCGTGGTTGACAACCGCCAACCTTGTCCACCCGAAGGTGGGTTATATGGTTTGTAGTTATGTCTTCTCCGTGGACTAAGTTGTGTTGCGATGCAAAATGGAAAGGTAGTATTGACCTTTCAGCAATCGAGGGAATATGAGGAGAATCGCCAACCCATGATTTGGAATTGGCCGCCATAGCCTTTACTTGGAAACTATGGCAATGTTATGTATAGCCAGTGGCGTGAGGTACACTCAGATCTATAAGCTTGAGATGCCTCTTCACTCAAGGAAATGAGTTGAAGCAGTGAAGACAAGTCAGAGGTTGGTGCACTGGAGATATCAACAAGGTTAGTAACAACGAATTGATATCTATCCCTTCGGATCAGATCACGGAAGCTAGCCGTGATCCAGACTTGTAATCGGTACAATCATGATAAAAAAAGGGAACGACTGATGAATCCCTTGCGGATCGCTAGAGGGTGCTTTGGTTGTGGAACCGACAAGTTGTGCCTGTAGATAACAGGATTGAGTGGACATGCTAAGTGAAGCTCATTGAGCCCCTTATGCGGTGCATTTGGGCGGCATTGATAGTGCTTAGACCAGATGGGCCACCCTAGTGGCAGGAATGAAAATGACGCTGGGAAATTTATGGTGTAATGTTGGATGTAACCACAAGTGAAGAACGAGCATCGACTTCCCAAAAGCAAGTTCCAAGGCTATCTACCCTTGTATGGATAGAGAATGATTACCGGAGATTCTGGTATGGGATTGTCTCGCTTCAAAGCTAGACATGACGTTAGTTGGGAGATTGTGAATAGGGTGCTAAGCCAGCTCATCTACCCCTATTCACTTGGTTTGGTTTGAGGAAAGGTTCACACAAGTATACCTTGGTGAATTGTGCGACTTCGAAGAGCGCTTAGCTCTATTGTTTTAGAATATGAGCTAAATGGATAATTCACGGTGAGAAATAGGATTTCAAGCATGAAATCAGACGTTCTGGATGTGATACCTGGTTAAGGGAAATCAAGGAGTTATGTGTATGAGGAATTTAAGTCCTAAGTTCATTGGACAATTTGAAATCTTGGAGCGAATGAGCTTAATGGCGTATTGACTTGTTTTACCTCCGGACCTGTTAGGGGTATTTGATGTGTTTCAGCTATCGACGCTCCGAGTAAGTGTTTTGGATCCTACCCCGATGGTGGATGTCGCTTCGTTAGAACTACATGAAGATCTAAGCTTCAAGTAGCATTTGTCGTGGACTTGACTTGTGGAATGTAGAAGCTCGGAATCGTGATTATTCCGTTACAAAGGTGCTTTGGAGCAAACATCATGGATGCGAAGCATTGTGGGAGCTGGAGGCTTCACTGTGAGGGCGATGTTCTTATCTCCTTCAGATTTGTTGTTCGATTGTTGATCCGTAGGTTCGCGGACGAAACTCCTTTTTAGGAGGGGAGAGTGTAGCACACTGAACTTTAGCAAATTGCGGAGTTCTAGTGAGAGAATAGTGCCTTATACTATTATGGAGATTTGGGTTGAGTTTGGTGAGCTTGGGAGTGTTTTCGGGACTTGGGAAGTGCGAAAACGGACTCCGGGGAGCGAAATCTGCAAAAGGTGCAGATTTTGCACTGTATTCCGGAATGTGCTTTTAGATTCCGGAACAGATTTAGTTTATTCCGGAATGGATTTTGGGATTCCGGAATGCTGTATAAAAATCTGTTTTGGCCGAGGCTCGGATTTTGCGGATTTTTTAGGCTGACTCCGGAATGCCTATTCGTATACTGGAATACAGTGCTGCAGAATGTGTTTTCGAGCAGTTTTGCAATTTTGGACTTTTGAGGGGCTTTTGGGGATATTGTTATATCTAATATAACTTACCCCACACCTCCCTCATTGCTGTTGTTGGCTGAGGCTTGGGAGAAGATGGAAGGTGGGTTTTTCTCTCTCTCTCTAGATTTTCTCTTCTCCAACCCTCTAGATCATGGATTTGATCTCTTTTTTCTCCATTTTCTCTATGGAGGCTTGCTCCTAGGCTTTGGAAGGAGCTCGGGATGGATGAGATGAGCTTGTTTGGGGACTTAGCTTCAACCCTAGCATGTATGAGCTTGGTTGAGAGCTTGATTTGAGGTTAGTAAACTCTTTACATCCTCTATTTGTTGATTTTGCTAGAGATTTGGAAGAAAACCTAGTTTTTTTTGGAAAACTAGGGTTTATGTTGGGGTTTCTCTCATGAGGGCTTTTGAGATGGAATTGATGGGTGTAGAATGATGTTGTAGGATGGAAATGAAGCTTCCTACCTTTGATTTGGACTTTGGACAAGTGTTACTTGGTCAAAGGTAATTTTCACCCATTTTCCTTTTGTATTATGGTGATTTTTGAGATGTGATCGTTCGAAACTTCTTACCCCTTGAAAAATTATCTTAGGGCATGAGAATCTTAGGGGGCAACTCCGTTTGAAGGAACGACGTGGTCTCGACGAGTATCCGGTGGGTCTGACCTCACCGAAATGGGTGAACTCCCCCTATGTCGCCTATTTTATTATAGGATTGATTAGATGCATAAATGTGCTAATTATGACATGGTAGAGATAGTGAACACATGACTTATGTATGTTGCATGTGAATTTTAGCACACTCTATATAGTAGAGGTTTATGAGAATGATATGCATGCTAGGGTCCACACAATGATGTTGTGACGATATATTCTCGTTATGCTATTTAAGATATGCATGTTAGAGATTGGTAGTATCATATGACACACTATATGACTAGTGAGGCTATTGGACTTGACCTAGCATGACGTTGGATGTGACATTGATTCATGTTGCCATAGATAGTAGAAAGAACATGACATATTGCATGTTAATGACAAGATGTGAAGCTATGAACGTTGCACCTCATCTAGGTGAGCAACTAAGATTGGCATTGTTGACATTAAGTCCGACCTTTAGGTCGTTGAATGATTCCATGTTTAAGACATGATGAAAGGGGTTTTCCTACTTATTTGATTATGTAAATGGCAAAAGCATAAAATTGCTTAATTAAATGAGAATAGAGTACTTGCATGATGATCCTTATACTCCATAAAGTGGAGGTTCAAATAGTATGACCTATGTATATTATGAATGATGACTTATCGGCATTTGTAGAATGCATGGATCATGGCATTAGAATAATGCATGGGTTATAGCATTGTAGAATGCATGAATTATGGCATTAGAATAATGCATGGATTATGGCATTTGTAGAATGCATCGAAAATAGCATTAATACAATGCATTGAGAATGGCTTTGGTTATAGCATATGATAGTAACCCGTTGGGGTCATGAATGAGACGTAGGTCCATTCCTATTGGTAGAGTGAGATGTAACCACTTGCATGTTAGAGACATGTTACATATTGGTAGAAACATATCAACGTGAAATTTGAGAACAAGTATGGCATATATGTTATGATTCTGACCCTCGAGTCGATGTTGTGATTCCATGTTTTAGACATGATGATTGGGACTTGTCGGCCTTGGATACGATGCTTATGATCTGCGCTTGTTTGCCCTTGTGCTCATTCGCACATGTTTGTGAGGGTCGCTCCCTACAAGCCGGCACTCCGGAGTTGGCCTTGCGACAGGTATTTCGCCCGTGCGGGATTGGGCGCCGAAGTGGACCGCCGTGGGATGAGTCTCATTGTCTACGGGGGAATGTTGACTACCACGGGGCCATTAGGCATGGCACAAGCCGGGACGTTACCTTGTGTAAGTCCCCTTGTTGATTGGGTAAAAGCTAAGTAAACTGGACATAGTACATCACAGTTAGTTGATGCATATACATGTAGTGTATGGACATAGTAGTGAGTTGTATTTTGTGACATTACTTAGCTTGACACCATTTGGATGCATACATCATAGTTGGACATTCATGTTAGTCACTAGTTGCATTGGCATCGATAGTGGTATTAAATCTATACTCAGGATATTTAGTATAGTGGCATGGTTATATGTTGAAAATAGAAAGTTTCCTTTCAACTAGTATTCATGGCATTAATTCGACATGCATGTAAACTAGTGAGAATAACATATTGTGCTTATGATAGTAGAAATCATATTCATGCAGATGATTTAGTCACTTGGAGGCATGATAGTAGTAGTATTATTGTTTAGCATTTATTGCTTTATGCTTTATGTTTAGCTTATACTATCTTTGCCTCAGTTGACCTAGCGGTGTATTTCGCCACTCTCGGCGGCTTACCCATTGGGAACTATTGTTTAATAGTTCTCACCCCCATTGTTGTTGGGTTTTTTTGTTTCAGAGCCTTCCGCAGCAGGAGAGGCTTGGGATCGTGGCGAGGGGTTAGCAGCTAGCTAGAGCCTCTACGATGATATTATAGATGTACCGTGGTCACCTTTCTTTGTATTTTGAGCGAAAGGTGTATAGATGTTTCTAGTTGAGCGATCTCCTAGTGTGGATGTGATGTACTTTAAAGCAGATTTTATTGTATATCTCGAGATTATAGTTGTGATGAACTTATTTTAGCAGTAGAATTATGTACATGCTCTGATCACCTGGTGTAGGTTGTACTCCTGCTTCTTCTTTGTTGTTTTCATAGACGCCTTGTGTACATTGAGGTTTTCTTTGTGGTGTACACGGCGGGTCTGTGCACGTGCCTGGTAGGCTCCCACTAGGGCCCGGGGCGTGACAGACATGCTGAAAAACAACTCATACTATAACCTTGTCTATTTGCTAAGGTCCAGTACTGTACAGGTTGAGTGGGTGGTTGGTTGAATAGTATAATCTTACGGGTGAAAATGGTCAAAGGGGTAGATCTAACGGCGAAAAACTTATAAGCACCACGTGCTTGATGCTTTTAAAAGTACCATAGTCGGACTCTATATATATATATATATTTATTTATATATAGATATATATATATAGGGTAAATTGCACTGTTATCCTCTGAACTTTTGGCGGAGTTTCACTTTACCCCCTAAACTCCTAAAATAGACATCTAACACCCTACACTCTAATATTTCATTCATCTTACCCCTTCCGTCAGTTTTCCGTCAAGCTCCGTTAACCGAAAACTGACGGAAGGGGTAACATGAATGAAATAATAGAGTTTAGGATATTAGATGTCCATTTTATGAGTTTGGGTGGTAAAGTGAAACTCCACCAAAAGTTAGGGAGAAACAGAAATATTTGGTTGCTGGAAAAAAATTTTACAAAAAAATATTTAATTATGTTAAAGGGATAATTTCAAGAAAAATATTAAAAAAAGAAAAAGAAAAAAAAGCAAATGGATTAGATCGCTTACGCAGGGTGTGCGGCCGAAATCTGAAGGATGAGATGATATACAACATCTCTTAATCTAACATCACTAATTTTATTTTAAAAATTTAGAATTTATTATAAAATAATATTATATTTTTATATTCAAAATTTCTAATTCGTTAAAGAGAAGTATAAAATTTTGATTTTAGGCTATAATAAAATTACGTTGCATAATTTCATAGGGAATAAGTGCATTCTCTAGAACAATGCTTCTAGAGATAAAGGCGAGAAATGAGTACTACAGAGAATTAACTGAGAATTAAAATCTCTATATCCGAGTGAGGATACTTATTGTAAATCAACCACATTAGCGAGTACACCAGGAGAGTAGGGTGTTCGAGTATCGTAGCTAGCTAACTAGTTGTCTCTCTTTTCTTATCTTTAAGCCACTCTAATTCTTTTTGTTTTGCTTTTAGACGATAAAATGTAGGGTATTTTGTGGTATGACTTATTTTAGGATAAAAAAATATATATAAATTTAAAAATTCGCATGATCACTAATTTGAGTGTTAGTAGTCATTCCATAAATAACCTATTCTAATGAAATAATATATCTTGGGCTAAATTGCACTGTTACTCCCTGAACTTTTGGTAGAGTTTCACTTTACCCCCCAAACTCATAAAATGGACATCTAATACTCTAAACTCTAATATTTCATTCATATTACCCCTTCCGTCAATTTTCGGTTAACGGAGCTTAACGGAAAACTGACGAAAGGGGTAACATGAATAAAATATTAGAGTTTAGGATGTTAGATGTCTATTTTACGAGTTTGGGGGGTAAAGTGAAACTTTGCCAAAAGTTCATAGGGTAACAGTGCAATTTACCCTATATATATATACATATATACATATATATATATATATATACATATATACATATATACATATATATACATATATACATATATACATATATATACATATATACATATACATATATACATATACATATACATATACATATATACATATACATATACATATATACATATACATATACATATATACATATACATATATATATGAGCTGGAAAGGAAAACTGTAGCTATCATGCCTCTATAATACTAATGCTAAAGGCAGTAACTCAAGAATGGTATGCATCAACTAACCACAGGATGCCCCAATTGCAACCCAGTCTCGCTGATGGACTCGTAGGTCTGGTCAAGCCTGTGCCTGCCTACTAGCCACGGTACCACTCCTGCAGGTGGCCCGTCAACACATAGACTGCCTCCGGTGACTAATCACCACTTATGTAGGTGGTGTGTCAACATAAGGACTGCTACAACAGCAACTCGCTAAGTTAGACTCCAGAGTGGCACTCGTGGGGTGCGACCCCACCAAGTATAAAAGCGTGTACCTTTTGTTGAGCTTAATAAGGCTCACGCAGGCTATAATCCAATGCAAATGATGAACCGGATCATAGATATACTATCCACGTGCCCTCGGCACAATCTGGAATGAAAACAACCGTCTGGAACTGCCGTATCAACCCACTGCAAAATAAATCTCTAATCAGTCTACTAAATGATACCGCCCCAAAACCCTGAGTATAAAATTATCCTACACTACCATAGATGACCACCACCTACTAACCTAGGTACAATAAAATAGGCCATGCTACAACTAGTGTAGGGATTGAAATTCAGCTGGAAACGATATAACAATGTAGAGGAATCACGAAAAATTAGCTAGATATCTAAAGAAACTAACTTTCAGGGAAAGTAACCATTCCAAACCAGCATGTTATACAATTAGCTAAATTTATGTCCATAAGATGTCCTCTCTACTGTTAAAACCACAAGAAAATATATGTTGAATTTTTTTTGAATGCATAATTAGACAGAGAAGTGTTCGATGATTTTGGTGCATTAACCCACCTAGAACCCACCTGGAAAATGCTAATCCAACAAAGGAACAAAAATCAACTCTAAAATCCTCTTAACTGCTCTGAAAACCAGCAGATTAAACCTCCAAAATCTCCCAAGTAAACCTCTAGATCCAGCAACAACCCACTGCTGTATAAAAACTGCATCAGAAACCCGACAACTAAACTGTGCCTACCAATAGTACCAACTGTTTAAAAAAAAAACATGATCAAAATCCAAAAACCCAACAATAGATCAGCTATAACCTAGCCCAATAATTAGGAAAGAAGTCCCACGAGTCCACCGCCTCCCAGCAGAGGGAAAGTGAATTGAAGGAGAATGAGATGAGAAGGTACAGAAAGTGTCTGATGATGAAAGAGTGAAAAAGAGTAAAGGAGAGTCTCCCTGGAATTATTTATAGGCGATAGGAAAATTATGACGAAGCCCTCAGAAAATAAAACTTAACGCACATTAGCCTAAATCACCATTTTCAAGCGCCCGAATCATGCTTTCGGGTGTCCGAATCCGTCATAGCTCTGCTCGAATGATCCCACGGGCATCTGGTGAGAAGCCCGAACCCATCGTAACCCCATCCATAAGTTTTGGGCTTCCGGCGTCCATAACCCTCTGCCCAAAACTCCTATAAGTCACTGTACAAGTGTCAATATGGTGTTCCAAAAATTTAGCTATTAGAATGACTACAGTATTAGCAGCTGGTCGACAAATTTGTAGTGTTTGGATGAGTTGGAGTCGCTTTGGCGCGAAATGGATGTGAAAATAGATTCAGAGCACTGAAATTTGCCAAAACTGGAGTTCTGGCAACTTTCTAGCGCCCAAAAATAGGAATTAGGTGCCTAGATTCTCAGTGCAGAGCTGCAGGAGATACTAATGTCATTTTGGGCCCTTTTTTCGAACGCTTGAAAGTTACTGTAGTAGCCCGAAAGTGAGTTGGTGAACCCCCTCGAGTGTATCGAATAGTGCTGACACGTGTAAAGTGGTTTTGACTAGATTCGAGTGCAGGTTCTTGATTCGGGCTCTTGCCGCAGGCGCCCACCTGATGATTCGAACGTCTCCACCTCACTCTTTTCACTCTACTCCAAGAAACTCCATTTCCACCTCTCCTCTACCTACATTCTCCCTCTTCTTTTCCTTCGTCATCTTTGCGGGCTAGAGCAGAGGCACCAGCAGCAGCAGTAGCAGCAGGAGCTGGTGTTTAGTAAATTGGTTCGGATTGGAGCTTTCAACTGCAGATGTGACTCTTGCTCGTATGTTAGCTATGGAGGGAAGTCAGGATTTGGCTTCTTTCAACTGAATTGGAGGTTAATTGAGGTGAATTTCAGGGTTTAATTGGAATTTTGGAACCGAATCGAGATTTCGTTAGATTTTTTAATTCTAAATGCTATTCCAGTGATTTCCTTGCTTGGAGTTGGAATTTCTCTATTTTTCCTACTTGAATTGGAGATGAGAAAGAAGTGTTGGTGGTTGAATTCTATTCTGGAATAGGTATGTTGAACCAATTTTGTGTTAAACCAAATTTTGTTAACCGAAGGGCAGTTTTTGTAATTTTTCGGATCTCGGTTATGCTAGCAGGTTGCTTGCTGGTTTTTATTGTTTGTTGGAGTTCCTTCTTGCTGGTTTTGCTGTGATTCTCTTCCTTAGAGTAGGGATTACCTCATTTCTGGATTTTAAGGTGGGTTTATTTCATCGAATATATCAAACTCCTTATTATGTCTATAAATGTGAGCAAACACCATAGGACATGCTCCAACCTGGTAATAGGGGGCAAATGTTTGGGTTAAACATGGATTATCTATTAGTGAAATAATTTGTCTTGTAATGTTATTTCTCTGAAAGTTCATACTAGTAGCTATAAAGCTGAATTTTATGTTTCTATAACACTATCTAGTTGCTATGCTACCTGAACCTGTTCTGTGCATGTTGAACCCAGTATAGTAACATTATAGCATTGATTCTACTACTCTTCTATACTAGGGTTGGACTGGGCGGATAATTTGAATAGAGTAGATAATGGTTCATGCCCGGGGACGAGGGCCGTATCGGATTATTAGGCTATTTTGAGTATTGTAGCCGTGGGTTTAGACGGCAGTATTGAATAGTGTATATGCATATGTTTGTGCCGAAGACATATTGTTAGTATCTATTATGATCTGTTTGATCATTGGCATCGATCATAACCTGTAGAAGCTTAGTATGCCTGACCTGTTTACTTGATCCTGAAGCAGGTCGCTCCCCTCGAGTGCCTCTTGGAGAAAGGCGGTTGGATTTAGTTGATATACTACTATCACGTCCACGACCTATTAGACTTTTGGTAGGGATCAAAGATGAGATTAGCGCGGGCTTGACTGAACTTGCGGGCCAGTCGGTTGATTAGGTATATTTCGACAGTATTGTAGCTAGTTGATGCATAGTATTGATAATGCATACATACTTACAGTCATTAGTATAGAGGCATAGTAGTGGTAGTTTTATTTTCACAATTATTTACTTCCTCAGTTTTCTTTCTATAGTATTACTCAGCCTCTGGTAGGCCTAGTGGATAGGTCGTTGTCGTCGTTGATGGTACCCGCTGAGAATTACTCATTTTGTTAGTTCTCATGCCTTCTATTGTTGACCTTTTGTTGCAGAGCTCTCTGCACCTGTTGCTGCTATTTCTGACTGAGGTAAGGGGATTGCGGGATAGATAGCATCTCCTACCAGGCTGATTACATTCGCAGTGGACTCTATGGACTTTAGTTTTGGGATACACGATGTACATATGTGATGTATTTATTTTCAATTCTGGGAGGTGGGTTTTTGTACCTATTTTAGTGTTGTGATGTATGTATAGTATGTTTTCATCTATAAACTAGTTTATTTCCCACTCTGATATCTGTAGTTGTAGTAAAATCATGTGCAGGTTTAGACGCTTCGTGTGCACATGGCCTCGCGTATGTGGCGGATCTGTTGGCGAGCTCGTGTTCCGCTGCAACCTGGGGCGTGACAGTCGAGCCAACGGTCAGATCACCACCTATTGACTTTTGGATTGCTACAGAAAAATCGGGCATCCAGAAGTGAGGTCTGAAATAACATAGAAAATCTGCACAGTGCTTTCGGGCTCCTTAATCTCTTTCTAGGCATCCAAAATCTATAGAAACTTTAGTTTCCGCGGATTTCGCAATCACGAGTTCATTTTCGCATCCATTCCGCGCTAAAACGGCTCCAACTCGATTTAGCACTCTACAGACGTGCCGATCAGCTGCCCGCACTGTACCTGGACCCAGCTATTGAGCTCCCAAACACTATATCCTCTCCCACTACAAAAAGTTTCGTCGTCCAAACTTAAACTCATACCCTGAGAAAATCCTCAAACAGGTAAGGGTAGGACTCCTGCATCACCGGCTCTGGCTCCCAAGTTGCCTCTGGCTCCTAAATCGCCTTTCACTCTTCATGATTGCTTCACAAGATCTTCACATACGGAATTATCCGGTTGCACAATTTTTTCACCTCCTGAGCAAAAATCTGTACCGATCGCTCCTTGTAGCTCGAGTCTCACCCAACTCAATTGTAGCATAATCAATCATGTGCGAAAGGTCAAACACATATCTTCTCAAAGTCGAGACGTGGAATACATCGTGAAGACTAGCTAACCTCGGCGGTAGTGCAATCCTGTATGCAATATGTCCAACTTGCTCTAGTACCTTAAAGGGACTAATGTATCACGAACTGAGCTTTCCACGAATTTCAAATCTCCAAATTCCTCTGAACGGCAAGACTTTCAAAAACACATGGCCTCCAACCTGAAACTCTAAGTCTCATTGTCGAGTATCAGTATAACTTTTGTGTCGACTTTGGGCGGTCAATAGATGTCGTCGAGAAATCAGGACATTTTTCTATCTCCAATAGAATATCAGGGCCCAAAGTTATTCTATAATATACTGCACTTTTCAAATAGACAAAGTTGCAGTTCAAGTTGCTTGACAGCATGTTCTTAGAACGCTGGGTCAAGTTAGAACCGTTTTGGCACGAATTTGACGCGAAAATAGAGTTTAGAATCAAGTTCTGGCTCAATATGAGGTTTTTGTTACTCCCTGGATGTCCGAAAATTGTTTAGGGCGCCCAGAAGCACTGTTGCGGACTGATGTGAATTCGGACCTCAAGTTGTGGATTCCCAGACTGTTGAAAGAGGATTCGGATCTAATTTTGAGGCTTGAATCCGAACGCCCGATTTTACTGTAGCAACCCGAGAATTTGTTGGTAATTAAGTCGGTAAGCTAGTGACTCAGCATGCTGAGTTGCTAAAATTCTAGACGTAGGGACTGGGTGCCCAAAAAGGAACTCAGGCACTCCTATGATGGTTCCGGTCAGCCGGGTGCAAGAGGGGATGTCCGAATTGGCTCGATCATGAGGTTTCAGACGCCCGAATCAAGTAATCGGGCACCCAAAACAATTCGATTTTGGCTAAAACTGTAATTTTTGTATTTTTTTCAAACTTTGGTGCAATTATTACATTATAAATTTGAGCTGAGGGCTAGCTTTTGCTTGTTCAACATGCAGAGAGGGAGAGAGTGAATGAGAGGGAGATAGAAAGAAGGAGAAAAAGAGAGAGTGAGCCCAAGGCGAGTTCATGATCGAGGCGTTGATCCCGAAGGGGCGATTTTGGAGGTAAGTAAATTGTAAATTTTGGATTTAACGGGATTTTCTCTATAACAGTAGATGATCTTGGAATACAGTATTTTTAGGAGTTGATTTTTGTTGCGTTTTTTTGCGTGATACTGGTGCTGAGCATATCTCCTCCTCGATTTTCGTTGGAGACGTCGATTCAGGTGGGTTCAATGTCGCCGAACACGGCGAACTAACTTCTATGTCCATTTTCCTACTTAATGAATTCCCAGAATATATGTTGGCATTATTGTTATATTGATCTTTCCTTATCTGGTTGCTCATTAACTTATACATGATGACATTTAGTATTGATGATACCTATTTCCTAAGACTTTTTATAATTGTTGCATACTATTGCATTGAGGATTATTATATCTGTAAAACTGGAGAAAATACTAAAACTTTATTGGATAAGACGGTGAGACATATATTGATGTAAAATAACATTTGGATAGCTGATTATATTGTGACTGGGACTTGAGATAGTACTATTGCGATTTGTTTGATCATTGCACATGATTAACTATAGTCCACTGGAGTTGGACGAAGACTTGAGCTATGAGGAGCGATTTTTGGGTGATACTGGTGCTGAGCATATCTCCTCGATTTTCTTTGGAGACATCAATTCAGGTGGATTCCATGTCGCCGAACACGGTGAACTACTATATCTATTTTCCTACTTAATGAATTCCCAGAATATATGTTGGCATCATTGTTATATTGATCTTTTCTTATCTGGTTGCTTATTAACTTATACATGGTGACATATAGTATTGATGATACTTGTTTCCTAAGACTTTTTATACTTGTTGCATAATATTGCCATTGAGGATTATTATATCTGTAAAATGAGAGTAAATGCTAAAACTTTATTGGATAATGGATAGCTGATTATACTATGACTGGGACTAGAGATGGTACTACTGCGATCTGTTTGATCATTGCACGTGATTGACTATACTCCAGTTGGGTTGGGTAAGAACTTGAGCTACGAGAAGCGACCGGTGCGGATTCTTGCTTGAGTGGTGAAAGAATTGCGCAATCAGGGCATCCCTTATGTGAAGGTCTTGGAGTAATCATGAGAAGTGAAAGACGAATTGGGAGCCAGAGGCGGTGATGCTAGAGTCCTACCTCTACCTACTTGAGACTTCTACTTGAAGTATGAGTTTAAGTTTCGAGGAAGAAGCTTTTTGTAGAGGGGAGGATGTAGTGTTCTAGATCTCAATAGCTGGGTCGGAGTATAGTGTGGGTAGCTATTGACAAGTCTGTAGAGTGTCGGACGGAGTGGGAGTTGTTTTAGCATGAAATGGATGTGAAAACAGACTTGAAACATCAAAATCTGCTTAAACTGAAGTTCCTGGCACATTTGGACGCTCGAAACATGTTTTGGATGCCCAGATTCACTGTGCAGATTTTGAGGTGATTTCGGGCCTTACCTTTCTAGATGCTTGGAAGCACTGTAGTAGCCCGAAAGTGAGTTAGTGGTGATCTGACCATTGGGTCGACACGTGTACAGTGATTCACTTGATTTTTGGGTGCAAGTTTTCGGGCACCCAAAATGTTTTAGGCGGAGTTACGATGGATCCGGGCCCTCCTTCGGACACCCCTGAGTTGATTTGCGCTCTGTTTCGACAGACTCAGACACGTGAATGTGCTTCTGGGCGCCCGAAATGTGGCGTTTTAGCCGAGGTATGCTATTTCCTGATTTCTGAAGGACTTCTTTGTAAATGTTTCTTTTTTCTATAAATACATGTAGAGCGCCTCCCAGCCATCTCTTTCTCTCCTTCAACCCATAGAGAACTACTCTAGCATTCTTACTCCCTTATTTCCATCTTCTACTCAACTTCTTCCTCCTAGGATAGCACTATAGCAGTTTGCTTCATTGGAGCTTGGTTGGAGTGGAGTCGAGCAACTTCGCTGAGGCGCCGGGGCTTCGTACGTGCTGGGAAGGAATTAGAAGAAGCCTGTGGACTACTTTCCTTGCTGGAATTGAGGTAGAGTTGAGTGGATTTGGGATCAAGATTGGACTTGGAGTTGAATTGGATTTTCATTGGGTTTTTATTCCTGATTTTTATAGCAGTGATTTATTGCTAGATTTTGGTGATTTGTGGTGGTCCTGCTAGTTTTGGAGTAGTGAAGTGGTGTTCTTGGAGCTTCATTGTTTCTGTTGTTGGATTAGCGATTCTAGGTGGGTTTAATTCAATGTATGCTTTGAACGCCTCCCTATGTCTAATTGTATAGCTAACTTTCAGCATGTATACTTGCTATTTGTTGTAGCAATAAAGAGAATCATTTTGTGAACATTTTTTTCTTGTAGTATAACTTGATTTTTGTAGAATCACATATCCACATGAAAATTGGTTCTATGGACAATAGCTAAATTTTAACTCATTCTATATACACTATCAAATTTCGATTATTGATCAATTTAATAGTCCTACACTTGTACATTTGGTTTACATGGGTTTTATGTCCAAGATAGTGGGCATGATTATTGGGATAGTGTAGGATTATTTTATACCTAGGCTGAGGGGCGGTGACAGTTAGTATACTAGTGAGGAGGCCTATTTTTGGCTGTTGGTGGATACGGTAGTTCCGGATAGGCTATTCCGGATTGTGCCAGGAGCACATGGATAGTATTCGTTATGATCTAGTTGATCATTTGCATTGACTATAGCTTGCATGAGTTGTATTGAGCTCGACAGAGACACGTGTTATATATTCGGTGGGGTCACGCCCCTCGAGCGCTGCTCCGGAGTCTGGTTTTACCATTGATATTGCAGCAATCCTGGTTGGTAGCTTACATCTTAACGGGCCAGTTGCAAAAGTGGTGTAATGGCAGTAGGTAGGCGCAAGCTTGACCGGACCCTCGAGTCGGTCAGTGAGATTCGGTTATGGTTGTGAGCACCCTGTAGCTAGTTGATACATACTATTCATCTGTTACTATCTCGAGCATTTATAGTATAGAGGAATTGTAGCTGTAGATTTCCTTTCCAGCTACTGCGAGCCGAAATCCCTAACCGTTGACCTGGTCAAGCTCTGCCTTGAGAAACGGGCTGAGCGATGAGATGGCTCCTGTTGGTGACCCTCGAGATTGCGCCCTAGACTAAATCAAGCGATTCGGCTGATGAGGGATCCACTCAGCTGAGTTCGAACACTCTACTATGCTCCCGGCTTGGCTGAAATGAGCCGAGTGATCCTGATATATCATAATAAAAAGGTAGCCAATATCTGTCCGACTTAAACGAGCCGAATGTTCAAAATTGTTGCGAAGAAAAAAGGGGTTTACAAGTAGATTACAAGAAAATTTATCTTAATGAACTACTCCTAGAAAAAAAGAAAAATTCGGGGAAGTAAAAGATTCTAGGTAGACTACTCTAGAGAAACAGGAAAATTGTTGGAAATAAAATGGTCTTCTCGTTCGTGGGGAAAAAAAGACCCTTCTGGCAAGCACTTTTTGATTATTTATAGTCTCGCCTGTCGTTATTGAGTTAATCCCCATTACGGGGTGTATCTAGGTCACGTTCCTGCTTTTACGGACTACTCTCGACTGATCTCAACTGCTTCTGGCCCAACTAATTTTCGGTTTTGGGCGCGTTCTTCCCAGACCCTGGTGCACCACGTGTCACTCCCCTTTTGGCTTTGGAAACTTTTCACGTGGCGCAGTCCGACTTACCACGTGGCGCTATTTTTATGGCACCAACAATGCCCCCTCGGCAGCCTCTCGAATGATCATTTCGGGTGGCTGGCGTAGTTTCGCTCAACGGCCCAAATTGAATGTCGCTGGTTCGACGGCTAAGATTTGCCGCCCCACATGGCCATATCGCCTATTTCGCCTGGCGACTCCATCTAGCCGTGTCTTAGGTCATCTCGTACTTGATTTCGTCCTTTGACGGCTATAATTTTCTGTGCCTTTTTGTCTCATCTAGGGAATTAATTAGGGCATTAATAGCTGCCGTCACTTCACCATCATGGTTTATTTTCGAAATTCCCTCCGACGGCTTCGCCTTCTTATGCCCTTTCGTCGTTTTCTTTTATATTCATCTTCTCCTTTCTCAAGAGCTCCTCCCCTTCTGCTCTTCTTCTTTCTTCTCAGGCTTTTTCCACGCTTCTTTCGATGGCTCCGATTCCTTCTCTCCCTTCTTCTTCGGCTCTCGACTATACTCTTCTTAGGCAATATGTCAAGTCGGACCCTTCTCGTTTTGTACTTGGCCCTTTCTTCGTGGCACCTCCTGCCCCTGATGCTTTTTCTTTCTCGGCAGAAGGGCTTCTTTTGATGGCCAAGGTTATTCTTCTCCCCTCCTGGTCTTCATTGAGGTCATCAGGAAAGAGTCTCCGTATCTGGCCCAGCGTTTCGGATGCCTATTTGGCCTGGTTGGACCGAGTTGAGGAGTCTTACGCCGATCTTTCGCGTGAAGTTGGGATTTATAAAGCCATCCAACTTTTGAAAGCCCCTCCTCAAGCCGACAGTCTTTTTCTCACTGTGGCTTTATGTTTCTGGTCTCCTGCTTCCAGTACCTTCTTCTTTAGGGCGGAGCCTTTCACCCCGACTTTTTTTGATGTAGCGACGATCGTCGGTCTCCACCCTCATGGTGTTATCTTGTCTATGGTATACAACCCCGACGGAGTGGCGGAGTTCGAGGCCTATCTAGATCCAAAGGTGGACCTCGCTTACACCAAGTTTATGAGGTGATTTGCAGGTCAGGTTCCTGCTCCAATTACCAGGAAGGAGCATACCGCCTTTCTCCTTTACTGGCTCTGCCACAACCTCTTCTGCACCCGTTCGCAGAAGATCAACCGAGATTTTGTTCCTATCGCCGTTGCTCTGGCCAACGGCAAGAAGTTGGCCCTCGGTTCGTATTTCCTTTCTTTCCTCTATCAAGAGATCTTTGAGTCGATCAAGCCGTCGAAGGATGGCGTGGTGATCGGCTCCGGCTGCGGCGTGCTATGGTTTCTGCAACTTTATCTGCAGATATATTTTTCGGTTCTATGCCGAACTCCCCTCGATCTGGATTCAGCTTCTCGATTCGATACGTATGGACTGGCCCTCGGTTGCCCGAAGCCCCTTACTTCAGGTCAGCCCGTCGATTTTTTAATTTATTTCTGGATCTTCTATGCTGCCGAGCATCAGCATTCCATTCACTGTTCTCCTTTCGGAGAGCGATTGACTAGTCCAATTTGGTTCATCGCCCGATATGAGGCCGTTCAGGATCAAAAAGCTTCATCCAAAGCCAGCGAATATTTCGAGGTTTGGTATTCCTTTTTGGCCCTGCGGGATCTTCACACCGGCTTAAAGACTCGCTCCAAGTTGACGCCGAGTACAGAATTTTACTGTCCCCATTATGTGGCGCGTCAATTTGGATTCGTTCAGGCGATTTCTAGCTCTATCTACATTTTTCACGGCTAACACTGCCTGTAGCCATCCTCCTACGAAGAGCGTAGCAGAAGTGGATCGACTCTCGGCTATGGGAAATCGTTTTCGACGCTTTTTTACCCCTATGGATTTTCGGCCGAATGATACGGGGTTGGCCGATCTTTACTTCTCAGGGGCTTGGGAATATTTTTTGTGAGGATATCTTTTTCAAGACCTTGTCTCACTCCCTTCATAAAATTCTCCACACAGAAGGTATTTTATCTTCCCTTCACTTGGATTCTATTTTTCTTACTCTCTTTAATTTCTTTTGTCTACTCCTCAGTCGCTTCTATGGGTAAAGAAGTTACACCCGACTCTTCGGAACAGGAGGATTCAAAAGAGGATTCTGACAAGGACCCGGAGGCCTTGCCTCGTCCCTCAGCAGTATAAATCGCTTCTCAAAGTGTATCCATTTTTAATGTGCTCTCGGCTAATTTATTCTATTCAGCCGATGCGCGCTTCTGATTCATCGGCCCAGCATCCAGAGAAATGGCCGATCGAATCTGTCTCTCCGACTCCTCCGCCGCAACAAAAGCGGCACAAATCGGTTGCAATTAGACCTCACCCTCGTCCTGCCCCTGCCTCGGCTGAAGGCGTGTCTTTGGCAGAGGATCCGATGGCTGTCATTACACCTCGGCTCAACCTACTATTCCAGCCGAGGAGGTTACTGAATCGGGTTCAACGGCGGCCCCTACTGAACCGATCCTTGCTGAACAAGTTTCATCACCGGCCGAGGTAAATCCTCAGCCTATTTTAATCGATTCTCATTCTCCTTCTCATTCTTCACCACATGCATCAACGGTCGAACAGCCGGCGAAGACGGCTTCGAAGGTCCTTGGTGCTAGGTTCACCTCGGCACTCAAAGCGGCGATGCCTCGACGAGATCAAAAAACTCGACGAGTAATGCGTCACGAGAAGAAGCGAGCCGAGGAGCGAAAACGGGAGGAAGTGAGTAAGAAGACAAACGGGGAGAAGAATCGAGAGAATAGGGAGAATGAAGAAGGTGAGGAGGGAAGGCAAATAGAAGAAGAAGAAGGAAAGAGAGAGGAAGAGAGCAAGAAAAAAGAAGAAAAGAGAAAGAAGAAAAAGGAAGAAGAAAGAAAGAAAGAAGAGGAGAAGAAAAAAAGAATAGAGGCGGAGAAAAGGAAGGAAGATGAAGAACAGAGGAGAAAAAGAGGAGGAGAGGCAGAAAGAGAAGAAGAGAAGAAGAAAAGTGAGGAAGAAAGAAAAATAGAAGACGACTCCTGGATGAGTAAGGGGGGTGATCTAGCTTCTTCTGATGAACCTCTGGTTGAAGCTTCCGCTCCAGTCGTTGTGCCGATACCCGAAGGATACACACCTATCGGTGAATCGGCAGACCTTCTGGCTCTTTTGCCTCAAGAATTGGTTGCTTTGAGCCCTAAATCTAATGAGGAAGAAGACCATTCTGTTGTCATTTCATCTGACACCCAACAAAAATTGGGCGAATGCTTGAGACTATATAGTAGCGGTCTTCCTACTTTGGCACGAAATTTGGAGCAGCTCGATCGGCTTGGAGCACTCCTCATTGACCTTCTGGATCAGCCTGATCTACCTCCTTCAGAGCGATGTTTTGCAGAAACCTTGTCGGCTCATCTTTCTTCCTTTTTGGTTCGGCAGCAATCACTTTTCGCCGAGCACTTGACTTTGGATGCTCACTTCTCGCAAATCGGCTCTCTTAAAGCAAAAGCTACTAATGGAGCAACTCCACTAGCTGACTTCAACAAATGAGATGATGTCTTAAGGGATCAAGAATCGGCTCTTTGGCAACGCATTGCCAACCTTAAAGAAGAACTTGTTGAAGCAGAGAAAGTCTTGACCCGCACATCTGACGAGCGCGCTTGTAGCACACTGAACTTCAGCAAAACGCAGAGTTCTAGTGTGAGAATAGTGTTCTATGCTATTCTAGAGGTTTTGGCTGAGTTTTGAGAGCTTTGAATTATTTTTGGGGCTTTATTAGCGCGAAAACAGACTTCGGAGATCAAAATCTGCAAAAGCTGCAGTTTTTGTGTTGAGTACCAGTACTGAGAATGAGGTACCGGAACTCAGTTGAGAGCAGGATTGTATAGCTCTCGGGTTTTGTGGAACTCGGCTGAGTACCGGCACTGATTCAAGTTGTACCAGTACTGATACGCACGGGGACCAGAACGCAGTAGAGAATCGAATTTTCCAACGTTCGTGTTTTGCAGAATTGAACCCGGGTACCGAAACTGCCTGCGTACCAATACTCCAATCCGTGTACCGGTACTCAATGGTGCAGAAAATGTTTCGTGCAGTTTGTAATTTCTGGTTTTTGGAGGGGCCTTGGGGATATTGTTACATCATGTAAAAGTACTCCTTCACCCCTCTTATTTGTACACTTTGGCTGTTGCAAGAGAGGGAGAATAGGTAAGCCTTCCTCCTCTTTTCTTTGGATTTTCTCCTATAAACCCTTCTAATTCTTGAATTTGTTCTCCTTTTCTTCAACTCCTCCATGGAAGCATACATCTAGGCCTTAGAGGGGAGCTCGGGATTGAAGGAAGGAGCTTGTTTGAGGCTTGAGCTTCAACCCTAGCACTTCATGGCTTGGATTGGAGCTTGAATTGAGATTAGTGGCATTCTTGTACCCTCCATTTGGGAACTTTGCAAATATTTTAGTAGAAAACCTAGTTTTGTTGAAATTAGGGTTTTATTTTGGGATTTCTCTATTGGAAGATTTTGGGGTGAAATTGATGAGTGTAGAACACTCTTGTAGGTTAGATTTGAAGCTCCATTGCTTTGATTTGGACTTTGAGCAAGTTTTTCTTGGACTAAGGTAATTCTCATCTATTTTCTCTTTGATTTTTAGTGAATTTCGTGACTAGCTTTTTAGAAGCTTGTAACCCCTTGGAAGTTTTTCTTAGGGCCTAAGAAGTTTAGGGGGCAACTTTGTCGGAAAAACGAACGAGGTTTCGGTAGTTATCTGGTGGGTTCGACTTCACCGAAATGGGTGAACTCCCTCCTTGTCTCCTATCTTGTTTTAGAACTCAATAAATGGTTTAGCCTGCTAATTATGACATTATTGAATTTTTGGACATATGGTTTGGTCACCTCTAGCATGATGAATTTCACGCTCTATATAGTAAGGGCCTATGTAGCAAGACACGTGCATGACATAAAACATGATCATTTTTTACATCCTTGTACTCCTTGGATATGACATTAGTAAGTTACTCTTTTGTATGCTATAATGAAAATGATATACACTTGTAACTTCTATGACTATGCATGAGAACAGAGCTATCCTTATTGTGATAAACGAGAAGTAAGACCTTGCATGCTATAGTACTCGACCCTCGAGTCGATGAATGTGATTCCATATTTTAGACATGATAATTGAGATCTATTGCCCTTGAACATAATGCATATGACTACGCTTGCTTGCCCTTGTGCTCATTCGCATATGCTTGTGAGGGTCGCACCCTACAAGCCGGCACCCCGGAGTATGGCCTTTGCGACGACTGATCGCCGTGCAGGATTGGGTGCCGAAGTGGGATGCCGTGGAGAAGGCTCATTCCTAGAGTGGGAATGTTGACTACCACGGGACCATTAGGCTTGGCACAAGCCAGGATTTTACCACGGGTGGGTCCTCGATGATTGGGTAAAAGTTGGTTAAATCAATGTTGAATATCATAACTAATTGATGCATACATGAAAACTAGATATCATTGCAAGTACTATATGCATACTTATTTGCATACATGATAGTGGTTATTCCATGCACATTCACTTCTCTACATGATAGTGGTAGAACTATTTACTTATGGAACTAGCATAATTTGCATAGAGGCAAGATAGTATTAGAACTTTTTATTTCAACCCTTATGTACTAGCTTTTCATTTCAGCTATCTACTATTGTTGCCTCAGTTGACCTAGTAGTGTAATTCGCTCTTCTCGGCGTCTTACGCACTGAAAACTATTGTTTAATAGTTCTCACGCCCGTTGTTTGTTTGTTTTTGTTTCAGAGCCTTCGACAGCGGGAGAAGTTAGGGATCAAGAAAAGGGGTTAGCGACTAGCTAGAGCCTGCATGAGTCGCTAGAGGTGGATCTCAGGCGCCTTTCTTTTGGTTTTTGTCTCGAAAGGCGTGTTAGTATATGTTGTATAGTGACCCTCTAGGTCCATTAGATGTACTTTTGGTTGAAACATATTGTATATCTTGTGAATGACCAATGTATTTAACTTACTTATTTCATAGAATCTCTTGTATGCTCTGATTCCCGCGTGTATGATGTTTGAACTTTACTTTCCCACGTTCGCATCGTGCTCCTTGTTGTGTACGCCTTGTGTGCACCAGGGTTACCTATTGCACACGGCGGGTCTATGCACGTACCGGGAAGGCTTCCGCTGGGGTCCGGGCGTGACAAATTGAGTTGGTATCAGAGCCTAGGGTTGAGTCTTAGTGGACCTAGCAAACCTTAGGCCGGTTGAACGATGAGGATTAGGAACGAGAGAGACGAGGTCTTCTATGACTTTTGGCGAAAGTATTCGATTGGGTCTCATCTTAACTCTAATGAGTTGGGGTTTGATCGAAGTGAATAACTTCTATTTCTCTTGAGGGTCAAGTTGGCTACCGACAACATGACATCGGGGAATAGTTGGGGATCACTTCATTAATTTCACATGATTGGAGTTTCCGTCCTTATGAGTGGGGCATGCATTGGCGTGGGTTACCCTAACCTACGCATGTTATATTTGTTGCAGATTGTGATGCTGACGACTCGCTCCATGACGGCCGAGGCAGCCGCGGCAGCTGATGCTGAGGAGGTGGAGGCCTCCGCTACTTTCGGATCCAGTGAGGTCCATGAGTTGAGAGAGCAGCTAGCTCTATTGATGGACTTGGTGGAGCGCCAATGTCACGCCTCGAGTCCACAGCAGAAGCCCAAGGGGACGTCAATAGACCCGCCGAATGGACAGAGTTTCTCCTGTTCAAACGAAGCGTCAACATAACCGAATAGGACAAAGAAATCCAAGAGGTCACAACTGAAAGGTTTCTACAATACAAGGACCAAGATGAAGTAATAGATAACAAATAACATGTATCAGAACACTATCTACAAGCTGAACTGTTGTACATCATATACTACAGCAAATAAAACACAAACACAAAAGAAAAGTACAAGTAAAATGTCCTGGCCCTTGCCAGTACAGGCATGTAGTACAGAGTAGCACTCTATCTGGTGGTCTTCTAATATATAGGCATGCTGGTAGGAGATGCTATCTACTACGCGATCCCCCTTACCTCGATCAACTGTCGGTATATGTATCCTTGAAAAACAAGCCACAAGAGGGTGTGAGAACTACTGAACAACAGTTCTCAGTGGGTGTTACGGATTGTATATTGGCATATTTCGTGAAGAGAGTCGGAGTCTTGAAGGTTCGAAAAAGAAAAGATGAAGTTTGAAGGCTTGGAGACTCGATATTCGAATTCACGATGTTCGGTAAGTTTAAATAAAGTTAGTGGTGATTTATGAACATTTACAAGTGTTTGGAAGACATTAGAATAGGTAAAAAATGATTAAATGTACGAAAATTAAGTTTTCCAAGTTTCAGGATCCGGACCTTAAGGTAGGGTCCGGAACCCGTAAGCCTCTCATGCTGTCTCGCAGAGAGGGTCCGGACCCTGAGGTGAGGTCCGGACTATGAAACGCTGGAGAGTTTCAGAGTCCGGACCCTGCATCCAAGGTCCGGACCCTGACCCGTCGCGATTTTTCGAAAACGTATTTTTTCAATCCTACTCTGATTCTAATGTCTCCTAAACCTATAAATAAGATTTGGGGGGTGTCTCTAAAACGTGGTTAAGCATATTTTATCTTTTAGAAACCCTAGAAGCTTGTAGGTAGCCGTCCTTCTCATCTTCTACAACAAGTTTCTCTCAAATTGATTCTTGGTGCCCTAATTCCTAATGTTCTTCTAGAATCAATTTGAGAATTGCTCCCACAGATCTTTCATGATATTCTAAGCAAGGAATCACCACCAACGTTATTCGTTTTGCTCCCGACGGAGTGGCGTCGTGGATTCGGCGTGAACAAGACGGTTCGTGGATTCGAATCGTTGGTGCTCGAGGATTCGAGTGGCGTCCGTGGATTCGGACGTAGGGTGTGGACAACCCGGCGGCGTGCGCGAGATCCGCAGGAGATAAAGGAGAGGTTAAGTCCGTGGAGTCGGTAATCACCTTGTAATCTTTTATTCTTAGTAGATTATTTTTTCGCGTGTTGGTCCCGTGAGTTTTTCTCCAAGTTGGAGTTTTCCCACGTAAATCTCGGTGTGCTGATTTTTATTTTTCGCATTTATTTTGATAGCATTGAGATTTGTGTTTGGCCGTCATACCTATTCACCCCTCTCTAAGTATTGATAGTATCTAGATAGATCCTAGGTTTCTCCATAACTTACAATTGGTATCAGAGCGGGATCTTGATTTATCTATCATTATGGGTGAAGGTGGTAACATTAATCGACCTCCGCTCTTTGATGGCACCAATTATGCTTATTGGAAAGTTTGCATGAGAGCTTTTCTAATAGCCATCGATGAGCGAGTGTGGTAATCCATAGAATTTGGATGGACTCATCCCACTCAAATCGTCGATAATGTTAATGTCCCCAAACCTCGGAATAAGTGGAGTAAGGAAGAGATTAATTTATCTTCTTACAATGGTAGGGGAATTAATGCCTTATTTAATGCTCTATCTCAAATCGAGTTTTCACGCGTCTCGGCGTGTGAAACGGCTAAGGAGATTTGGGATACTCTCCAAGTTACGCATGAAGGAACAAGCTTGGTAAAGGTTCAAAAACTCCAAATGCTAATAAGCAAATTTGATTCAATTCATATGGAGGAACATGAAACCTTTACCGAGTATTATACTCGTCTTCAAGACATAGTTAATACATGCGCGAACTTGGGAGAGAAAATCTCGGAACCCAAAATTGTAAGAAAAAATTTGAGAACTCTTCCCGAAAGATTTAGAGCAAAGGTTGCGGCAATTGAAACCGTTAAACACTCGGATGATTTAAAAGTTGAGGAATTAGTAGGTGCTTTACAAACATATGAAATGACTTTCCCTACTAATCAATCTTCTTCCAAGTCTTCTTCTAAAAGTACAGGTGTTGCACTTAAATCAATCAAGGAGGAAGACGATGACATGGATTCCGATGAAGAAATCTCACTTGCCGACTTTGAACACCAATTGGCGCATCTCACGAATAAATTTCGTCGGAGTTTTCGGAAGAACAAATCCAATAAAACATCATCAACAAAATCCAAAACTTCTTCCAAAGGATCTTCAAGCTCTAAAACAAAAGACAAGAAACTTGCAAAATCTTCTAAAGAAAAGGATGATTTTGAAGGGGAAATCTAATGCTACAAATGCAAAGGCTACGGCCATATTTCTACGAATTGTCCCACTAAGAAATCATTTAAGAAGAAGGCTTTGCAAGCAAAAATGTCACGCCCCGCCGGGCCTTAAACACCAACTAGGTGGAAAGGATAACCGCACGGGCGCATGCACCAGACCCGCCGAACGGATAGAGTCCTTTCTATCCGCCCAAGGCGTCACAACACAAGCTTATCCACAATGTTCCAACTAGGAACGGAGTACAAGAGTTGCACAAGGAAAGCATTAACATAAAAAAGTTCTACTTCTATTACATCACATGGCACAATATACATGTCCAATTTTTTCTTTTCTTTCTTTTTCATTCCATACACTATGTTCCAAAACGATAGAATATACAATTTTCATACATAAAATAAAAATCCCCCTATGTTATCATAATCCAAAACTAGGGGTACACTCTAAGTATCACCAAAATAGAAGGGCCGCTATCTAGAGAGCTAAACCCTTGCCTCGCTCCGCCGCCTCACTCGCGGAAGGACCTGAAAAATGTGGGGTGAGAACTATAAACATAGTTCCTAGTGGGTAAGGCCACCCAAGAGAGAAGCTCTGTTACGGATTTTGTATTGGCATATTTCGTGAGTTGTTGAGTCGGAGTCTTGAAGGTCGAGTGCTTCGTGAACTTGTTGAAGATTCCGAGACTTCAAGCATTGACAACCATCGACTCATGTTGAATCACAACGTGAAGGTAAGTTTTATTGTTTATATGGTGATTCATAGTTAATTATGGTATTGGAATCATGTGTATGTTTATAATCGGATTAAATATGTTTTTAGGAACTTTTGATTCTTTGTTAAAACTCGTTTATTGAATTTCCGGAGTCACATACCGGTATGCCTAATCTGATACCGGTATGCCAGTGTATTCCGGAATATACTGGTTTTTAAACTGTATACCGGTATCTGATTAGGTATACCGGTACTGATTTGCAGTATACCGGTACTGAAGTTGTAGTACCGGAATGCGTCTGCGTGAGAAACTGTTTCCGTCATCGCATTCCGGTATCTGCCTACGTATACCGGTATACAGTGCCAGATTTGGTATGTTTTGATTTAATCCGAGTCTATTTGATTCCAACACCTATAAATAACCTATGGGGGTTTTCTCTAACCTTTGAACATCTCAGAATTCGTAATTGAGAAACCCTAGAGGCTAGGATTTTCGTTCTAAACCTTTTTCCACAAAATAGCCTCTGAGATCAATTCGAGATAGTTTTAATTTCTATTTCATATGTCGAATTGATCTCCGTCTTGCTTAGAACTTTTCCCTCTGGTTCTTAATGAAATTCTAAGCAAGGAATCACCAGTGTAAACCTGAGTTTCTGTTCCAATTTGCGTCGTGGATTCGGCGTGTTCGAGGCGTCGTGGATTCGGCGTATTCGAGGCGATTCGTGGATTCGGATCGTGAAGGCTTCGTGGATTCGAGGCGTGGCGTTCGTGGATTCGAACGTGAGGCGTGGACTGCCGTGGTGTGCGCGAGATCCAGAGAAGATAAAGGAGAGGTTAAGTCCGTGGAGTCGGTAATCACCTTGTAATCTTTTATTCTTAGTGGATTGTTTTTCGCGTGTTTGGTCCCGTGGGTTTTTCTCCAAAGTGGAGTTTCCCACGTAAATCTCTGTGTGCTGAGTTTATTTTTCCGCATTATTTTACAGCATTGAGATTTGTGTTTTTGTTGTTACACCTATTCACCCCCCTCTAGGTGATATATATACTCTAGATAGATCCTAGGGCTACCCCCTATCTTACAAGTGGTATCAGAGCGGGATCTAGGCCTTATCTATCCTAATGGGTGAAGGAGGTAACATTTTTAGGCCACCATTTTTTGATGGAACCAATTACGCTTATTGGAAAGTCCGGATGAGAGCCTTCCTCATCGCAATTGATGAGCGTGTATGGCAAACCATAGAAGTCGGGTGGAAACATCCAACCGAAGTGGTTGAAGACGCGACTATACTTAAGCCACGGAATAAGTGGTCGAAGGATGAAATTGATTTATCGTCTTTTAATGGTAAGGGTATTAATGCGCTATTTAATGCCTTATCTCAAACTGAGTTTACACGTGTTTCAGCGTGTGAAACGGCTAAAGAAATTTGGGATACTCTACGAGTTACACATGAGGGTACAAGTCTAGTAAAAATACAAAAGCTTCAAATGCTTACGAGTCAATTTGATTCTATACGCATGGAGGAGCATGAATCGTTTATTGATTATTTTACTAGACTCCAAGATATTATTAATACATGTGCTAACTTGGGAGAGAAAATTCCGGATTCTAAAGTCGTGAGAAAAATCCTTCGAACACTTCCGGAGCGCTTTAGGGCGAAAGTCGCGGCCATTGAAACTATCAATCATCCGGATGATATGAAAGTTGATGAATTAGTAGGCGCTTTACAAACTTATGAAATGACCTTTCCTACTAATCAATCTTCTTCCAAGTCTTTCTCTAAAAGTACAGGTGCTGCACTCAATACGACAAAGGAGGAAGACGGGGATACCGAATCCGACGATGAAGTTTCTCTTGAAAATTTCGAACGACAAATGGCACTTCTTACTAAGAAGTTTCGTCGGAAGTTTAGGAAGAATCACAACATTCAAGCTTCATCCTCAAATCGAAAGCCTTCTTTTAACGGATCTTCTCATTCTAAATATTCTAAAGAAAAGAAGCTTGGAAAGTCTTCTAAAGAAAAGGATGACCTTGATAGGGAAATCCGATGCTACAAATGCCGAGGATATGGTCATATTGCCACAGTTTGTCCCTCGAAGAAATCCTATGATAAGAAGGCCTTACAAGCTAAAACTTGGGATGATTCTACCTCAAACGATTCGAGCTCTAATGAAGAAGAAAATAATGATAATATTGCTTTATGTTCACATGTTTCTTCTTCTCCCTCTGTTTTTTGTTTATCATCTGTTATTGCTAACCCCGTTGCTTCTCCTTCTGTGCATGAAACGTCGAGCGAAAACGGCACTAGCGAGGGGGAGTCGGATGATGAAGATTTAGCCGATGCCTACAACCAACTTCTAATTGAATCGAAAAAATTGGCTAAGCTAAACAAGAAGCAACGGAGGCGGCTACTTGAGCTTGAAGGAGAAAACAATGATTTAAAAAATTCTACTAAAGCTCTTGCGGAGGAAAATGATCAAATGCTAACAAGTAATAAAATCCTCCAAGAGAAGCTAGTTCAAGCGGAGGTATCGATCAAAGTGAATCAAGAAAAGGTTGGGTTTCTCGAACTACAATACAAGGAAATTTTTGCTTCCAACCAAGTTTTGACTAAACAAGTCCATCAACTTAAATCCGATATTCAAAAATTCTCCTCCGGATCAAAGAAACTTGATGACATGCTTGGACTTGGTCAAACGGATAAAATTGGAGTCGGATATGAAAGATCTCATGTTAAAAGGAGTGGAATTTCAGCATCTAAAACTCCATCCAAAGTAAAGGAGATTGTATGCCATAATTGTGGGATTCAAGGACACATTAAAAGGTTTTGTCTTAAAAGAGAAAAGAAAATGGCATCTTCAACAATCCGACAACTTCCAAGGACTCAAAAGAAAATTCAAACAAGTCAAAATGCGAAGATCAACCTAATGTCTAAGCCACAACAAAAGGAAAATTCTATGCGCAGACCAAGGGTTGCACAAAAGCCGAAGAGAGCGGAGCTTCATTCTAATAAACCAAGTCAACCGAGAATCCTACAAGTTTGGGTTCGGAAAGGTGACATCTTTCCTTGTCTGAAGCATTAATATATTAGAAATATTGCATTGGTCCATATTTATTGCATATCTTATTTGATCATTGCTTTTCGTTACTTGCTATTGTTATTTTAATGCTTTAAGACTGTGTCGACTTGTGTTTTCCTTTCTACATTAATCTGTGCCTTAGATGTTTGTTGATTCACATTCATTCACTCTCGTTTTAATCTCATGTTAATTATCGATTTTACTCCATCTTTATTATTTTTGGAAATACTATATTGTGAGATTTCATAATTCTATATTCATCAAATTTGGGTAATCATGTATAATCTCTAGAAGCTTAATCTATCTCGGTTGTGAGTGTTGAATTTGATGGATAGTTATTCTCTTATAGACTTTAATTTGTCACATGTATTTTCAATTAAGAGATTGCTAAATAAGGGGGAATATTATATTATAAATAATGCTTGTAAGATGTGGAAAGAGTTACATCCTTTAAAAGGAGTGTGAAAACTACCACCACATGGAGGAAAGAGCTACCACCCCGGTCGTCCGGTTAGTGTGTGCAGCTACCACATGAATTGATTGGCATATCCGAAAAAAATATATATATAATTGCAAAAGCGTGCAATGGAAATAAGTTTACATTTTTTTTTGGAGTCATAAGGTGATCCTCATGCAAGTAAGATGCTCAAAGAGCCACCCCCGGTGATTAAAGTTTATCTCACAATTTGAACGTTTGTGCGACAAATAATTGTCTTTTTGATGAATTTCTTAAGTCATCTTCATAAACTGGTTACATCTTGATAGATATTAAGTCTACAGATTATTAGTGATGACTTGTGTTTGATTTATATATGATTAATGAAATTTTTACACTATTGTATTTGCATCATGATAATTTTGGAGTAAAATATTTAATTTTCGTGAAATTATCAAGGGATGAATTTTCTACATGTGAATTTTTCATAAAAAGGGGCATACACTGTATTTTTCTCTCTGCATACCGGTATATGTAAAAGGAATACCGGTATACCATGGTTTTCTGTTTTAAAACCGAGACCTGTTTTTTTGAAAAATTTCCATTGCATACAGGTATACGGTATCGCATACCGGTATGCGCCTGCGGAATCTGTTTATATTCCGGTATTTTGTTTTTTCAAAACACATTGAAACGGTTTCAAAACTCTCTCTTTCTCTCTCTAAGAGCTCCCTGACGTGAATCTCCTCCAGATCTGTGTTTTTCACCTTGGATTTGTAAGTTTATCTTCTTGCATTCTCGAAACCCTAGTTTTTATCTATTTTTACATGTTTTTGTTGGGTTGACGATCGATCTTCGTTTTTACTGAAATTTCTTGAGGGTTTATGCTTGAAATGAGTTTAGATACATGCAAGCTTTGTTCTAATACACTTAGATCCGAGAATAACATATTATTTCTCTTTGATCTTTGTTCTAAGACATGTTTTGGGGCATTTTTAGGGTTTTTGCTAGAAAATTTTTGTTGATGAATGAAACCTCCTGAAACTAGCATATGATGTTCTAGATGCATGTCTTGCTGATTATAACGCTCATTCGAAATTAAAAGACAATATGATCTTGATCTTTATTTTGTGTGCTTTGTTGCATAGGAAAAATGGTATTTTCGGTTATTCTTGTGCTCGTGATGATGATGGCTGCCGGTGGTAGTCGTGGTCGTGGTCGCGGCAAGCAACATGTCACCAAGAGGACACGTGTCGAGGAGGACTCCTCGAGCACCGAGTCGGAGGGCTCCGAGTATGCTCTAGAAGAACAAATTGATCGCGGAAAGGGTAAAGCTCTTGAGGGTTCTACTCGTCGGGGAAGAGCTTCTTCTCCACCTCGTCGGAGCACCGGTGGTCCGGTTATTCGCGAACCGAGTGCAAAGGAACGTCGTACCAAACGGGGAGCAAATACTGGAGCTGTTTCCTCTACTCGGCAGATGGCTTATGCAGGCAAGGCTTGTCATGCGGAGCGTAATGTGAACTTCGGCGAGCTGTCACGTGAAGTTCCAGACTTCGCTCAACTACTTCAACGAGCTCCGATCGAACCAGTCGGTCGCCTTCCTGTTCGTGCCCCCTTTTGCGTGGAATTAATTCGGGAATTTTATCTGCGTGGGCATGTTACTTATGAAGACTCTGAAACCGGAAATTATCAGTTTGAGACCATGGTTCGAGGTGTACGCGTGGTGGTCACTCCTTACACTGTTGGAGAGATTTTTGGTTTAAATGTGAGCACCACGGGGTTATCGTATACTCAAGGGCATATTCAACCGTCGTCGCATTGGGAGATCATGACAGATGCCTTATGCAAACCGGGCACATATACAAACCGTCTGTTTGTGGAATCAAGAGAATTGAAGTCCGAATATCACATTCTTTCGTTAATCGTCTGCTACAATATTGTGCCGACAGTTGGCACAAAACGCATCCGGTGGGACCGTTTAGTGCTTCTCTTTTTACTTGGTCATCCGGAGTATGCGGTGGGACTTAACATCAACATCCCTTTTCTGATGTGGCAGCGTATGGCTACTGTTATTCATGCTTCTGGACGTCGTGAGCTTCTACCATTTCCTATTATGATCACACGTATTTTGGAAGCACATGGAGTAGATACGTCTTGCAACAAGTTTGACTATGGCTTAGGACCTATTGATGGAGTTACCTTGGCTAAGTCGGTCAGCACTTTGAAGACGTTTCAACACGTTAAAGGCTACTCTACTACTACTCCTAGTACCGCGCCCCGTCCTGTTGAGCGTGGTGGGTCCTCTAGCTCAGGGGGAGCAGCTACCGAGGTCTCTCTTCGTCATGAATTACGATCTTTCAAGAAGAGAGTTGAGCGGGGCTTCCGAGCACTGGAGGACAGACTTAAGAACGTCGAGGACGGTGTCAAGAAAATTCTAGAGATTCTTACTTGTCGTCATGATGACATTGCCGGTGGTGCAGGTCCTAGTACTTCACATCCACCTGCTCCTTCCTCTTTTGAGCAGCACCTTCCGGGCACTGAAGGTGAAGAAGACAACGATAGTGACGACGGAGAGTGACGTGTTCTATCTCTTATCTTGTTTTCATTTTTCCACTATTTCATGATTGTCTTAGTTATCTGCTTGCTATTTCCTCTCTATTTTGGACTTGTCTCTCTGGACTAACTCTACTTGCTTAGTTATTGTTATTGTTATCTCTTTTTGAACTTGATTGGCAATTTTTGACAAAAAGGGGGAGAGAACTATACTAAGGGGGAGAGAACTATAGTAAGGGGGAGAGAACTATACTAAGGGGGAGAGAATCATACTAAGGGGGAGAGATGACTAAAAAGGGAAAAGATGATGACATAACTTGCTTGTTTCTACCTATGTGTGTCTGAAGTTGTTTTTGCAGGATTTGTTTTAAGACTTCAAGACTCCAAGTCCTAAGTCATAGAGTTTGTCTTAGGAGGTTGAACCATCTGTAATTTTTGGTTTTATGTTTTGGATCGTACACGCGTGAAGTTCATTGTTGTGGTGATGGCAATGAATTTCTTTTATTTTGGTTCGGGTAGAACTTGTATTTTAGGTTTTGTCACGAAATTGCCAAAGGGGGAGATTGTTACGGATTTTGTATTGGCATATTTCGTGAGTTGTTGAGTCGGAGTCTTGAAGGTCGAGTGCTTCGTGAACTTGTTGAAGATTCCGAGACTTCAAGCATTGACAACCATCGACTCATGTTGAATCACGACGTGAAGGTAAGTTTTATTGTTTATATGGTGATTCATAGTTAATTATGGTATTGGAATCATGTGTATGTTTATAATCGGATTAAATATGTTTTTAGGAACTTTTGATTCTTTGTTAAAACTCGTTTATTGAATTTCCGGAGTCACATACCGGTATGCCTAATCTGATACCGGTATGCCAGTGTATTCCGGAATACAATTGTAAGTTCCTCAAAACCGAAAGTGAGAATATTGGTTTTTAAACTGTATACCGGTATCTGATTAGGTATACCGGTACTGATTTGCAGTATACCAGTACTGAAGTTGTAGTACCGGAATGCGTCTGCGTGAGAAACTGTTTCCGTCATCGCATTCCGGTATCTGCCTACGTATACCGGTATACAGTGCCAGATTTGGTATGTTTTGATTTAATCCGAGTCTATTTGATTCCAACACCTATAAATAACCTATGGGGGTTTTCTCTAACCTTTGAACATCTCAGAATTCGTAATTGAGAAACCCTAGAGGCTAGGATTTTCGTTCTAAACCTTTTTCCACAAAATAGCCTCTGAGATCAATTCGAGATAGTTTTAATTTCTATTTCATATGTCGAATTGATCTCCATCTTGCTTAGAACTTTTCCCTCTGGTTCTTAATGAAATTCTAAGCAAGGAATCACCAGTGTAAACCTGAGTTTCTGTTCCAATTTGCGTCGTGGATTCGGCGTGTTCGAGGCGTCGTGGATTCGGCGTATTCGAGGCGATTCGTGGATTCGGATCGTGAAGGCTTCGTGGATTCGAGGCGTGGCGTTCGTGGATTCGAACGTGAGGCGTGGACTGCCGTGGTGTGCGCGAGATCCAGAGAAGATAAAGGAGAGGTTAAGTCCGTGGAGTCGGTAATCACCTTGTAATCTTTTATTCTTAGTGGATTGTTTTTCGCGTGTTTGGTCCCGTGGGTTTTTCTCCAAAGTGGAGTTTCCCACGTAAATCTCTGTGTGCTGAGTTTATTTTTCCGCATTATTTTACAGCATTGAGATTTGTGTTTTTGTTGTTACACCTATTCACCCCCCTCTAGGTGATAGATATACTCTAGATAGATCCTAGGGCTACCCCCTATCTTACAAGCTCGACCCACCAGGTCCAAAGAAACACCATATGCATAAGTTAGATCACATATAACTATGCAACAATTATTTACATGCTTGTAAATAAACATAAAGGATGCAACCAAATGAAATATAATTTATCATTCTCTCCTAGGTTCATCCTATGTCTCACATTGTCACGCCCCGGGCCCTAGGGAGAGCCTACCAGGCACGTGCACAGACCCGCCGTGTACCTCAAAACAACACAATGTACACAAGGCGTCTATAACAACAACAATCAAGTAGGATAAAGAATACATCCTAAACAAGGTAATCAGAGCGAGAACATAATTCTACAACTAATACAAGATCACCACTACTAAAATCTCAAGATATACAATAATCATTATACATCTTAACAATACTAGAGGATCACTCTCTAGAAAACAACTATACACCTTTCATATAAAATACAATGAAAGGACACCATGGTATGCCTACAACAATAACACCGTAGAGGTTCTAGCTAGCTGCTAACCCCTCGCCGCGATCCCAAGCCTCTCCTGCTGCGGAAGGCTCTGAAATAAAACCCAACAACAATGGGGGTGAGAACTATTATACAATAGTTCTCAGTGGGTAAGCCGCCGAGAGTGGCGAATTACACCGCTAGGTCAACTGAGGCAAGATAGTTTAAACTGAAACATAAAGCATAAAACATTGAATGCTAAGCAGATAATTCTACAACTATCATGCCTCCAATGACTAAATCATCTACATGAACATGTTACAAAGTATGTAAACATTCTACTCATATATGTGTAAATATACCATGATCAACTACACATAATCTAATGTTATAAACTTACTATATGTCAAGTTTATTATTAATACACGAATGACTTGTCTCCAACCACAAGTATGAAATGTATTATCAATTTCCCACAACATGTATGAACTATATGACTTGTTCCCAACTATATGTATGTTATATTCACTAACCACTAGTGTGCCAAGTCATGTCTGTCACGCCCCGCCGGGCCTTAAACACCAACTAGGTGGAAAGGATAACCGCACGGGCGCATGCACCAGACCCGCCGAACGGATAGAGTCCTTTCTATCCGCCCAAGGCGTCACAACACAAGCTTATCCACAATATTCCAACTATGAACGGAGTACAAGAGTTGCACAAGGAAAGTATCAACATAAAGAAGTTCTACTTCTATTACATCACATGGCACAATATACATGTCCAAAATTTTCTTTTCTTTCTTTCATTCCATACACTATGTTCCAAAATTATGGAATATACAAGTTTCATACATATAATGAAAATCCCCTATGCTGTCATCGTCCAAAGCTAAGGGTACACTCTATGTGTCACCAAAATGGAAGGGCCGCTAACTAGAGAGCTAAACCCTTGCCTCGCTCCGCCGACTCACTCGCGGAAGGACCTGGAAAATGTGGGGTGAGAACTATAAACATAGTTCCCAGTGGGTAAGGCCACCCAAGAGAGAAGCTCGACCCACCAGGTCCAAAGAAACACCATATGCATAAGTTAGATCACATATAACTATGCAACAATTATTTACATGCTTGTAAATAAACATAAAGGATGCAACCAAATGAAATATAATTTATCATTCTCTCCTAGGTTCATCCTATGTCTCACATTGACTAAGTTCATTTACTTGTCATTTACTTATGGTTTCGGAATCGCCGTCTCACCATAATTATTCCAACATTCGAGGAGTGAACTCGTCACCTCCTAGTTCGAGTAGCGAACTCGTCGCATACTCGGGATAGCGAAATCGTCGCCTACCCCGTCTCAACACCGCCATTACATGGCATGGATAGCGAACTCGTCGCATATCCGGGATAGCAACCTCGTCGCACATCCCCTCTCGACACCGCCAACTCAAGGCGAGGTAGCGAAATCGTCGCCTACCCGGGATAGCAAACTCGTCGCTCATCCCGTGTCGGTACGGCCAACTCATGGCATGGTAGCGAAATCGTCGCCTACCCGGGATAGCAAAATCGTCGCACATCCCGTCTCAATACGGCCAACTCATGGCATGGTAGCGAAATCGTCGCCTACTCGGGATAGCAAAATCGTCGCACATCCCGTTGTTCACGTTTTTCACTTGCCAACCTAAGTCTCATGACCTTAGGTTCAAGTCACTAAGTCTCGCCTATGTTCAATAACACTAGGCTTACTTTCTCATTATCAACCTAGGTTCCATGACTCTAGGTTCCAATCTCATGTCAAACCTATGTTCAATGACACTAGGTTTCAATCTCACATGTTCCAACCTATGTTCAATAACACTAGGTTTCAATCTCATATGTTCCAACCTATGTTCAATAACACTAGGTTTCAATCTCACATGTTCCAACCTATGTTCAATAACACTAGGTTTAACCTCATGTCCAACCTATGTTCAATAACACTAGGTTTAACCATACATGCAACCATGCAACAAGTATTAATATTTGAATTATACTTGAAATATACGTCATGCAATAGGATCACATTGTTCAACCTATCATGATTTTTACTTTTGCCAACATGCAAATTCTAGGGTTCACAACACATACCATTTTATCTTTAAATGGATATTTACCCTAGACATGGAAGTGATCTAATCACTTCGGTAAACACAAACTCACCTCAAGAGCTTTCAAATCCTTGTGTTCTTCAAGCTCCTAAGTGTCCAAGCCTTGAGTTCTTGCTTCAACCCAAGCTTCTACAAGAAAACGGTTCGTTACTCATTACGAACCCTAAATTCAACTCAACATGTGAAATCAAGTGTCCCAACATGATTTTCTAGGCCTCAATTGCAATTCCTGAAGGTCCAAATATTTTTAGAACCTCTCATTGCAAAAGCCCCAAATCTACCTAGGGTTTGCATGCATGCAAGCCAAACCCTAGATTTCATGGCCAATCCTTCACCATTTGTGGTTTAGATTGCCAAGGGTTCCCAAAAACCTCATTTCAAAGGATTAAATCCAAGGTTTGAACCCAAAACGTGAGGTACTAACCTTAATCACGAAATCCCCAAGCTCCTTCTTGCACCAAGAAGCTTCTTTTCTCCTTTGGAAGCTTTTTTCAAGATCAATCCACCCTTTTCTCCAAGTTTTGGAGAAATCTCTAGAGAGAGAAAGTGGAGAAGATGAAGAGGAGAAGTGGAGAAGAAGATGACTGAGAAGGGGGGGTGTTCCCTGCCTTTCAAACACCTCCACGAGTGTGAAAAGACCAAAATGCCCCTCTCCACACTTAACACTCTCAACCAGCCAAAACTGGGCATTGTATACCGGTATGCGCATATGCATACCGGTATACCTCAGAAATCCCGCAGAATCCCGAGAGCTGGATTTACTGTTTCGGCCATCCCGTACCGGTATCCTATTTCACATACCGGTATATAGTGACATTCCGGTATTTCCCGGAGAATTCCGCAAAACCCGAGAGCTGGGTTTTCGGTTCAACCACGGCATTCCGGTATTCCCTATGCACGTACCGGTACTATTCACTCCAATTCCGGTATTGGAGTTCACATACCGGAATCCAGTGCAGACTTCCCAAGTTCAGCAGTTTTGACTTTTCGAAGTCCATTTTCGTGCCTCACTCGCGCCGAAAACACTTCGCACAGGTCCCGAACTTGGCCAAAGCCTCACATATAGCCTCTCATGCTATTTTTCCACCGGAACTCTACCATTTGTAGAAGTTCGGTACGGTGCACTGAAATTCAGTGTACTACAATGTCAGTGTTTCACTACATGTAATGCCACAATGTCACCACCCAATACTACGTCCATCAGCTAATTCTATGTGTACCGATTAAGGTGTCAAATGTCACATCCCTCACCATATTTCCTACCATAAAGGACTTTTCAAGTCTCGGCTTGTGCCATGCCTAATGGCCCCGTGGTAGTCAACATTCTCGCTAGAATGAGCCTCCCCCACGGCAATCCACTTCGGCGCCCATATAACCTGCACACAGGCGATCAACATCGCGAAAGGCCAACTCCGGAGTGCCGGCTTGTGGGGGAGCGACCCTCACAAGCATGTGCGAATGAGCACAATGGCATGAACAAGCATAGTCAACAGCATAGAAAATACGTTCATCATGTCTCTAACATGGAATTACCAACCGAAATTCAAGAATCTAACATTATGTCATAATGTCAACCTAGTTATTCACCTAAGTGAAATACAATATGCTTAACCTCAAACTATGTCAAAACATGTCACATTATGTTTACTACATTCAATAGCCAATATGCTAAATGTCAACAATATCATGTTGTTCTCAATATGTCCGTTGGTATGTCCCTACCAATATGCACATGTCTCTAACATGTAATGTCCATCTCTTTGTTTACTAAGTTCATAAACCATGCATTATTCTAATGCCACATATCATGCATTCTACAAATGCCAAAACTATGCATTATACTAATGCTATAATCCATGCATTCTACAATGCTATAACAATGCATTCTACGATGCCAACGAGTCCATATTCATGCCATGCATAAGCTACAACAACCTCTACTACATAGAGTATAAAGCTATCATGCAAGTGTTTAAATAACCCAATGGACTCATGTTTAACCAGTTACCATTATCAATGCAAATAGAATTCCATCCCTCATGTCTTAAACATGGAATCAATCCACGACCAAAAGGTCGAGCCAAAGCCAACAATGCCCGTCAAAGTTGCTCACCTAGATAAGGTGCAACAACTTATCCTGCATATGCCATAACTTCTCTTTTCTCTATACAAGCATACTCTAGTATGCAAGAGAATTCACTAAATCAACAACCAAGTAGTGTCCCCTATGATGCTCATTTCTAGCATACATAACATAATTAGCATTTCATAATGCATCATTACACTACTAGCACAAATACTCTAGCATGCATATTATTCTCATAATGCCATACTATATGAAATATGCACTTTTCATACACAACATGTATGTCTCATGCAATCACAATTCTCATCATGCCATAATTATTCTAATTATGCATCTAATCAATCCTATAACAAGATAGGAGACATAGGGAGAGTTCACCCATTTCGGTGAGGTCAAACCCACCGGATACCCGTTGAAAGCTCGCAGTACTTCGAAACGGAGTTGTCCCCCGAGCTTCTCATACCCTAAGATAATTTTCCAAGGGGTTACAAGCTTCGAACGAACAATTTCGAAAACCACCAAAATCAATGAGGTAAATGGGTGAAAAATACCTTGAGCAAGTAGAACTTGTTCTAAGTCCAAATTGAGGTTAGGGATCTTCAAATCCAACCTACAACAACGTTCTACACCCATCAATTCCACCTCAAGGGCTCACAATCACGAAACCCTAAATCAAACCCTAATTTCCAAGAAACTAGGTTTTTCATCCCAAATCCAAGTAGCAATCACTAATAGAGGAGTTATAAGATAATTACTCACCTCATAAGAGCTCCAAACCAAGCAAAAGAGGCTAGGGTTGGAGATTCATCCACCAACAAGCTCATCTCATAAGCCACGAGCTCCCTCCAAGCCTAGAAGTCCACCTCCATGGGGAAAATAGAGAGAAAGGAGATCAAAACCAAGATCTAGGGGGTTGGGAGCAAGAAAATCTAGAGAGAGAGAGAGGGAAACCCTACCTTCTTCTCCTATAACCTCAGCCAACACCACAACAAGAGAGGGGTGAAGGGGTACTTAAACCCGAGCAACAAAATCCAACTAGGCCCCTCAAAAAGCCAAAATTGCAAAACTGCACAAAATGCATTCTGCAGCATTGTATACCGGTATGCGCATGTGTATACCGGTATACTGTGCAAATTCTGCAAAACCCGAGCCTCGGCCAAACAGGCCACGCGAAGGGATTCCGGTATGCCAATATCCAGTACCGGTACAAAACGCTCCAATACCGGTATGCTAACTCCAGTACCGGTACGCAGCGCATTCCGGTATCCGCTGCCGCATTCCGCAGAACCCGAGAGCTGCGCACAACCAGTCTTCACTGGATTCCGGTATCCCTAACCTAGATACCGGTATGCAATGCAAAATCTGCACTTTTGCAGATTTTGACTCCCGGAGTCCGTTTTCGCACTTTTCAAGTCCCGAAAACACTCCGAAGCTCACCAAACTCAACCCAAAACTCCAGAATAGTATAAGCCACTATTCTCTCACTAGAACTCCGCAATTTGCGAAAGTTCAGTGTACTACACACATTGACTAAGTTCATTTACTTGTCATTTACTTATGGTTTCGGAATCGCCGTCTCACCATAATTGTTCCAACATCCAAGGAGTGAACTCGTCACCTCCTAGTTCGAGTAGCGAACTCGTCGCATACTCGGGATAGCAAAATCGTCGCCTACCCCGTCTCAACACCGCCATTACATGGCATGGATAGCGAACTCGTCGCATATCCGGGATAGCAACCTCGTCGCACATCCCCTCTCGACACCGCCAACTCAAGGCGTGGTAGCGAAATCGTCGCCTACCCGGGATAGCAAACTCGTCGCACATCCCGTGTCGATACCGCCAACTCGTGGCATGGTAGCGAAATCGTCGCCTATCCGGGATAGCAAAATCGTCGCACATCCCGCTCAACACCGCCAACTCATGGCGTGGTAGCGAAATCGTCGCCTACCCGGGATAGCAAAATCGTCGCACATCCCGTTGTTCACATTTTTCACTTGCCAACCTAAGTCTCATGACCTTAGGTTCAAGTCATTAAGTCTCGCCTATGTTCAATAACACTAGGCTTACTTTCCCATTATCAACCTAGGTTCCATGACTCTAGGTTCCAATCTCATATCAAACCTATGTTCAATGACACTAGGTTTCAATCTCACATGTTCCCACCTATGTTCAATAACACTAGGTTTCAATCTCACATGTTTCAACCTATGTTCAATAACACTAGGTTTAACCATACATGCAACCATGCAACAAGTATTAATATTTGAATTATACTTGAAATATACATCATGCAATAGGATCTCATTGTTCATCCTATCATGATTTTTTTACCTTTGCCAACATGCAAATTCTAGGGTTCACAACACATACCATTTTATCTTTAAATGGATATTTACCCTAGACATGGAAGTGACCTAATCACTTCGGTAAACACAAACCCACCTCAAGAGCTTCCAAATTCTTGTATTCTTCAAGCTCCTAAGTGTCCAAGCTTTGAGTTCTTGCTTCAACCCAAGCTTCTACAAGAAAACGGTTCGTTACTCGTTACGAACCCTACATTCAACTCAATATGTGAAATCAAGTGTTCCAACATAATTTCCTATGCCTCAATTGCAATTCCCGAAGGTCCAAATATTTTTAGAACCTCCCATGGCAAAAGCCCCAAATCTACCTAGGGTTTGCATGCATGCAAGCCAAACCCTAGATTTCATGGCCAATCTTCTACCATTTGTGGTTTAGATTGCTTAGGGTTTCCAACAACCTCATTTCAAAGGATTAAATCCTAGGTTCAAATCCTAAATCACAAGAACTCACCTTAAAGCCCTAGCTCCCAAGCTTCTTCTTGCACCAAGAAGCTCCAAATCCACCTTGGAAGCTTTTCCCAAGGTCCAATCCTCCACTTCTCCAAGCTTTGGAGAGATCTCTAGAGAGAGAAAGTGTCACGCCCCGGGTTACCTCTTCCCAGGCGCATGACCAGATCCGCCGCATACACAGTATCTCTACTATGTATACGAAGCGAAAACAACAACAACAATCACACAGAGCTAAAGGTATCAACAGAGCTGCTATATATCATAAGATCACTGTACATACATCATCCATAACTCTCATGTATAACTCTTATATACAACACTGATATCTCAATCACACTGTATGTACAGACTCAACCATCTATCAAAATGGGTATACCTCTAGCCAAGTATCCGGGGAATAGCTCTACCCGACGGTCTCCTTTCCGCGCTCAGTATGCACAACTGGAGAAGAAGACTCTGCAAAAATGTAATACTTGGAAATTTGAGGATTTTGAGGGTTTCTGGAGTCGATGGATTTCGGGCGCCCGGAGGTGAGGTAGTGGACGCCCGAAAGTTTTCGGACCCAGTGGACGTTTTGGACGATCCGGTTGTGGCTGACGAATTCTGGATCGGGACGCATGAACCGGACGCCCGGATGGTGGATCCGGATTACACTTGTGACGTGGAGAGCCACGTGTCGTGACGCAGGACACGTGTCGACCGCCGGAGACACGCCGCCCCACCGCCTTCTGACCGCCGACCGACCGTTTAGCCGCCAGCTGACACCTGGCCTGCTGAGTTTCCGGACGCCCGGAACTTGTGAAGTGGGCGCCCGAATGTGGGATTTTGGGAGCCTATAAATAGGTGAGTCCCTGATGGTTTTTAGGCTCATTTCCATTTCGTGACTTCGGTTCTAGAGAGAGAAAGTTAGGTTTAGGGCCATGTGTTGGCATTAGTTGTAACCTAGCTTGTTCTCCTCTACTCTGATTGATCTGATCTGGTGCAAAGCTGTTGTTCTGTCGGAGTTAGCAGCCTTTTGGTGATATTCAGATCGGAGTGCTGCTGGAGCTTGATTAGCTTGGAGGGTTGGATCTGTGAATACTGTTCTTTTCCCCACCGTGGTTAGATTAGCTTGTGAGGTGGGTTGATGTTTGCCAGATTCAGTGGATTTCCTCCTATGTGTTTACTCTCATGTTAGCATGATAGTGTTGGATTATGTTAGCATGATATGATGATATTGGATTATGATAGTATGATGGTATTGGATTATGATAGTGTGATATTATTGGGATTATGATAGCATGACATGCTGTGATTATGTTAGATATGACCTGTTAGGTTGAGATTTGCATGTGTGTGATATGCTAATGATATATATATGAGCATGCATGACTTTCTTTGCATCCTTGTCGCATGATTTGGCCTACACCTATCCTGTTCTTTGATATCCCTTGTACCAGTTGTTGTACATGTAGTGTAGGTGATCATGTTGTGGCTCGTGCTATATTGTTGTACCTCCTCTTTGTGGTAGAGTTGAGAGCCTCCTCTTGTGATAGAGTTGAGATTGATTGTGAGCACTGGAGCATTGATTGTGCCGAGGGCACGTGATTCCTTGTGAGATGATTATGTTGAGGCTCGTGCTATGTTATTGTACCTCCTCTTTGTGATAGAGTTGAGATGGATTGTGAGCACTGGAGCATTGATTGGGTCATACTTGTTGATTATCCTTTGAGATGCCGAGGGCATGTGATTCTTTGTTGACCTAGTCGTGTCGATCATATACCTGCGGGTGCTTGGCGTATACTTGGGTTTACTTTACACGGTTGGGTCGCTCCCACGAGTACCACTCTAGAGTTGGCATATTCCGTATAGAGGGTTGTACGAGGGGCTAGTTACAGACGGGCTTCCTGTACTAGCCGGCTCCCTGGAGGGTTGAGCATGATCAGGCCGCAGGTATCGTATTGTGACGTATCGTGAGGTATTGTATGGTATTATGGATTGAGCTAGGTACAGACGGGGTTTCCTGTACTAGCTGGTTCGCAGGTATTGTATTGGGTATGATAGTCCTCATTTGGTATATTCAGTTCATTGGTATTCATATTGACAGTTGAGCATTGTGCATAGTAGTGGTAGTATATCTCCTACTCTTTTATTGCTCTATATATATCTCTTGAGATTGAGGACTTAGTGGGCAGACCGCTGAGGCTGGTGGCGGTACCCACTGAGGACTACTTCTTTGATAGTAGTTCTCACACCCGTTGTTGACACCTTTTTTTCAGAGTCTTATTCCCTAGTGTGCATACTGAGCGCGGAAAGGAGACCGTCGGGTAGAGCTATTCCCCGGATACTTGGCTAGAGGTATACCCATTTTGATAGATGGTTGAGTCTGTACATACAGAGTGATTGAGATATCAGTGTTGTATATGAGAGTTGTATATGAGAGTTATGGATGATGTATGTACAGTGATCTTTTGATATATCTATATAGCAGCTCTGTTGATACCTTTAGCTCTGTGTGATTGTTGTTGTTGTTTTCGCTTCGTATACATAGTAGAGATACTGTGTATGCGGCGGATCTCGTCATGCGCCTGGGAAGAGGTAACCTGGGGCGTGACAAAAAAGGTGTCAACAACGGGTGTGAGAACTACTATCAAAGAAGTAGTCCTCAGTGGGTACCGCCACCAGCCTCAGCGGTCTGCCCACTAAGTCCTCAATCTCAAGAGATATATATAGAGCAATAAAATAGTAGGAGATATACTACCACTACTATGCACAAAGCTCAACTGTCAATATGAATACCAATAAACTGAATATACCAAATGAGGACTATCATACCCAATACAATACCTGCGAACCAGCTAGTACAGGAAACCCCGTCTGTACCTAGCTCAATCCATAATACCATACAATACCTCACGATAAATTACCAAGATACCCCTCACTGGGCATTCTGCCTCAGCCGGGTCCGGACCTTGCGAGTAGGGTCCGGACCCCGCACTGATAACTGGTCAGTGCGCAGGCCGGGTCCGGACCTTGGTGTCCGGGTCCGGAAACCGTACGCACCCCAACTCGGAGACCAGCTCGGGTCCGGACCGTGGCATCCGGGTCCGGACCGTGGCTGCCCGCGGACTTCATTGTCCGGACCCCAGCTTCCAGGGTCCGGACCCCGTGAGCAGTTATGCTCCACTTGGTCCCTTTTTCACAATTTTTCGATTTCCGGGTTTCCACTCGTACCCATAATGTTCCGAAACCTTCGAAACCCAATTCCACACCAGCCATTACCGGCTCTTTCTGAACTTCAAAAAATTTAGTAAAGTTCGAAACAACGCACCGAAATTCAAAGTGCTACATTCCTCCCCCCATAAAGAGAGTTTCGGCCGCGAAACTAAATCATACCTCAGCTGGACTCAGCGAAGAGGTAAGGAAACCGCTCCTTCATCGAGCTTTCCAATTCCCACGTGGCCTCGCGTTCACCGTGATTCGTCTATTGTACCTTTACATAAGGAATTTCACGGTTCCTCAAACTTTTCACCTCGCGATCCATGATACACAAGGGAAATTCCTCATAAGTCATATCCTCATGGAGCTCCATAGGTACATACTCAAGGACGTGCGCCGGATCATACATATACTTGCGGAGGGTCGATACATGGAACACATTGTGTATCCCCGCAAGTTTTGGCGGCAAAGCTAGCCGATATGCCACGGATCCCACACGCTCCAAAACCTCATAAGGTCCAATGTAACGGGGACTCAACTTACCCCGAACACCAAATCGCTTCACCCCTCTCATGGGTGAGACTTGCGCTAACTTGTCTCCCGACCAAGTGGTATGGATTGGCAAAAAGTGTGCCGACTTTGACAAACGATCCACCACTACCCAAATCGCGTCGTGGCCACCAAATGATCGAGGTAAGCCCACAACAAAATCCATCGCGATATTTTCCCACTTCCAAACCGGAATGGGCAATCCTTGCAATTTTCCTGCCGGAAAGCGACGCTCGGCCTTCACTTGTTGGCACACTAAGCATTGTGCCACAAAGCGTCCCACATCAAGTTTCATTCCCGGCCACCAATAATGTAGTTTGAGGTCCTTGTACATTTTGGTGCCGCCCGGGTGAATCGCATAGGGAGAAGCGTGAGCTTCTTTCAAGATCTCCCCACGAATATCCTCGACTTTTGGCACGCACAATCGATTTCGGAATCGAATTGCGCCCTTCGAGTCTACATGAAAATCACCGGCGCGCCCGCTCTCGATAGCACCCCGCACCTTTTGGAGCTCCGGATCACCGGATTGTTTTTCCTTTATTTGCTCCAACAAGGTCGGCCACACCTCGAGATTCATAAGTCTAGCGGGGACGCCCGGGGCCACGATCTCCAAGTCAAATTGGCCCATTTCTTTTATCAACGGCATTTGTCCCGTCATCTCAATTGCAAAGTTCTCCACGGATTTTCTACTGAGCGCATCGGCCACCACATTGGCTCTACCGGGGTGGTACAAGATGGTCAAGTCGTAATCTTTTATCAACTCCAACCACCTCTGCTGCCTCAAGTTCAACTCCTTTGAGTGAATAAGTACTTCAAACTTTTGTGATCTGTGTAAACCTCACAATGCTCCCCGTACAAGTAGTGTCTCCACATCTTAAGTGCGAAGACCACCGCCGCGAGTTCTAAGTCGTGGGTGGGGTAATTCTGCTCATAGCTCTTCAGCTGTCGAGAGGCATATGCTATTACTTGTCCTCTTTGCATAAGCACACACCCAAGACCACGTCGTGATGCATCACTATACACCACAAAACCCTCCCCCGCAATCGGCAAGGCGAGTACCGGAGCCGAAGTCAACCTTTTCTTTAGCTCCTTAAAGCTTTGGTCGCATTCCTCGCTCCAAACATATTTGGCTCCCTTGCGGGTAAGACGCGTTAGTGGACCGGAGATTTTTGAAAATCCCTCCACGAACCGCCGATAGTACACCGCAAGACCCAAAAAGCTTCGTATTTCCGTGACATTGGTCGGGCGAGGCCAATCCTTGATTGCCTCAACTTTCATAGAGTCTACTGATACTCCTTCCGCGGAGATCACATGACCCAAGAAAGCGACCTCACGAATCCAAAATTCGCACTTCTTTAACTTGGCGAATAACTTGTTCTCTCGAAGAACTTGAAGCACAATCCTCAGGTGCTCCTTATGTTCCTCTTCACTCCGAGAGTAGACAAGAATGTCATCAATGAACACCACCACGAATCGATCTAGTAATGGTTTGAACACACGGTTCATTAGGTCCATGAACGCTGCCGGGGCATTGGTAAGCCCGAAAGGCATAACCGTGAATTCGTAGTGTCCATACCGCGTCCTAAACGCGGTCTTATGCACATCCTCCGGTTTGATCTTCAATTGGTGATAACCGGATTGCAAATCAATCTTTGAATACACCTGAGACCCTTGCAATTGATCGAATAAGTCATCAATTCGGGGTAACGGGTACTTATTCTTGACGGTCACTTTATTCAACTCGCGGTAATCTACACATAACCGCAGCGAACCGTCCTTTTTCCGCACAAATAGAACAGGGGCTCCCCAAGGCGACACACTTGGCTTTACGAAATCCTTGTCCATCAAATCTTGCAATTGTGCTTTTAATTCCTTCAATTCCGCGGGTGCCATCCTGTACGGGGCCTTAGAAATCGGCGCCGTACCCGGGAGCAAATCGATTACGAATTCTATTTCCCGGTCCGGTGGCATTCCGGGCAACTCTGTCGGAAATACATCCGGGAACTCTTGGACTATAGGAACGTCCTCAAGTCCCAGCACTTCCTTCCGGTCATCCACTACCGTCGCCAAGTAGGCAATGCATCCCCTAGCAATAAGCTTCCTTGCTTGCGACGTGGACACCATCGACGCAAAGAGCGAACTCCTACACCCACGGTACACAAACTCTTTGTGCCCGGGTTCTTTAAACTTCACTATCCGGCTCTCACAATCAATAGTGGCGTGATACTTCGAGAGCCAATCCATTCCTAGGATCAAATCATATTCATTCATTCGATTTAATACCAGCAAATCAGCTGGCATGATCCAGTTCTCAACCCTCACAGGGCAATCCATACACGCATGACGTATACAAAAAGTATGTTCAGGTACTTGCACAGTTCTTGTATGTGTGGCATCTATAATTTCTATTCCATGTGCAGTAGCAAATGATCGAGCAATGAATGAATGCGATGCACCGGTATCAAACAAAGCTCTACATCGAATGCCTTTAATTAACACAATACCTGCCACGACGTCATCCTGGGCAGAAGGTTCCTCCACCTGAGAGGCGAATACCCGTCCACTGGGTGCTGGCCGCTGGCCCTCCACTGGTCTCGGCGGCTGGGTACGGCCCGCCGACATCGCCGCGGGTGGGATGCCCGCAAGCTGTCTCGGTGGTGCAAATGCCGATACCGACGACGGTGCTCGGCCATCATCCATCGGGCAGTTGTACCTCATATGCCCTTGCTGTCCGCACTTGTAGCACCGGCCCTCACGATAATCACATTGCTGAGGGTGGTGGGGGCCGCTACAAATCGGGCACTAGGTCGAGGGTCGATTCCGTCGGGACCCTCGGGATTGATTCTGCGACTGCGAGTGCTTCGGGGGCCGCTTAGAGCTAGACTGCCCACCCGAGCCACTCGCCGGTCGCTTCTTCCCTTTTTCCTTATCTTTTTCCTTCTCCCAAGACTCGCGCTCCTCGCGCGCACATGCATTCCCGTGCTCCACCCAAAGAGCACGGTCCAAGACTGTCACGCCCCGGGTTACCTCTTCCCAGGCGCATGACCAGATCCGCCGTATACACAGTATCTCTACCATGTATACGAAGCGAAACAACATCCACAATCAAACACACAGAGCTAAAGGTATCAACAGAGCTGCTATATAATATATCAAAAGATCACTGTACATACATCATCCATAACTCTCACATATAACTCTCATATACAACACTGATATCACAATCATACTGTATGTACAGACTCAACCATCTAACCAAAAATGGGTATACCTCTAGCCAAGTATCCGAGAAATAGCTCTACCCGACGGTCTCCTTTCCGCGCTCAGTATGCACAACTGGGGAAGAAGACTCTGCAAAAAGATGTCACCAATGGGTGTGAGAACTACTATCAATCAAGTAGTCCTCAGTGGGTACCGCCACCAGCCTCAGCGGTCTGCCCACTAAGTCCTCAATCTCAAGAGATATGAATAGAGCAATAAAAGAGTAGGAGATATACTACCACTACTATGCACAAAGCTCAACTGTCAGTATGAATACAAATGAACTGAATATACCAAATGAGGACTATCATACACAATACAATACCTGCGAACCAGCTAGTACAGGAACCCCATCTGTACCTAGCTCTCGCCATACAATACCTCACAATACCATACCATACCTGCGGCCTGATCACGCTCAACCCTCCAGGGAGCTGCTCAACCCTCCAGGGAGCCGACTAGTACAGGAAGCCCGTCTGTAACTAGCCCCTCATACAACCCTCTGTACGGAACATGCCAACTCTAGAGTGGTACTCGTGGGAGCGACCCAACCGAGCAAAGTACAACCATAGTATATGCCAAGCACCTGCAGGTATATGATCGACACGACTGGGTCAACAAAGGATCATGTGCCCTCGGCACCTCAAAGGATAGTCAACAAGTAAGACCCAATCCACTGTGCCCTCGGCACCACAAAGGATAATCAACAAGTGTGACCCAATCCATGCTCTCACAAAGAACCACGTGCCCTCGGCACAATCAATGCTCTAGTGCTCACAATCAATCTCAACTCTATCACAAAGAGGAGGCTCTCAACTCTACCACAAAGAGGAGGTACAACAACATAGCACGAGCCACAACATGATCACCTACACTACATGCACAACAACTGGTACAAGGAATCAACAGAATAGGTGTAGGTCCAATCATGCAACAAGGATACAAAGAAATGCATGCTCACAAACATATCATTAGCACATCTAAGATCATAACATGCCCATGCAGTCTATAAATCAGTCTCACCCTAACATGGCATCTGTAACATAATCTTAGCATGGCATACTATCATAATCCCAATAACATAATCCAATATTCACATATCATAATCCAATCATGCTAACATAATCCAAACAACATCATATCATATTATGCTAACATGAGATAAAACACGTAGGAGGAAGTCCACTGAATCTGGCAAACATCAACCCACCTCACAAGCTAATCCAACCACGGTGGGGAAAGAATAGTATCCTCAGATCCAACCCTCCAGTATAACGACTCCGGCAGCACCCCGATCTGTCAAAACCTCCAAGGAAACTGCTATCTCCAGCAGAATAACGGCTCGACACCAGATCAAATCAGCAGAGTAGAAGAGAGCAAGCAGGGTTACAAACTATGCCAACACATGGCCCTAAACCCACTTTCTCTCTCTCTAAAACTGAAGTCACGAAGTGGAAATGAGCCTAAAACCATCAGGGACTCGCCTATTTATAGGCTGCCAAAAGTCCACTTTCGGGCGCCCACTTCCCAACTTCCGGGCGTCCGGAAATCCTGCCGTACAAGTGTCGTCGTGCGGTCAAGCGGTCGGTCGGCGGTCAGCAGGCGGTGGGGCGGTGTGTCTCCGGCGATCGACACGTGTCCTGCGTCGCGACACGTGGCCCTCCACGTCACAACTCAAACCGGATCCTCCGTCCGGGCGTCCGGTTCATGCATCCAGATCCGATCTCCGTCGGCCACAACCGGATCGTCCACAAAGTGCAACAGGGTCCACTTCTTTCGGGCGTCCACTTCACCTCTTCCGGGCGCCCGAATCCCGCCAAGTCCAGAAACCCTAATTCATGAAAATTTCCGAGTACTACAAAGACCTCCGCAAAGGTCCTAAGCTTGAGGGCGTGCACCGCCCGAAAGATTTCCGGTCGAAGTCCGCGCACGAAACAATCGACCTTGTCCAATTCTCCGCGGACAACGTGCGGTACACAGTTTATAATGTACGAGAACTCTCTCTCGTACTCGCGCACCGAGCGGTTCCCTTGCTTCAACTTACGAAACCTTTCTTGAAGTTTCCTTTTCTTGCTATCGGGGAAGTAGGCGGCAAATACCATACCCCGAAACTCCTCCCACGTCGGTGGCGGAAGGCTAGGGAGTCGATCACGCCGGACTCCCTTCCACCACACCTTCGCCGATCGCTCTAAACAATGAGCGGCGAGATGCACCTTATCCCTCTCCAAGGTATAGAGATCCTCGAAGAGCGTCTCTAACGCGTCGATCCATGTTTCTACATCCCACGGATCCACGTTCTCCCTGCTAAAGATCGGCGGGTTGAACTTTTTGAACCTCATGAGAGTCGAAAGTGCGCGCTCTCGCTCCGCGTCCTCCATCTCGGAATCGGGCATAGGAGTACCCGACCCCTCGGCCACAGTCGGTGGTGCAGGTGGCGCCACGGCCGGCGCCGGTGTCACCCCCTCGGCCGGTATCGAAGCAGAGGCCGGAGGTACTCCCGACCTCTCCTCCCGAACCGCAGCCACTTGCTGCGCCATCTCATCTTGGAGCTTTTTAATTTGCTCCTCCTGTCGTTGCATGGCTTCGGCCTGTCGCCGAACCACGCCCATCAACTCGGTCAACTGATCACGAAGACCTGAGTTCTCGCCCTCCCCGAGTTGTTCGGGAGCCGCGCTGGATTCTCCGAGCCCAGCCCTCGTAGGAGGCCGTCCACGTACCATTTTCTTCTGAAAACACAATGACTTTGGTCATTTCATGACCTTCAAAGTCATTCGCAACACTATACTTCACGAAAATAAATGTGAACCCAATCTAGGCGAAAGTCACACAAGGGTCCTTATTCCCCTCACTTGGTTTTCATGTTGTCGGCCGCCAACACGAACACACTTGGTGAAGAATATGACACACCTCGAATCTACCTCTATTTCCAACTAGAGGCATAAGGACATAACCCAATCTCTTATCTTTCGCCACATCAAAGATCTCGTCACTCACGAGCCTACACTCCTAGGGTTCTTAGATCAACCTAGACCGTTTCTATGCTCTGATACCACCTCAGTCTGTCACGCCCCGCCGGGCCTTAAACACCAACTAGGTGGAAAGGATAACCGCACGGGCGCATGCACCAGACCCGCCAAACGGATAGAGTCCTTTCTATCCGCCCAAGGCGTCACAACACAAGCTTATCCACAATGTTCCAACTAGGAACGGAGTACAAGAGTTGCACAAGGAAAGTATTAACATAAAGAAGTTCTACTTCTATTACATCACATGGCACAATATACATGTCCAATTTTTTCTTTTCTTTCTTTTTCATTCCATACACTATGTTCCAAAACGATGGAATATACAATTTTCATACATAAAATGAAAATCCCCCTATGTTATCATAATCCAAAACTAGGGGTACACTCTAAGTATCACCAAAATGGAAGGGCCGCTATCTAGAGAGCTAAACCCTTGCCTCGCTCCGCCGCCTCACTCGTGGAAGGACCTGAAAAACGTGGGGTGAGAACTATAAACATAGTTCCCAGTGGGTAAGGCCACCCAAGAGAGAAGCTCGACCCACCAGGTCCAAAGAAATACCATATGCATAAGTTAGATCACATATAACTATGCAACAATTATTTACATGCTTGTAAATAAACATAAAGGATGCAACCAAATGAAATATAATTTATCATTCTCTCCTAGGTTCATCCTATGTCTCACATTGACTAAGTTCATTTACTTGTCATTTACTTATGGTTTCGGAATCGCCGTCTCACCATAATTGTTCCAACATTCAAGGAGTGAACTCGTCACCTCCTAGTTCGAGTAGCGAACTCGTCGCATACTCGGGATAGCAAAATCGTCGCCTACCCCGTCTCAACACCGCCATTACATGGCATGGATAGCGAACTCGTCGCATATCCGGGATAGCAACGTCGTCGCACATCCCCTCTCGACACCGACAACTCAAGGCGTGGTAGCGAAATCGTCGCCTACCCGGGATAGCAAACTCGTCGCACATCCCGTGTCGATACCGCCAACTCGTGGCATGGTAGCGAAATCGTCGCCTACCCGGGATAGCAAAATCGTCGCACATCCCGCTCAACACCGCCAACTCATGGCGTGGTAGCGAAATCGTCGCCTACCCGGGATAGCAAAATCGTCGCACATCCCGTTGTTCACATTTTTCACTTGCCAACCTATGTCTCATGACCTTAGGTTCAAGTCATTAAGTCTCGCCTATGTTCAATAACACTAGGCTTACTTTCCCATTATCAACCTAGGTTCCATGACTCTAGGTTCCAATCTCATGTCAAATCTATGTTCAATGACACTAGGTTTCAATCTCACATGTTCCCACCTATGTTCAATAACACTAGATTTCAATCTCACATGTTTCAACCTATGTTCAATAACACTAGGTTTAACCATACATGCAATCATGCAACAAGTATTAATATTTGAATTATACTTGAAATATACATCATGCAATAGGATCTCATTGTTCATCCTATCATGATTTTTTTACCTTTGCCAACATGCAAATTCTAGGGTTCACAACACATACCATTTTATCTTTAAATGGATATTTACCCTAGACATGGAAGTGACCTAATCACTTCGGTAAACACAAACCCACCTCAAGAGCTTCCAAATTCTTGTATTCTTCAAGCTCCTAAGTGTCCAAGCTTTGAGTTCTTGCTTCAACCCAAGCTTCTACAAGAAAACGGTTCGTTACTCGTTACGAACCCTACATTCAACTCAATATGTGAAATCAAGTGTTCCAACATGATTTCCTATGCCTCAATTACAATTCCCGAAGGTCCAAATATTTTTAGAACCTCCCATGGCAAAATCCCCAAATCTACCTAGGGTTTGCATGCATGCAAGCCAAACCCTAGATTTCATGGCCAATCTTCCACCATTTGTGGTTTAGATTGCTTAGGGTTTCCAACAACCTCATTTCAAAGGATTAAATCTTAGGTTCAAATCCTAAATCACAAGAACTCACCTCAAAGCCCTAGCTCCCAAGCTTCTTCTTGCACCAAGAAGCTCCAAATCCACCTTAGAAGCTTTTCCCAAGGTCCAATCCTCCACTTCTCCAAGCTTTGGAGAGATGTCTAGAGAGAGAAAGTGAGGGAGAGGGAGAGGGAATGAGAGGAAAAATGGAGGAGTAATGAGGAGAGGGACTCTAGCCCTCTATACATAGCCCATCCCCCACGAAATTACCAAAATACCCCTCACTGGGCATTCTGCCTCAGCCGGGTCCGGACCTTGCGAGTAGGGTCCGGACCCCGCACTGATAACTGGTCAGTGCGCAGGCCGGGTCCGGACCTTGGTGTCCGGGTCCGGAACCCGTACGCACCCCAACTCGGAGACCAGCTCGGGTCCGGACCGTGGCATCCGGGTCCGGACCGTGGCTGCCCGCGGACTTCATTGTCCGGACCCCAGCTTCCAGGGTCCGGACCCCGTGAGCAGTTTTGCTCCACTTGGTCCCTTTTTCACAATTTTTCAATTTTCGGGTTTCCACTCGTACCCATAATGTTCCGAAACCTTCGGAACCCAATTCCACACCAGCCATTACCGGCTCTTTCCGAACTTCATCAAATTTAGTAAAGTTCGAAACAACGCACCGAAATTCAAAGTGCTACATACTTGGGACGATTCTACCTCTGATGAATCGACCTCAAGTGATGAAGAGAAAAACAATGTTGCTCTTAGTTCTCACACTTCTTTGCCTTTAGCTACATATTTTTCATCTATTATTTCTGACTCTTTTCTTTCTCCTACCTTGCATGAAACATCGAGCGATGACGGCGAGAGTGAGGGGGAGTCGGACGATGATGACTTAGCCGAGGCGTACAATCAACTACTAATTGAATCGAAGAAGATGGCTAAGCACAACAAGAAGCTGAGGAAACACTTACTTGAGCTTGAGGATGAGCACAATGAATTGAAGAAGACGTCTAAAGCTCTTGAGGAGGAAAGGGAGTCAATATTGAAGAACAATAAAATCCTCCAAGAGAAGCTAGACCAATCGGAGGTAACGATCAAATCACATTTAGAGAAGATTGGTTATCTAGAATATCAATTCAAGGAAATTCATGCTTCCAACCAAGTTTAGACCAAACAAGTCCATCAACTCAATTCCGACATACTAAAATTCTCCTCCGGATCGAAGAAACTAGATGATATGCTCGGATTGGGTCAAACAAACAAGCTTGGACTTGGATATAAGCGAAAAGATGTTGAGAAGGTTCAAAAGTCAATACCCAAAATCTCAACAAATTTGAAAGAGAAAGTATGCCATTGATGTGGAAAAAAAGGTCACATAAAAAAGACAAGCCCTAGAAGAGAAAAGAAACATCCATCGGCATCAAAGAAACATCAATTGGCATCCTCTAGTACTCGACAATCCCCACGGATTCAAAAGCAACATCAATCAAGTCGAGCAACCAAGATCGAACCAAAGTCTAAGTCTCAACAAAAACTCACAACAAAGCCGAATGCCACATGGAGACCGAAGGTTGATCAAAAGTCAAAACAATTGGTGCCCAACATCAATAAATCAAGACAACCAACAATCCGACAAGTTTGGGTTCGAAAATGTGATATCTTTTCTTGTCTTAAATCTTAATTTGTTTTGACTTTGTGTAGTACGTTGATTGGTTCTTATTGCATATTTCTTGATCATTGCATTACACATTTTGGTGCTTTCATAGTTACGATTTTTTGAAAATTCATTGAATGATTGCTATATCAAATAGCCCTTGAACATCAATAGGTTCACTTTCATTCACTCCTAATTAATCTCATATTAATTATCGGTTTTACTTTATTTTTATTATTTATGAAGATAATTTATTATAGGAGTTTTAAACACTTATATTCATCAAATTTAGGTAATCATGTGTGATCTTTAGGCACTTAACCTATCTCGGTTGTGTGTGTTGAATTTGATGAATAGAAATTTGCTAATAGACTAAAATTTGTCAAATTTTCTTTCAAATAAGAGATTGCATAATTTGAGGGGGAGTTATAATAAATATAAAACAAAGGATGATGAAATACTCCTAAGGTATAAAAGATGTGGAAAGAGTTACACCCTAAAGGGAGTGTGAAAACTACCACCACATGTAGGAAAGAGCTACCACCCCGGTCGTCCGGTAAGTGTGTGAAGCTACCAAATGGATATTAAATGTATAACCGAGAAGGTTGAAAAAGAGTGCATATTTTAAAAAAAAAATCGGAGTTATAAGGTGGTACATTGGAAGATGCTCAAAGAGCCACCTCTGGTGCATTAGTTGCTTAGTCTCAAATTTGAACGTTTATGCGACAAATTTATGTCATTTAGTGAATCTCTATAAGTCATCTTTATGATCCGTTACATCTTGATAGTTTTTGAGCCTTTATATTATTTTTGATGACTTATTTTTGAAGTATATATGAATTAAGAAATTGTATAATTTTTTATCTCCATCATGCTGATTGTGTAATAAATTTTTTAATTCTTATGAAATTAGTAAGGATTGAAAGAAGTCAATATAAAATTATATATTTTTTTCATGCACTAACATTGCTTGACACTTTTATCACAAATGGTTTCAAAATTGAATTTTTTTAAAAAAACTTGTGGTTCTTATGTACAACATTCCACCACTTCTATTTCTCTCTGAGCTCTCTCTTGTTTTGGTGTTTTTCTTTTGGCAATTTTTGACAAAAAGATGGGAGAGAGGTGATGATATTGAAAATTTTATATAAGAAAAGAGGGAAAGATTTTGAACTTAGACGCATGAACAAAGGGGGAGAGATTTCAATTTTTTTTTTTACTAACTTTGTTCGTGGAGAAAAAAATTTTTTTGCAGGTCTTTGAAGACTTCAAGACTCCAATTGTGTCTAAGTCATAGAGTTTGTTTAGGAGTTACATAGTTGTAATTTTGTACATTGTTTGGATCTTTCACGCGAGAAGTTCATTGTTTTGATGATGACAATGAATTTCAATTTTACTTTTTGGAGAGTTGAGCGTTGTGAGGATTTTTATGTAATTTTAGATTTTGTCATGAAATTGCCAAAGGGGGAGATTGTTACGGATTGTATATTGACATATTTCGTAAAGTGAGTCGGAGTCTTCAAGGTTCGAAAAAGAAAAGATGAAGTTTGAAGGCTTGGAGACTCGATATTCGAATTCACGATGTTCGGTAAGTTTAAATAAAGTTAGTGGTGATTTATGAACATTTACAAGTGTTTGGAAGACATTAGAATAGGTAAAAAATGATTAAAAATACAAAAATTAAGTTTTCCAAGTTTCAGGATCCGGACCCTGAGGTAGGGTCCGGAACCCGTAAGCCTCTCATGCTGTCTCGCAGAGAGGGTCTGGACCCTGAGGTGAGGTCCGGACTATGAAACGCTGGAGATTTTCAGAGTCCGGACCCTGCATCCAAGGTCCGGACCCTGACCCGTCGCGATTTTTCGAAAACGTATTTTTTCAATCATACTCTGATTCTAATGTCTCCTAAACCTATAAATAAGATGTGGGGGTGTCTCTAAAACGTGGTTAAGCATATTTTATCTTTTAGAAATCCTAGAATCTTGTAGGTAGCCGTCCTTCTCATCTTCTACAACAAGTTTCTCTCAAATTAATTCTTGGTGCCCTAATTCCTAATATTCTTCTAGAATCAATTTGAGAATTGCTCCCACAGATCTTTCATGATATTCTAAGCAAGGAATCACCACCAACGTTATTTGTTTTGCTCCGGACGGAGTGGCGTTGTGGATTCGGCGTGATCAAGACGGTTCGTGGATTCGAATCGTTGGTGCTCGAGGATTCGAGTGGCGTCCGTGGATTCGGACGTGGGGTGTGGACAACCCGGCGGCATGCGCGAGATCCGCAGGAGATAAAGTAGAGGTTAAGTCCGTGGAGTCGGTAATCACCTTGTAATCTTTTATTCTTAGTGGATTGTTTTTTCGCGTGTTGGTCCCGTGGGTTTTTCTCCAAGTTGGAGTTTTCCCACGTAAATCTCGGTGTGCTGATTTTTATTTTTTGCATTTATTTTGATAGCATTGAGATTTGTGTTTGGCCGTCATACCTATTCACCCCCCTCTAGGTATTGATAGTATCTAGATAGATCCTAGGGTTCCCCATAACTTACAGTGGGTACGGTTGACGATAACCACGACCTTCCCACTAGGTCTACTGGAGGCCAGAATAGAGAAAGAACAGTAAAGTATGTGGTAAATATGTAACTGTATGGATCTGAGAGAACCGTAAGTAACAGTAAACGAAGAACTGGCTATGATCTGAATAGGTAAATGTCTCTACTGATCACTTTACTGTAAAATGGATAACTGAATATAAACCAATGTACATGGGGTAAAGATAAACTAATGCTGTCGATGTATGTACCTGCTGAATTATCATGTCCCTGTATATGTATTGAAAAGATAGGAAAGAAGCTGATTAGTACATACATCAATACTACTACTAATAACAAATGCTGTAATAATACCCAATCGCAACGACCGACTCGTACGTCCGGTCAAGCCTGCGCCAGCCTAGTGCCGGATCGCACTCCCGAAGGTGCACCGTCGACACCTAGGCTCTGCCCCCAGCCCAAACACCACTCCCGCAGGTGGGTCGTCTTCCCAAGGGCACATATCTCTGCTATAACTGGCCTGTGTCCGGAGCGGCACTCGAAGGGCAGCGATCCCTACCGAGTCTAATAGCATGTAACTCTGTCAACTCAATGTGGCTCTGCAGGCTATGGTCTATGTGACGGTCAAAAGTACCACAAGTACCCAATCCAATATCCTCAGTATAATCATGGAGTAAACAGCACATCAGATGTCACAATAGAATATTCATATACTCTCTCCATATCCAAACATCTGCATACTACCGCCGCGCTACCCACGGCCTCTATCACATAATTCATGGCATGTCCAATATACATGGGTAATAGATGACTCACATAGTGGCATTGACTCACATAATTCATGGCATGTACAATATAAACGGGTAATAGATGACTTACCAATATGCACTAGATGCCGACTGGCCTCCCACGACCGGAATGTCTAATATGAAATATTGATAACAGTCACTATATCACGACTATCCGACTTATGATTCACACAGGGTGACCTCAAGTAGTAACGATATGTGAATAAACGATACTAGCTACGCGATTACAATCATATATATATTTTGACATATATCATAGCTACTTGAACAAGGTGCATAAATCATCACTCATGAGTACGCGTGCCAAAAATCCATTCTTCCACTCAGTTTCATAATAACAAAACACTTTATCAATATTGATGACCATATACCTACGCATATGCATGCACATAGACATAGAAGGAAATTCGTTGTTTTCGGCAACTCGGAACCCACCTCAACTAGCAAGCTCGTCAACGGCAAGGAATCCGCCACTTACGTACTGCTCCCTAGCTCACGGCCGCAAGGAAACACTAAACAAAACAAGAATTCCGGAATTGATACATAACATCGGATTTTCTAATTGACCTTGATTCGCCTCAATTGAACACAAATTACCTTATAAATCGATGAGCCCAGCGTGATTCGCGAACGTCTTAACGCCCCTTTACACTCTGCAAAGACCAATTTCGATGTTCGAGGTGCGAATTGCACCAATTCTCCCTCTTTCTATCATTCTTTTTTCCTTTCATTCTCTTTTCCTTTCATTCTCTTTCTCTTTCTCCGACTTATGATTCACACAGGGTGACCTCAAGTAGTAACGATATGTGAATAAACGAAAATCCATACTAGCTACATGATTACAATCATATATATATTTTGACATATATCATGGCTACTTGAACAAGGTGCATAAATCATCACTCACGAGTACGCGTGCCAAAAATCCATTCTTCCACTCAGTTTCATATTAACATAACACTTTATCAATATTGATGACCATATACCTATGCATATGCATGCACATAGACATAGAAGGAAATTCGTTGTTTTCGGCAACTCGGAACCCACCTCAACTAGCAAGCTCGTCAACGGCAAGGAATCCGCCACTTATGTACTGCTCCCCAGCTCACGGCCGCAAGGAAACACTAAACAAAACAAGAATTTCGGAATTGATACATAACATCGGATTTTCTAATGACCCTGATACGCCTCAATTGAACGCAAATTACCTTATATATCGATGAGCCCTGCGTGATTCGCGAACGTCTTAACGCCCCTTTACACTCTGTGAAGACCAATTTCGATGTTTGAGGTGCGAATTGCACCAATTCTCCCTCTTTCGATCGTTCTCTTTTCCTTTCATTCTCTTTTCCTTTCATTCTATTTCTCTTTCTTTCTTTCTATTTCGCTTTCGACTTCTTTCTACTTCTTTCTTTTCCTTTCATTCTATTTCTCTTTTTCTCCCCCTCTCCCTTTCTTTATTTTCTTCTTTTTCTTTTTCTTGTTCTCATGCTGCAGCTGCTGCTCGCAGGGCTGCCTGCAGCAGCAGCAAGTTGCTGCTGCTGCAGTGCAGCCTGCAGCAGCAAACTGCAATAGCTTGCTGCTGCTGCTACTGCAGCACAGGCAGCAGCAGCAAATTGCTGCTACTGCTGATGCTGCAGTGCAGCCAGCAGCGGGAGAGGGTGAGAGAGAGAGAGGAAAGGAAGGAAAAAAAAGGAAAAAGGAAAGAAGAGGAGAAAAGAAAAGAAAGGAAAAGGAACAGGTCAAACCACTACAGAGTCCTCCTTCCTTGGCTCCTCCACAAAACCAACCCACGTCACGATGCGAACCAGGAAGGAAACTCAACGAAGAGATCAGTATGTCGTCAAAGGGAACCACGACAAATTGATCCAAGAACTGCCGAAACCCGGTTCAACAAGTCCAAAAAGCTGCCGGGACGTTCGCTTAACCGAACGGCAAAACCGTGACCTCGTAAAGCCCGTGACGAGTCCGGAAGGCCGTTAACGCAACGTCCTCAGCCTTGATCCTCAACTAAAGATAACCTGGCTGCAGAACACACTCTTCGAGAAAACCGAGTCTCCCTGGAGCCAGTCGAAGAGGTCGAAGATCTGCGGTAGAGGGTACAAAGCAACACCGACCAACTGAAAGCTCGACTCACAAACCAACCAACGAAAACCTTGCGAGTCCATCACTCAGGTGTACAGGATTTCCAAACGCAACCAGCGATTAAAACACCAACGATGCCGAACATCAGATCCAAAAGATCGGGCACGCGCTCCAAAGCACGGCTACACGAAAGACGCGGCGAAAACCCAGCACGCGAACACAAGCACAGAGACCTCGGAGCCAACATCCAGGCTCCCGTCATCCCAAGACCGAGCTAAAAGGGCACCCTGACTCAACCGGAGTCAAACCAACGGCAGTGATGGTCAATCAACTGCGCAAAACCACGCCAGGATTAGCTCAAGGTTCACAACAGGAACGGGGATGACCAACACACAGCTTTCCGCAAGACGGCCACGAGCGAGAGAAAGTCTTGCAAAGGAAAGCACCGACCCAATCCAGAAAGTCCCCAAGAAGGGATAGGGTATTTCGTCCTAACTTTCGACACTACGTTGTCTGCAGCCAACGTACTTATCAAAAAAAAAGACGAAATATCCCAAGGTCAAAGCCAACAACCAGTTGGCAACACCACAAAGGCACCAGGTCAACCAACACCAAAGCTGGACCAAAGTCACAGACGAGTCACCGAATTAACGGGAAAAGCAGACCGACCCACAAAACAAAGTCTGCCCTGAGCCAACTCCCTAGGAGTCATCGGCTTCCAACGACGAACCGATGGCTACAGGCGACAAAGGGTCGTCAATCCACCCGTACCAACGCGGAGGAAGAACAAAACCAGCGTCGACTAACCAACGTCGAACGCGGTGAGATCCCCAACAAGAACCTGGAAGATCTCGCGGCAACACGGAAACCTAGAAATACCACCAGGAATCCCATAAGACACCAATTTAGGCGTTAGGATAGCCGCAAGCCACGTAGGCACCAACAAACACCCGACACACTCAACAGTGTCCACTCAGTCTAGTACACGTCAGCTCGACGCCAGAACTAGCCAATGGTCGAAAGACCAACACTGACGATGCCACCAGCAAGACGTCAGAGGGGTAGGCTTCACCGCCCTACCCAACAAAACAGAGGGGATAACACCCAAACTGCGGTCGAAACCGCTCAAAGCACCGTCTCCGTAGAGACGCTCGCAGAAGCCCTCGTGCTCAACACGAACAGTGGGGACAGGGCAAGAACAGCCCAACAAACAAAACAGATCCACCACCACTAGAAGGAGCACGAGCCTGCGAACAAGGGCAGATCAAAACTCAGGAGATCCGCCCCAACACGTTCAGATGTGACCACCACCCCCAAACACGGGGTCGGCATCCACGCGCGAAACAGCCGACGAAGTCGCTGTCGTCGTCACGGTCGTCGCACAACGGTGTGGGTGCCACAGGAGGGTCTGCAGTCATCGGGGAACACGGCGAAGGAGTAGGAGGGGCTGGAGCGGCAGCTGCCGTAGCCTGTTGCAAAAACTACCGGAACAAGCCGGAACATGCCGGAGAGGGTCGCCAACTGACCCCTCGCCTCGGCCTCAAGCACACAGGGTACGGTCCACACCAGGCTGTCCGCCTCCTGCCAGCTCCTCACTCGAACCGGCCACACGGCCCGAAATAGAAAACCAGCAGACAGCTCCACAGGCGCACGCCCACCACCACGACCCGGACGAGGAGGTCTACCAAGACCACAAGCCAACTGCAAAACGCAGAAACCAGCGCAAGAGAAAAGGGGTCGGCAACTCCCACAAAACACAAGCCGAAAATAAACCCCTCGAACTCGCGCGCCTATACATCCTAGGTCTTCCTACGGGTCAGCCTAACCAGTGGTTCAGTTACAAGTTGATGAATGAATGAGTGTTTGTTCCCTTTACGCTCTGATACCATCTTAATCTGTCACGCCCCGGGCTAGTTCAGGATGCGGAAAAACGTGCTAAATTTTTTTTTTTTGAAAGCCTAGCCCGCGCCACGTACAGACCCGCCACAAATACAGGGTCCACTGTACACACGGACAGAACCTCCCCTGTATTTGCACGGCGTCAACAGCATACAACAAGATCACAACCACTATTCATTCATCCCAACAGCACAACGACACCAAAGATTCATACAGCTAGCCGTCCTTAAACCTGTATGAATCTAAGCAGGTCCTTAAGCGAAGGATGATGCAATGCACAAGCAACAAACATTCTAGAAAGCTGCTCCTTACCCAGAAGCCTTATTTGAAACCCTAATTTCAAACATTCAAGAATCATTTGAAAACTGTTCTCCACACGAGAACTCTCTTTTTGAAATCACAAAACCGAGCAATCAGAAATCCATTTGAAAATCGTTTCCCACACGGAAACCTTGTTTTACGACGCTACCACGAGGGGTAGAAAACCGAAATGCTAGATAACGAAACGATTGAAAAACAAGGATACAATCAACAAGTCCAAGCATGCAGTCATCACACACAAGCATATAGAATGAATCCACAACATAAGCATGCTAGAATAAGCTCAAAGAATAACTGAACCACAAATGACATCTAATAGGCGAAAGTAGGGTGATAACCAAATCTGGGGATGTAGCCTCACGAGTCGGAACCTCTAGAGCTACTATCTAGGCGTGCCTCGCAGCGTCCCGACACTCACCACCCCCTGCTCACCTGAAACCTGCAATGGGGGCGGGGGGTGAGAACATGCACGCATGTCTCCCCTCCCAGTGGGTACCGCAAGCCGACGAAGGCGAGGTGTACACACCGGCACGAGGGTCAACAAAAGATAGATATGGTATACAGTAGCACAAGTAAGTATGAGGCTAACATACAACTGAAATAACTATGCTACTGTAAGCAACTAGTATGCATCAAAGGGAAAACCACAAAGTAAACCCAATCTAAAACCACCGGGACGCATCCCATGCACTGTCACCTGCTCATCTATAGGCACATAAACCTTCTGGACGCACTGCATCAAGGCTCACGGGTCGGCACAAACTCAACGACCCTTTTCCGGAAAAGAACACCTCCAAACGGTGGATCAGACCGCGGTGTACGTGAAGTGCTAGAAGAGCTGTGACGATCGATGCAGATGCTCAATCCACAGAACGGCAACAAGCCGAGAAGCAACCAATAAACCACAACTAGGATCGCTCGGAACAACAGGCGATCACCTCCGACCAACTGGGTCGTCTTAAGGAACATGCAAGCTACAACTAGGATCGCTCAGAATGACAAGCGATCACCACCGACCGACTGGGTCGTCTCAAGAACCACGCAAACCACAACTAGGATCGCTCGGGACAACATGCGATCACTACCGACCAACTGGGTCGTCTCAAGAACCATGCAACTACAACTAGGATCGCTCGGAACAACATGCGATCACTACCGACCAACTGGGTCGTCTCAAGAACCATGCAACTACAACTACTCTACTATCCAAGCACGCATATAAGTAGAGTCTACGGGAGTCAAGTGAACTAAAAACTGTAATGCCAAAGAAGGGATAGAAAGGTATCACCGTAGTCCACTGAACCGACTCCGGATCGAAGCACCCACCTGTAGGTAAGATCCAAACTAACACCGACGGCTCTCGGGAACCGCGACGGGACCTACGAAAGACTCACACGGTCAAGGTCCACCAAGTCGACGCTAAACGTAAAGCTCTCACATCCCGACCCGACGGATCGCCCGAAAAATCGCCGGGACGATCCCGAAACCACACCAAGCCCCCGAGGGGGTACTAAACCATCGAACACGTCCCTCGCTGTCCCCAAACACGTAAAACCAAGTGCTGGGACAGCGAGCGCAAGCTCGGGGTGTCACGACTAAAAACGCACCCGAAAAGGCCTCCCGGGTTCCCGAAAAATGCCGAAATGGCACCGGAACCCTTCGTCGCTCAACCGCTGTCCTCGGAACTTCGGGACAGCGTTGAGGAACAGCCAAACAAGGCTGAATGACGAAGCCAAGTCGCTTGCAAAAACAGCGAGCGAGTCGCACCACTAGAAACGCGCGTTTTGTCGATTATTTCATCGAAAAAAAAACGCGTCGGAAACAAGTCCGAAACCACACGAAGGGCGAGGGGGTTGGACAAGCAGTCCACAGGGTCTCCAAGACCTTACCCTTGCTGCCCACAGCGTCGCTACGCTGTCACAAACGCCAAAGTCCCCAAACAAGCAACATACACATACATACAAGCACTAAATTAAGCCGTTCGAGCAATCCGTTCGTCCGCTCGACCTTCCGCAAGCACCAGCGGATAGGTAACGACGTCACGGAAACCGTGCTCACAATCCCACTGTGACAGGACTAGTCGCAAGCTGGGAAATCCCATAAAAACAGTGAGCGCGCGCACAAAAGCAAGCATAACTAAGGCCGTGTGAGCGAACCGTACATCCGCACGACCTTTCGCAAGCGTCAGCGGATAGGTATCGATGTCACGGTGACCGTGCTCACAGCCCCACTGCGACGAGAACAGTCGCTGGCCCAGCAATTGCATAAAAACAGGGCGCCAAGGTCCAAAATGACCCGACAAAGGCCGAATGACGAAGCGGCTCGAGCAAAACCAAAATGGAGGTGAGCATGATGATCAGTGAGATGCCATGATCCTCATGCTCACCTTCCCGGGCCTCGGGAAGCACCAGGGGCTCCAAAATCCTCGGCGCGGCCAACAACAGTAAAAACCAGACCCCGGCCGGAGCAACTAGCTCCGGCCGGCTGCCGGCCGGCAAGCAAGGCCGGCGGCGGCCACTGTCAGTCTAGAGGGTCACAGGGAAGAGGGGGCTCACCTCAGGAGGCGGCAGGAACCGGCGGCGGCGGCGGGGCGGGTAGCGAGCCTGCTCTCGGGTTGGCAACCCGAGACAGGGCACGGCGGCTCCGGCAACAAACGGCGACGGCGGCCGGCGGCGACGCGAGCACCGGCAAGAGGAGGTCGCCGGCCGTCCGTCGTCGGTGGGAGGTGACCGCGACAAAAAAGGGCGGCGGGTGGCGGCGGCGGCGGAGCAACCCAAGCTGCGGATGCCCTAGCTGGCTACACCGAGCCCGCGGCGGCTCCGGCGGCGCTCCGGCGGCACGGCGATGGCCGGGGAAGGAGGAGGCGGCGCCGGAGGTCCCGAGGGTGACCAAGCTCACCCTCTCCGGCGTCGGGAGGCGGCGGCGGCGCGGCCCCCCCACCATGCTCGGCCCGCAGCTCCTCCAGCAGCAGCTCCAGCAGCCCAGCGGCGGCTCCGGCGGCACTCCGGCGGCGCCAGCAGCCCAGTCACCTCAGGGGGGGCTCACGCATGGGTTCCCCCTGGGTGCTCACCTCAGAGAAGAAGAAGAAGAAGAAGAAGAAGAAGAAAAAAAAAAAAAGAGAGAAAACAAGGAGAGAGGGGTGGCCTGGGATGCTCCGGCCAGGTGGTGGCCGGCGGCGGCCGGCAAGGCTCGGGGAGGAGGCCAAAGGGGCAGGGGGAGCTCGGGCTCTGGCTGGGGCTGAGGAAAGGAGAAAGAGTGAGGGAGAGGGGGGAGTGAGAGAGAGAGAGAGAGAGAGGGAGAGAGAGTGTGAGGGGATGTTTCAACCACCCCCTCCACCTACTACACCCACACCAACACTCAACCTCTCTCTTCACTCAAACACAAAAAAAAAACCCCCTTCTCAGCCAGCACAAGATGCTAAAACACCCCTCCACCTGCGATCTCACGCGAAACGGTGCGAAAACAGGGTCTAAATCGCGAAACCGAAAAAACGTGACATACGACCTCTCGGCGATCAAGATGGAATAACTTTTCATCCGCTCGTCGCACGACGACGCAGATCGCGCCATCGCGTTCAGCACTGCCGAGACATCGAACTCACCATTTTGGTTCGTCAGATTCGGACTCCGGATCGCGCCGTTAGCCGTTCACTCTCCGCGACGAAAAACCAACAACTATTAAAATCCACTAAAATCACTTATATACATATATATATATATAAATACCGGTATATATATATATACGTATACTGATCAAAAACACAGTAATGGGGGAGAGGAACACTGAGAATTTCAAATTCCCAAAATTCGGATTCTCACATCACTCCCACCTAACAAGAAGTTTCGTCCCCGAAACTTACCCACACACTATCCGCGAACAACAGCGGATACCGCTCACACGAAGCAGACTCTAGCTCCCAAGAAATCTCGCGCTCCTCGCGACTCATCCACCGCAGTCTCACCAACAGAAAGCTCCGGTTCCTCAACTGTTTCACATTGCGAGCCAAAAACCTCACAGGCACCTCACCGCAACTGAGGTCCTCTCTCAGCTGAACCGTTGTCGGGCCGATCACACGACGCTCACCCACGTCAACCAAACAGAACGGTGATCGACAACGACTTCCACAAAACGCCTCGTGCGGTGCCAATCCAATGCTCGCTAGGAAGCTGTAGAACGAAGCAAGCTCCATCAAGGAAGGATACCTGAACCAATCCTCTCTCACCAAAATCCAAACGCATGCCCGGAGCATAACTTCGAGAGTCTAGAAGACTCGCTCCGACTGCCCAACACTCTGAGGGTGGTAAACCGAGCTGAAGTTGAGCCTCGTCCCCAGTGCCTACTGCAAGCACCTCCAGAACTGGGAAACGAAGCGAGAATTCCGATCCAAAACGATCGACACTGGCACTCCAAACAGCCCGACGAACTCATCCAAGTAGAGCTGCGCCAGTCGATCCCAAGACTAATACGGATGTACCGATAGGGAGTGAGCTGTTTTCGTCAGACAATCCACCAAACCCAGATCGCAACATGACCTCGTAGAGAACGAGGCAACCCGGTGACGAAAACCATGGTGATCCGCTCCCACTTCCCTACAGGTATAAGTAACGGTCGAAGCTTCCCTGATGACAAACCCGGCACAGTGCCACATGCTGCGTTACAACCAGAAACCAGCCACAAGTCGCGGTACATCTTCGTCTCTCCAGGATGAACGGTGTACGGACTGGTGTGCCTCAGCCAAAACTCTCACCTCAAATCCTGAACACTGGGCACACAACTCCATCCTCGAAGGAAGACCAACAGCATGTAGCACGAAGTCACCTTCTCTGACCTGCTCGCACTCTCTGCCAGTGCGGATCCATCGGCTGCCCACCGAAAATCTGATCCGCCAAGGTGGGTTGCACCTCCAACGACAACAACTGTGCGGTTGCTCCACAAGGTAAGGTCTCCAAAGCTTGAGAGCGAACACCACTGCTGCTAACTCGAGATCGAGCGCCAGATAGATCTTCTCATAGTCCATCAACTAGCGCGGAGCATAGGCGATAACCTTCTCATGCTGAATGAGCACGCACCCCAATCCCATCCAAGATGCATCGCACAAGGCCACGACAACCTCACCAGGCTGTGTCGATGCTAAGATAGGGGCACGGGTCAAACAGTCCATCGGCTCCTAGGCGCTCAACGGACAAGCGGGAGTCTAGAGAAACGACGCGCCTTAGCTCGACAGCTACTCAAAGGGGCGGCGATCTTGAGGAGAACCCTCAACAAATTGCCGGTATCAACGCCCACGCCGAGGAAGTTCCTAAACTCTGTCTGTCACAGAAGTCGGAACAGGTCAAACCACTACAGAGTCCTCCTTCCTTGGCTCCTCCACAAAACCAACCCACGTCACGATGCGAACCAGGAAGGAAACTCAACGAAGAGATCAGTATGTCGTCAAAGGGAACCACGACAAATTGATCCAAGAACTGCCGAAACCCGGTTCAACAAGTCCAAAAAGCTGCCGGGACGTTCGCTTAACCGAACGGCAAAACCGTGACCTCGTAAAGCCCGTGACGAGTCCGGAAGGCCGTTAACGCAACGTCCTCAGCCTTGATCCTCAACTAAAGATAACCTGGCTGCAGAACACACTCTTCGAGAAAACCGAGTCTCCCTGGAGCCAGTCGAAGAGGTCGAAGATCTGCGGTAGAGGGTACAAAGCAACACCGACCAACTGAAAGCTCGACTCACAAACCAACCAACGAAAACCTTGCGAGTCCATCACTCAGGTGTACAGGATTTCCAAACGCAACCAGCGATTAAAACACCAACGATGCCGAACATCAGATCCAAAAGATCGGGCACGCGCTCCAAAGCACGGCTACACGAAAGACGCGGCGAAAACCCAGCACGCGAACACAAGCACAGAGACCTCGGAGCCAACATCCAGGCTCCCGTCATCCCAAGACCGAGCTAAAAGGGCACCCTGACTCAACCGGAGTCAAACCAACGGCAGTGATGGTCAATCAACTGCGCAAAACCACGCCAGGATTAGCTCAAGGTTCACAACAGGAACGGGGATGACCAACACACAGCTTTCCGCAAGACGGCCACGAGCGAGAGAAAGTCTTGCAAAGGAAAGCACCGACCCAATCCAGAAAGTCCCCAAGAAGGGATAGGGTATTTCGTCCTAACTTTCGACACTACGTTGTCTGCAGCCAACGTACTTATCAAAAAAAAGACGAAATATCCCAAGGTCAAAGCCAACAACCAGTTGGCAACACCACAAAGGCACCAGGTCAACCAACACCAAAGCTGGACCAAAGTCACAGACGAGTCACCGAATTAACGGGAAAAGCAGACCGACCCACAAAACAAAGTCTGCCCTGAGCCAACTCCCTAGGAGTCATCGGCTTCCAACGACGAACCGATGGCTACAGGCGACAAAGGGTCGTCAATCCACCCGTACCAACGCGGAGGAAGAACAAAACCAGCGTCGACTAACCAACGTCGAACGCGGTGAGATCCCCAACAAGAACCTGGAAGATCTCGCGGCAACACGGAAACCTAGAAATACCACCAGGAATCCCATAAGACACCAATTTAGGCGTTAGGATAGCCGCAAGCCACGTAGGCACCAACAAACACCCGACACTCAACAGTGTCCACTCAGTCTAGTACACGTCAGCTCGACGCCAGAACTAGCCAATGGTCGAAAGACCAACACTGACGATGCCACCAGCAAGACGTCAGAGGGGTAGGCTTCACCGCCCTACCCAACAAAAAACAGAGGGGATAACACCCAAACTGCGGTCGAAACCGCTCAAAGCACCGTCTCCGTAGAGACGCTCGCAGAAGCCCTCGTGCTCAACACGAACAGTGGGGACAGGGCAAGAACAGCCCAACAACAAAACAGATCCACCACCACTAGAAGGAGCACGAGCCTGCGAACAAGGGCAGATCAAAACTCAGGAGATCCGCCCCAACACGTTCAGATGTGACCACCACCCCCAAACACGGGGTCGGCATCCACGCGCGAAACAGCCGACGAAGTCGCTGTCGTCGTCGTCGTCACGGTCGTCGCACAACGGTGTGGGTGCCACAGGAGGGTCTGCAGTCATCGGGGAACACGGCGAAGGAGTAGGAGGGGCTGGAGCGGCAGCTGCCGTAGCCTGTTGCAAAAACTACCGGAACAAGCCGGAACATGCCGGAGAGGGTCGCCAACTGACCCCTCGCCTCGGCCTCAAGCACACAGGGTACGGTCCACACCAGGCTGTCCGCCTCCTGCCAGCTCCTCACTCGAACCGGCCACACGGCCCGAAACAGAAAACCAGCAGACAGCTCCACAGGCGCACGCCCACCACCACGACCCGGACGAGGAGGTCTACCAAGACCACAAGCCAACTGCAAAACGCAGAAACCAGCGCAAGAGAAAAGGGGTCGGCAACTCCCACAAAACACAAGCCGAAAATAAACCCCTCGAACTCGCGCGCCTATACATCCTAGGTCTTCCTAGGGGTCAGCCTAACCAGTGGTTCAGTTACAAGTTGATGAATGAATGAGTGTTTGTTCCCTTTACGCTCTGATACCATCTTAATCTGTCACGCCCCGGGCTAGTTCAGGATGCGGAAAAAAAAAAAAAAAAAAAAACGTGCTAAATTTTTTTTTTTTTGAAAGCCTAGCCCGCGCCACGTACAGACCCGCCACAAATACAGGGTCCACTGTACACACGGACAGAACCTCTCCCCTGTATTTGCACGGCGTCAACAGCATACAACAAGATCACAACCACTATTCATTCATCCCAACAGCACAACGACACCAAAGATTCATACAGCTAGCCGTCCTTAAACCTGTATGAATCTAAGCAGGTCCTTAAGCGAAGGATGATGCAATGCACAAGCAACAAACATTCTAGAAAGCTGCTCCTTACCCAGAAGCCTTATTTGAAACCCTAATTTCAAACATTCAAGAATCATTTGAAAACTGTTCTCCACACGAGAACTCTCTTTTTGAAATCACAAAACCGAGCAATCAGAAATCCATTTGAAAATCGTTTCCCACACGGAAACCTTGTTTTTACGACGCTACCACGAGGGGTAGAAAACCGAAATGCTAGATAACGAAACGATTGAAAAACAAGGATACAATCAACAAGTCCAAGCATGCAGTCATCACACAAGCATATAGAATGAATCCACAACATAAGCATGCTAGAATAAGCTCAAAGAATAACTGAACCACAAATGACATCTAATAGGCGAAAGTAGGGTGATAACCAAATCTGGGGATGTAGCCTCACGAGTCGGAACCTCTAGAGCTACTATCTAGGCGTGCCTCGCAGCGTCCCGACACTCACCACCCTGCTCACCTGAAACCTGCAATGGGGGCGGGGGGTGAGAACATGCACGCATGTCTCCCCTCCCAGTGGGTACCGCAAGCCGACGAAGGCGAGGTGTACACACCGGCACGAGGGTCAACAAAAGATAGATATGGTATACAGTAGCACAAGTAAGTATGAGGCTAACATACAACTGAAATAACTATGCTACTGTAAGCAACTAGTATGCATCAAAGGGAAAACCACAAAGTAAACCCAATCTAAAACCACCGGGACGCATCCCATGCACTGTCACCTGCTCATCTATAGGCACATAAACCTTCTGGACGCACTGCATCAAGGCTCACGGGTCGGCACAAACTCAACGACCCTTTTCCGGAAAAGAACACCTCCAAACGGTGGATCAGACCGCGGTGTACGTGAAGTGCTAGAAGAGCTGTGACGATCGATGCAGATGCTCAATCCACAGAACGGCAACAAGCCGAGAAGCAACCAATAAACCACAACTAGGATCGCTCGGAACAACAGGCGATCACCTCCGACCAACTGGGTCGTCTTAAGGAACATGCAAGCTACAACTAGGATCGCTCAGAATGACAAGCGATCACCACCGACCGACTGGGTCGTCTCAAGAACCACGCAAACCACAACTAGGATCGCTCGGGACAACATGCGATCACTACCGACCAACTGGGTCGTCTCAAGAACCATGCAACTACAACTAGGATCGCTCGGAACAACATGCGATCACTACCGACCAACTGGGTCGTCTCAAGAACCATGCAACACAACTAGGATCGCTCGGAACAACTACCGACCAACTGGGTCGTCTCAAGAACTACTATACTACTCTACTATCCAAGCACGCATATAAGTAGAGTCTACGGGAGTCAAGTGAACTAAAAACTGTAATGCCAAAGAAGGGATTTAGAAAGGTATCACCGTAGTCCACTGAACCGACTCCGGATCGAAGCACCCACCTGTAGGTAAGATCCAAACTAACACCGACGGCTCTCGGGAACCGCGACGGGACCTACGAAAGACTCACACGGTCAAGGTCCACCAAGTCGACGCTAAACGTAAAGCTCTCACATCCCGACCCGACGGATCGCCCGAAAAAAAAAACCGCCGGGACGATCCCGAAACCACACCAAGCCCCCGAGGGGGTACTAAACCATCGAACACGTCCCTCGCTGTCCCCAAACACGTAAAACCAAGTGCTGGGACAGCGAGCGCAAGCTCGGGGTGTCACGACTAAAAACGCACCCGAAAAGGCCTCCCGGGTTCCCGAAAAATGCCGAAATGGCACCGGAACCCTTCGTCGCTCAACCGCTGTCCTCGGAACTTCGGGACAGCGTTGAGGAACAGCCAACAAGGCTGAATGACGAAGCCAAGTCGCTTGCAAAAACAGCGAGCGAGTCGCACCACTAGAAACGCGCGTTTTGTCGATTATTTCATCGAAAAAACGCGTCGGAAACAAGTCCGAAACCACACGAAGGGCGAGGGGGTTGGACAAGCAGTCCACAGGGTCTCCAAGACCTTACCCTTGCTGCCCACAGCGTCGCTACGCTGTCACAAACGCCAAAGTCCCCAAACAAGCAACATACACATACATACAAGCACTAAATTAAGCCGTTCGAGCAATCCGTTCGTCCGCTCGACCTTCCGCAAGCACCAGCGGATAGGTAACGACGTCACGGAAACCGTGCTCACAATCCCACTGTGACAGGACTAGTCGCAAGCTGGGAAATCCCATAAAAACAGTGAGCGCGCGCACAAAAAGCAAGCATAACTAAGGCCGTGTGAGCGAACCGTACATCCGCACGACCTTTCGCAAGCGTCAGCGGATAGGTATCGATGTCACGGTGACCGTGCTCACAGCCCCACTGCGACGAGAACAGTCGCTGGCCCAGCAATTGCATAAAAACAGGGCGCCAAGGTCCAAAATGACCCGACAAAGGCCGAATGACGAAGCGGCTCGAGCAAAACCAAAATGGAGGTGAGCATGATGATCAGTGAGATGCCATGATCCTCATGCTCACCTTCCCGGGCCTCGGGAAGCACCAGGGGCTCCAAAATCCTCGGCGCGGCCAACAACAGTAAAAACCAGACCCCGGCCGGAGCAACTAGCTCCGGCCGGCTGCCGGCCGGCAAGCAAGGCCGGCGGCGGCCACTGTCAGTCTAGAGGGTCACAGGGAAGAGGGGGGGCTCACCTCAGGAGGCGGCAGGAACCGGCGGCGGCGGCGCGGGGGTAGCGAGCCTGCTCTCGGGTTGGCAACCCGAGACAGGGCACGGCGGCTCCGGCAACAAACGGCGACGGCGGCCGGCGGCGACGCGAGCACCGGCAAGAGGAGGTCGCCGGCCGTCGGTTGGGAGGTGACCGCGACAAAAAAGGGCGGCGGGGCGGCGGCGGCGGAGCAACCCAAGCTGCGGATGCCCTAGCTGGCTACACCGAGCCCGCGGCGGCTCCGGCGGCGCTCCGGCGGCACGGCGATGGCCGGGGAAGGAGGAGGCGGCGCCGGAGGTCCCGAGGGTGACCAAGCTCACCCTCTCCGGCGTCGGGAGGCGGCGGCGGCGCGGCCCCCACCATGCTCGGCCCGCAGCTTCTCCAGCAGCAGCTCCAGCAGCCCAGCGGCGGCTCCGGCGGCACTCCGGCGGCGCCAGCAGCCCAGTCACCTCAGGGGGGGCTCACGCATGGGTTCCCCCTGGGTGCTCACCTCAGAGAAGAAGAAGAAGAAGAAGAAGAAGAAGAAGAAGAAAAAGAGAAAACAAGGAGAGAGGGGTGGCCTGGGATGCTCCGGCCAGGTGGTGGCCGGCGGCGGCCGGCAAGGCTCGGGGAGGAGGCCAAAGGGGCAGGGGGAGCTCGGGCTCTGGCTGGGGCTGAGGAAAAGAGAAAGAGTGAGGAGAGGAGAGGGGGGGGAGTGAGAGAGAGAGAGAGAGAGGGAGAGAGAGTGTGAGGGGATGTTTCAACCACCCCCTCCACCTACTACACCCACACCAACACTCAACCTCTCTCTTCACTCAAACACAAAAACCCCCTTCTCAGCCAGCACAAGATGCTAAAACACCCCTCCACCTGCGATCTCACGCGAAACGGTGCGAAAACAGGGTCTAAATCGCGAAACCGAAAAACGTGACATACGACCTCTCGGCGATCAAGATGGAATAACTTTTCATCCGCTCGTCGCACGACGACGCAGATCGCGCCATCGCGTTCAGCACTGCCGAGACATCGAACTCACCATTTTGGTTTGTCAGATTCGGACTCCGGATCGCGCCGTTAGCCGTTCACTCTCCGCGACGAAAAACCAACAACAACTATTAAAATCCACTAAAATCACTTATATACATATATATATATAAATATATATAATATACCGGTATATAACACTATATATTCCCAAAATTATACAGCCAATCATCAAAAACACGCTGCAGTAATGAGGAACAAATTCCCAAAATTCGGATTCTCACAGCTTCATTGAGGCCCAGCAGCAAGCAGACGCTTGAAGCGATTGGAGAATTGCTTCCTTCAGGGTGAGTCAGAATCCTTCACCACCAACACCCGCAGGAGGAGCGACAGCAGAAGTTCAACCCCAGGTGCCGGGCGCTTCTCGTGTGACCCCAAGCACGGAGCATCGAGAGGAGGTAGTGGCGACACCGCCGGTTCGGGCTCCATTGGACGGTTTTCCCAACGATGGTGACGGGAGCCGAGCGAGAGCGGCTCATGAACTGTTTGAGTAAATTTTGAAAATGCAACCCCCGGATATTTGATTGTGAGAAGGCCGATCATTGGATAGTTGAGAAGTGGATCCTGCATATGAAAAAGTTATTCCATGACATGTTTGTGGAAGAGCGGGAAAAGGTGTTGTTGGCAACGCACCATTTGGACGGCGAGGCGTATCAATGGTGGGCCGACATTTGAGATGATCCTGACACCAATTTCAGCGGCAATTACTTGGAAGAAGTTCAAGAAACTTTTGTTGTTGACCTACTTTCCCCAAAGTGTCAAACGACAAATGGAGCGAGATTTACGCAATTTGCGCCAAGGAGATAAGACAGTGGCGGAGTACGAGAGAGAGTTTTCTCGTCTGTTGTACCCTATGTGGTTAGGGATGATGAGGATAAGGCTCGCATGTTTGAAATGTTACGGATTTTGTATTGAAAATATGTTAAAACATGGATTAGATGTGTTTTTGGAACTTGAGTTTCATATATTGAAATATTTCATATTGAGTTCCGGTACCTGATGTTAGTTCCTCAAAACCGGATTGAAAAACTTAATTTTTCATACTGAGTATCGGAACCGTATTTCGAGTTCCTCAAAACCCGAGAGTTGATTTTCTGAAAATTGAACTGCATACCGGTACCTCATTTTAGTACCGGTACTGATTTAATTAGTTCCGTTACTTATTTTTCTGATTACCGGAATGCAGCATGCGTAATTTTCTATTTCGTCAATGCATTCCGGTACCTCCCTTCGTATACCGGTACGCAGTGTCCAGAATTAGAAAATTTTGATCTAATCCGACTCTGTTTGATTCCAAAGCCTATAAATAGCATGTTAGGGTTCTCTATGATATGGAAGCACTCAGAATTCATGAGAGAGTAACCCTAGAGGCTAGGTTTTTCGTTCCAAACCTTTTCCATCAAAATAGCCTCTTAGATCAATTCGAGATAGCCTAATTTCTCTTTGATTATGTGTAGTGCACCAGATTTTTAATATAAAAAGTAAGTAAAAATAGTGCACCGAATTTTTAATATAAAAAATAAGTAAAAATAAAAATAGTGTGAGATACTATTTTTATTGGACATAAAGAAGCAAAATATAAGTCGGAACTGTATTGTGCTGAAATTGAAATGAAAATAGGAGATTTAGAATTTTCTGTAAGGAACGGGGCTTATTTTTAGCAGAAAATTCACAGTGTCAGAAAATTATGAAAATTTTAGAATATGTCAGAATTATTTTTCTGAGGTTACGTTTAAAGTTTCATGTCATTCCGACACCCAGAAATTGAAAACGGAATATAATAGCAATCTGCTAGAGAATTCTAGTCGGTAAAGCTTTCAGTGACCAAAACTGATTCGAAACTGAAAAGTTAAGATCACGTTCTTCTAATTGACTTTAATTGAGCCTGACTGTCAAATTTCGGAGCAAACGAATATTTAGAAGGTCTAAAATGAAAAGTATCAGATTCTGAATTGGACTAAAGTTTATATGCTTAATTCTTTTGGACCTACGGGCAATTGTTACATTGCTTAGTGGAATCCCACTGGGCAGCCAGGTCCTTCTTCATTGTTCTCCACCCTTCAACCTGTACGTAGAGAGAGAGAGGGAAAAGAAAAGAAAGGGAAAAAGAGAGAAAAGAGAAGAAGAAGAAAAATAAAGAGTTTTCTTGGGTCGTTCGATGAGCCGATCGAGCCTCCGCATGCGTTGAAATTTTCCGGCGCTTTGAGTGTGAGGTAATATTTTATTATTATAATTTAGAATATGATTTTTTGGTGGATTCTTGACAGTGGATGTTAGGAGATGTGTTTTAGATGGATTTTCATTGAAATTGAAGTTTAGAAATCGATTTCAACGTGATTTAGAAGCCGATTTTGCGAGCGTTTCATCGAGGGATTTTTCCGTGACTTTCGGAGTGTTGTGGCTGCCATGTGAATTGGGTGGAGGCAGCGGAACGTCTTTCCACATCGACGATCATCCTTTTCGTTGAATTCGCACGCTAGGTGAGTTCCGAGTCGCCGAAAACGGCGAACTTCCTCTTTTGTCACTTTGTAGCCATATGAATGTGTATATAATTTATATGTTGATAGAGAGAGATGATAGCATAAAATTGATGCATCTAGATCTCTAGATGATGCTAAACTAGTTTAATCAAAGGATTCCTCATGATTTGGAGTATTCTTGTCGAACTTGAACCCTAAGCTTAGAAAATAAATTTTTTTTCCATAAGAGGTTTTGAACTAAATTGATCTTATAAATCTCTAATTGAAGGTTAGAGAAACACGCTGGACAACTCTGATTTGGATTGCGGCGAGGTTACGGCATCCAATTGGGAGATTTTGTCGACTTTCATCCGATAGGCTTGGTCGAGCCGAATCGGCGTCGAAAATCAACTTGCTTGGAAATTCTAGCAATTGGTAGTTAAACGAGGTGGGTGGTGCTCTCCGAAATGGTTGGATTTCTTTCTATGTCTATAGTGTCATTTTGTTCATATGTATATATACGTGAAAATTTCATGCATATAGGGTTATTATTGTGTTTGAGCTTTCTTTTCCTTGCATGCTTTCTAAAGTAGGGTTGGTCAAATTGAATTGAGACTCGGTACTTGGATGCATTAGGATTGGGTCATTGGACATTGGAAACCCTATGAATGCAATAAACAAGAATGTGAACTTAGAAAACATTGTGGAGTATTGGTGGCATCTTGACTAGTTGTTTGGACATAGAAAACAAAGTGTGGATATTGAAACAAAGTGAAATACTAGGTGTCATTGTGAGTCTTAAACATGAACCTAGTGATAGACATATGGATTGGGTATCCTATTGTACATGAACATTGTGTGTCATGAGTGTTACATGTGGGTTTGTTGCCGTAGTTGCACAGGATTTGATATGAGCATGCGAGGGATTGAAATAGATCCTCTGGACCATGCTAGGAATTGGTAGATCCCGTATGTTGTTACCCTGGTCAGTCGAGTGTCCTCAAGATGAGAGGACTGGATCGTACTCACATTGTCTGTTTGGCTTGTTGGTGGTCGCGACACCACAGGCAGTGAGCTCCGAAGTTGTCACGTATGGGTTAACGTATCTACCCAGCAGACGGCCCTAGATTGGTGATAGTCCCCGTGGGCCCTGGTATTGTGAGTTTGGCTTGACTTCGCGTGAGCCGGATGATTGGGTCATGAGGTAAAAGTGAAAGCCAGTCGAGTATGTAGATTATGTCTATGGTTACCTTGTGAAGTCTTGTAGTAGCATTATATGACAGGACGAGTCAATTGTGCCTCCTCTGTGGACAGTCTATGTATGGGTTGAGCGGTCATCTCCCCAGTAGACGATTTAGAGGACGGAGTTGGGCTTGACTTCGCGTGAGCTGGTATGATTGGGTTAAAAAGGTAAAAAGGGTAAGCATCTTGAGCCTAATAGCATTTATTGTTTACCTAGCTTTATTTTGCAAAGGCATAGTAGTGTTTATTCCAGTTTATGCATAGTGTAGTTGTATTACTTTTGTTGTTTATCTACTTATGCCTTGATAGACCTAGTGGGAAAATCGGCGAGGTCGGTGGCCGAACCCACTGGGAACTTCTTTTAGTTCTCATCCCACTATTTTGCAGAGCCATTACTGTTGTTGCAGAGCCACCATTAGCGGAGCAGCACCGGACCGAGGCGCGGGCGTCGCGCCCTAGATAGCTGGGCCACCAATTGTAGGTCACCCGTGTACAAGTAAAGGAATGTAAAATCTATTGTTTAATGTAATGTAATTGAGAGCAAAGTTGTATATTGAGGAAAATGTATGTATATGTGGATGAATGGAATGTTGTAATAGTTAGGTTTTTATTCTTGCGCTTGTGATACGCCCTCGTGCAAAACTGTGCTATGTTGTATTTTCTGGGTGAAATTCATTGTACTTATTTTGTTTATGCCTTGGGCGGATAGGGGAAACTCTGTCCGTTCGGCGGTCTGTGTACGTGCCCGAACTGACCAAAGTGGCGGTGTCGGGGCGTGACAGATAAGAGTGGTATCAGAGCAAGAATGAGTCTAGGAGGACCTAGGAGACTTTAGACTTGGAAAGCCTTAAGGCCTTAGGCTCGTGGGTAGACGTAACTTGTAGCGAAAGTCGAACAATTGGGTCAAAGCATGTCTCCAATGATTTCTTGGAGACGAATTGAAGGTGTTCCAACTACCTTATGTAGATGATCATGTTGGCTGCAGACAACATGACGTCGAAAATAGAGTAGGGGTACCCTATGACTTTCGTTGATTGGGTCACTGTTTGCACGATGGATCGGTTCGATCGTTGGGGTCTCTTAGGCGTGCATGTATCCCTTGTTGACCATGGCGAGTTACATGGTAGTAGGCATGTTCTGGAGGACTTGATAGCCCTCCAATGTTGCGAATTAAGTAATGGTATGGACGTGAAGCCTCTCGTTGTGACCGAGATGCGTAGTTGTCGGAAACGATGCGTATCCTGACTTGATGTCAGGAGTGGTGGCCTTGGAGATTGTTTTGGGGATGAATCGAATGGTCGGTATGGAAAATCTTGTGTAGAGATTTAAATGTTGGAGTGATCTATTAGTATAGATATGAGCGTGGGCCAATTTGGCGAAAAATCGAGGCTTAAGTCGATCTCGAGAAAGATCCAAGATAAGGAGAGGGAATGCTTTCGAGGTGATTTGAACTCTTCTTTGTCCTTAGTTTTCCTGGATGCTAGTATGTATTATGGTTGGCAATTAAACAAAATATGATTTGGTTGTGTGCTAGAAGTTTGGGTTGTAACCCTTTTATGTATAAAAGGGGGATTAATGATTACGTGCATGTGGTGCCATGTGTGTTTTAGAACACGGGCCAAGATATATGTGGTGTCCAGCTTAGGATGGAAGCTAGCATGTGGAAGTAGTGGCATTGTACCCAAGTTGGACCATAAGGTCGGACTTGGTGATGTGAGAGCTCTAGGTTGAACATGAGCTAAGGAGCACGTGGATGCGTCATGGGCATATGTAATAGCCTTGGAGCCAAGAAAATTGGAATGATTTGTGAGGAGTCCAGTAACAAGTATTGACCAAAGAAGTATGCATAGTATCCCTCTATGAGCTATGATAATAGAGATAGGTTATAGTGGTTGAGAGGACCTTTCCCTGAGTTGATAATGTCAAGTGATTGATAAAGGGCAAGTGAGCGAGAGATATGAAACCTTCGTGGATACTGTAGTGACCGTGTATTAAAAAAAAAAAAAAGTAACGACTTAGAGTCTTACTCTAATTTTAGAACTCTTTGGCAGTTTGGTAGTGGAATGAGTCCGCTGCCATAGGGTCAGAGCGGCGATCAGTAGATCTTGGACTAGTCAGCCTTGTGGTGTAGAGGCTCAAGTGCAAGAGCGCACCAAGCTAGTGAAGAATGATGAGGCAAAGTTACTTGGTAATTGTGGCTAACACGAATAAGGTTGAGGCATATCGCGCTCGAATATAGAGTTGCCGTGGGGCACAGATTGAAAGTCAAGCCACTGAGGGTTCGTTGGCTGTAGCACTTGAGCATTGCTAAGTGTAAAAGAGGCGAAGGACCGCTCAAGGACTTGTGGCTCGCACTAGGTGCTTAGGAGTCGATAGAGATAGTTGTCGCTCGATAGAGCGTGTTGGTCGCGTGTAGCGACGGTATCGGGTATTGCGTGGGGACAATCCGTGCCTGGACCATGTTTGGACTGTGGAACCTGGGGCCATTTGGACAGGTGCAGTCAGCCGTGAGAAACGGCAGCCCTGAGGGTGGGGCAGAGACTTATGGTCGGGGCGGTAGTTCGAGCTATGACCCGGGAACGTGGAATGCCACGTGTGAGGTTGTGTGATCGATAGTACATCGAGGGTGTAGATATGACCCAACCCGAGGACTTGTAGTGGTTTGGGGTCTCGGTTGCTCCTGGTTGGAGCATGTATACGAAGTCTCAAGTGAGGACTCCGCCAAGTGATGATTAGGACTATGCGTACGAGCGAGAAATGTTACGTGATGTTGAGACAGGTTTAGGCGATAGGCCTACGCGAGAATTTTGGTATGTGGACCATCCGTGACAAATCGAAATAAGCGATTAGCCGAGGGCTCTTGTAGTGTGTAAGAGAGCATTGGTTGTGGACAGAAGATTGAGGGTAATGACCATAGGAGCGTAGGCTCGGTCATACCGCTTAACTAGTTGAAACCGCCGAGTCTGGCACTATCAGTGAGACGGAATCGGATTCACGAACGGAGGGTTCGTGTGTACTCGTCACAAGGACGATGGGATGCTGACCCGTGGCAGATAAAAGTAAAGTGAAGTGCTCTTTATAGGACTTTGGAATAGTGAAAGCCACGTGGAGTTTGAGGAATATGCTCTCAAGTGAACAGAAACTTGAAGATGTGCCGAAGGTGCCATCTCGCTGTAGAGCTGGAAGTCTAAGTATGGTTGGACCACTCATGATGGAGCGATGCACCAATGATATTGCTTTTAAGCGATGCCGGTGATCGAATCAGGGTGAGTTCCACAATGGAACGTTAAATGGGAAAGAAGAGCCGCACTGTGTGATGTAGACTCTTGAATAGGCCACGTGAGCTACAAGAGGGTAGGCCATGTAAGGAGTTTTCACTGTGTGTATCCTAGCTCTCGAGGAGAAGAAACTACAAAATTGTGTAATTCAATACGTTAAGGTGAAGTGGAGTAGCCCTGAGGAATGAGAAGCCTTATGAGAACTCAAAAGTTCAATGCAGGAGTGATAACCTCACCTCTTCGATCTGTCGAGTTGAGACATGAATCTGAGTTTCGTGGACGAAACTTTTTTTAAGGGGGGTGGAATGTAGTGCACCGGATTTTTAATATAAAAAGTAAGTAAAAATAGTGCACTGGATTTTTAATATAAAAAGTAAGTAAAAATAAAAATAGTGTGAGATACTATTTTTATTGGACATAGAGAAGCAAAATATAAGTCAGAAATGGATTGTGCTGAAATTGAAATGAAAATAGGAGATTTAGAATTTTCTGTAAGGAACGGGGCTTATTTTTTAGCAGAAAATTCACAGTGTCAGAAAATTATGAAAATTTGAGAATATGTCAAAATTATTTTTCTGAGGTTACGTTTAAAGTTTCATGTCATTCCGACACCCAGAAATTGAAAACGGAATATAATAGCAATCTGCTAGAGAATTCTAGTCGGTAAAGCTTTCAGTGACCAAAATTGATTCGAAACTGAAAAGTTAAGATCACGTTCTTCTAATTGACTTTAATTGAGCCTGACTGTCAAATTTGGGCGCAAACGGATATTTAGAAAGTCTAAAACGAAAAGTATCAGATTCTGAATTGGACTAAAGTTTATATGCTTAATTCTTTTGGACCTACGGGCAATTGTTACATTGCTTAGTGGAATCCCACTGGGCAGCCAGGTCCTTCTTCATTGTTCTCCACCCTTCAACCTGTACGTAGAGAGAGAGAGGGAAAAGAAAAGAAAGGGAAAAAGAGAGAAAAGAGAAGAAGAAGGAAAATAAAGAGTTTTCTTGGGTCGTTCGATGAGCCGATCGAGCCTCCGCATGCGTTGGAATTTTCCGGCGCTTCGAGTGCGAGGTAATATTTTATTATTATAATTTAGAATATGATTTTTTGGTGGATTCTTGACAGTGGATGTTAGGAGATGTGTTTTAGATGGATTTTCATTGAAATTGAAGTTTAGAAATCGATTTCTACGTGATTTAGGAGCCGATTTTGCGAGCGTTTCATCGAGGGATTTTTTCGTGACTTTCGGAGTGTTGTGGCTGCCATGTGAATTGGGTGGAGGCAGCGGAACGCCTTTCCACATCGACGATCATCCTTTTCGTTGAATTCGTACGCTAGGTGAGTTCCGAATCGCCGAAAACGACGAACTTCCTCTTTTGTCACTTTGTAGCCATATGAATGTGTATATAATTTATATGTTGATAGAGAGAGATGATAGCATAAAATTGATGCATCTAGATCTCTAGATGATGCTAAACTAGTTTAATCAAAGGATTCCTCATGATTTGGAGTATTCTTGTCGAACTTGAACCCTAAGCTTAGAAAATAAAATTTTTGTCCATAAGAGGTTTTGAACTAAATTGATCTTATAAATCTCTAATTGAAGGTTAGAGAAACACGCTGGACAACTTTGATTTGGATTGCGACGAGGTTACGGCATCCAATTGGGAGATTTTGTCGACTTTCATCCGATAGGCTTGGTCGAGCCGAATCGGCGTCGAAAATCAACTTGCTTGGAAATTCTAGCAATTGGTAGTTAAACGAGGTGGGTGGTGCTCTCCGAAATGGTTGGATTTCTTTCTATGTGTAGTACACTGAATTTCAGTGCATCGTACCGAATTTCTACAAATTGTGGAGTTCCGATAGAAAAAATAGCATGTGAAGCTATGTGTGAGGCTTTGGCCCTGTTTGAGACTTGTGCGAAGTGTTTTCGGCGCAAAAGAGGCGTGAAAACGGACTTCGATAAGTTAAAACTGCAGATGTTGTAAATTCTGCATTTGGATTCCGGTATGTGAAGCTCATACCGGTACTGAAGTGATTAGTACCGGTATGTGATGAGTATACCGGAATGCCATGTTGAAACCGAAAACCCAGCTCTCGGGTTTTGCGGAACTTTCCGGAGTATACCGGTATGTGAAGAGGGATACCGGTATGTGATGGTCGAAACAGTAAATCCAGCTCTCGGGTTCAGCGGAATCTCCGAGGTATACCGGAACCAACACTCGTATACCGGTATGCATATGAACATACCGGTATACAGTGCCCAGTTTGGGCTGATTGAGAGTGTTAAGTATGGAGAGGGGCAATTTGGTCTTTTCACACTCAAAAGAGGGTTTGAAAGGCAGGGAACACCCCCCTTTCTCAGTCACCTTCTTCTCCATTTCTCCTCTTCATCTTCTCCACTTTCGCTCTCTAGAGATCTCTCCAAAACTTGGAGAAAAGGGTGGATTGATCTTGGAAAAGGCTTCCAAAGGAGAAAAGAAGCTTCTTGGTGCAAGAAGGAGCTTGGGGATTTCGTGATTAAGGTTAGTACCTCACGTTTTGGGTTCAAACCTTGGATTTAATCCTTTGTTATGAGGTTTTTGGGACCCTTGGCAATCTAAACCACAAATGGTGGGAGATTGGCCATGAAATCTAGGGTTTGGCTTGCATGCATGCAAACCCTAGGTAGAATGAGGATTTTTGCAATGTGAGGTTCTAAAAATATTTGGACCTTCGATAATTACAATTGAGGCATAGGAAATCATGTTGGAACACTTGATTTCATGTATTGAGTTGATTTAGGGGTTCGTAACGAGTAACGAACTGTTTTCTTGTAGAAGCTTGGGTTGAAGCAAGAACTCAAGGCTTGGACACTTAGGAGCTTGAAGAATACAAGGATTTGAAAGCTCTTGAGGTGGGTTTGTGTTTACCGAAGTGATTAGGTCACTTTCATGTCTAGGGTAAATATCCATTTAAAGATAAAATGGTATGTGTTGTGAACCCTAGAATTTGCATGTTGGCAAGGGTAAAAATCATGATAGGTAGAGAAATGAGCTCCTATTGCATGATATAGAATTCAAGTATAATTCAATTATCCATACTTGTTGCATGGTTGCATGTGTGAATAAAACCTAGTGTTATTGAACATAGGTTGGAACATGTGAGATTTAAACCTAGTGTCATTGAACATAGGTTGGAACATGTGAGATTGAAACCTAGTGTCATTGAACATAGGTTGGAACATGTGAGATTGAAACCTAGTGTCATTGAACATAGGTTTGACATGAGATTGGAACCTAGAGTCATGGAACCTAGGTTGATAATGAGAAAGTAAGCCTAGTGTTATTGAACATAGGCGAGACTTAATGACTTGAGCCTAAGGTCATGAGACTTAGGTTGGCAAGTGAAAAATGTGAACAACGGGATGTGCGACGATTTTGCTATCCCGGATAGGCGACGATTTCGCTACCACGCCATGAGTTGGCGGTGTTGAGCGGGATGTGCGACGATTTTGCTATCCCGGGCAGGCGACGATTTCGCTACCATGCCACGAGTTGGCGGTAACGACACGGGATGTGCGACGAGTTTGCTATCCCGGGTAGGCGACGATTTCGCTACCACGCCTTGAGTTGGCGGTGTCGAGAGGGGATGTGCGACGAGGTTGCTATCCCGGATATGCGACGAGTTCGCTATCCATGCCATGTAATGGCGGTGTTGAGACGAGGTAGGCGACGATTTTGCTATCCCGAGTATGCGACGAGTTCACTACTCGAACTAGGAGGTGACGAGTTCACTCCTTGGATGTTGGAACGATTATGGTGAGACGGCGATTCCGAAACCATAAGTAAATGACAAGTAAATGAACTTAGTCAATGTGAGACATAGGATGAACCTAGGAGAGAATGATAAATTATATTTCATTTGGTTGCATCTTTTATGTTTATTTACAAGCATGTAAATAATTGTTGCATAGTTATATGTGATCTAACTTATGCATATGGTGTTTCTTTGGACCTGGTGGGTCGAGCTTCTCTCTTGGGTGGCCTTATCCACTGGGAACTATGTTTATAGTTCTCACCCCACGTTTTTCAGGTCCTTCCGCGAGTGAGGCGGCGGAGCGAGGCAAGGGTTTAGCTCTCTAGATAGCGGCCCTTCCATTTTGGTGATACTTAGAGTGTACCCCTAGTTTTGGATTATGATAACATAGGGGGATTTTCATTTTATGTATGAAAATTGTATATTCCATCGTTTTGGAACATAGTGTATGGAATGAAAAAGAAAGAAAAGAAAAATTTGGACATGTATATTGTGCCATGTGATGTAATAGAAGTAGAACTTCTTTATGTTGATGCTTTCCTTGTGCAACTCTTGTGCTCCGTTCCTAGTTGGAACATTGTGGATAAGCTTGTGTTGTGACGCCTTGGGCGGGTAGAAAAGACTCTATCCGTTCGGTGGGTCTGGGGCATGCGCCCGTGCGGTTATCCTTTCCACCTAGTCGGTGTTAAAGGGCCGGCGGGGCGTGACACTATGTCTATAGTGTCATTTTGTTCATATGTATATATACGTGAAAATTTCATGCATATAGGGTTATTATTGTGTTTGAGCTTTTTTTTCCTTGCATGCTTTCTAAAGTAGGGTTGGTCAAATTGAATTGAGACTCGGTACTTGGATGCATGAGGATTGGGTCATTGGACATTGGACATTGGAAACCCTATGAATGCAATAAACAAGAATGTGAACTTAGAAAACATTGTGGAGTATTGGTGGCATCTTGACTAGTTGTTTGGACATAGAAAACAAAGTGTGGATATTGAAACAAAGTGAAATACTAGGTGTCATTGTGAGCCTTAAACATGAACCTAGTGATAGACATATGGATTGGGTATCCTATTGTGCAAGTATAAAACATGAACATTGTGTGTCATGAGTGTTACATGTGGGTTTGTTGCCGTAGTTGCACAGGATTTGATATAAGCATGCGAGGGATTGAAATAGATCCTCTGGACCATGCTAGGAATTGGTAGATCCCGTATGTTGTTACCCTGGTCAGTCGGGTGTCCTCGAGATGAGAGGACTGGATCGTACTCACATTGTCTGTTTGGCTTGTTGGTGGTCGCGACACCACAGGCAGTGAGCTCCGGAGTTGTCACGTATGGGTTAACGTATCTACCCAGCAGACGGCCCTAGATTGGTGATAGTCCCCGTGGGCCCTGGTATTGTGAGTTTGGCTTGACTTCGCGTGAGCCGGATGATTGGGTCATGAGGTAAAAGTGAAAGCCAGTCGAGTATAGTAGATTATGTCTATGGTTACCTTGTGAAGTCTTGTAGTAGCATTATATGACAGGACGAGTCGATTGTGCCTCCTCTGTGGACAGTCTAGCGGTCATCTCCCCAGTAGACGATTTAGAGGACGGAGTTGGGCTTGACTTCGCGTGAGCCGGTATGATTAGGTTAAAAAGGTAAAAAGGGTAAGCATCTTGAGCCTAATAGTATTGTTTACCTAGCTTTATTTTGCAAAGGTATAGTAGTGTTTATTCCAGTTTATGCATAGTGTAGTTGTACTACTTTTGTTGTTTATCTACTTATGCCTTGATAGACCTAGTGGGAAAATCGGCGAGGTCGGTGGCCGAACCCACTGGGAACTTCTTTTAGTTCTCATCCCACTATTTTGCCGAGCCATTACTGTTGTTGCAGAGCCACCATTAGCGGAGCAGCACCGGACCGAGGCGCGGGCGTCGCGCCCTAGATAGCTGGGCCACCAATTGTAGGTCACCCGTGTACAAGTAAAGGAATGTAAAATCTATTGTTGAATGTAATGTAATTGAGAGCAAAGTTGTATATTGAGGAAAATGTATGTATATGTGGATGAATGGAATGTTGTAATAGTTAGGTTTTTATTCTTGCGCTTGTGATACGCCCTCGTGCAAAACTGTGCTATGTTGTATTTCCTGGGTGAAATTTATTGTACTTGTTTTATTTATGCCTTGGGCGGACAGGGGAAACTCTGTCCGTTCGGCGGTCTGTGTACGTGCCCGAACTGACCAAAGTGGCGGTGTCGGGGCGTGATTATGTCGAATTGATCTTCGTTTTTCTTAGAGCCTTTTCTTCTGGTTCTCAATGATACTCTAAGCAAAGGATCACCATAGAAACGTGAATTTACTCTTCATGAACGGCGTCGTGGATTCGACGTGATCAAGGCGATTCGTGGACTCGAATCGTGAGTGCTCGAGGATTCGAGTGGCGTCCGTGGACTCGGACGTGGGGCGTGGACAACCCGGCGGCGTGCGCGAGATCCGCAGGAGATAAAGGAGAGGTTAAGTCCGTGGAGTCGGTAATCACCTTGTAATCTTTTATTCTTAGTGGATTATTTTTCGCGTGTTGGTCCCGTGGGTTTTTCTCCAAGTTGGAGTTTTTCCACGTAAATCTCGGTGTGCTGATTTTTATTTTTCGCATTTATTTTTATTACATCGAGATTTGTGTTTGGCTGTCATATCTATTCACCCCCCTCTAGGTATTGATAGTATCTAGATAGATCCTAGGGCTCCCCATAACCTACAAGTGGTATCAGAGCGGGATCTAGCCTTTATCTATCATAATGGGTGAAGAAGGTAATATTAATAAGCCACCTTTATTTGATGGAACCAATTATACTTATTGGAAAGTCCGGATGAGAGCCTTCCTCATCGCAATTGATGAGCGTGTATGGCAAGCCGTTGAGTTCGGATGGAAACATCCAACCGAATTAAACGGAGATGCAACTGTTCCGAAGCCACGAAATAAGTGGTCGAGGGATGAGAACGAGGCTTCTTCTTACAACGGAAAGGGAATAAATGCTTTATTTAATGCCTAACTCAAACCGAGTTTTCACGCGTCTCGGCGTGTGAAAGGGTAAAAGAGATTTGGGATACCTTACAAGTTACACAGGAGGGTACAAGTCTAGTAAAAGTTCAAAAGCTCCAGATGCTTACAAGTCAATTTGATTCTATTCGAATGGAGGAGCATGAATCTTTTACTGATTATTTTACTAGACTCCAAGATATCATTAATACATGTGCTAACTTGGGAGAGAAGATCCCAGAATCTAAAGTTGTAAGAAAGATTCTTCGAACTCTTCCGAAACGCTTTAGAGCAAAGGTTGCGGCGATCGAAACCGTCAAGCATCCTGATGAGATGAAAGTAGAGGAGTTAGTAGGCGCTTTACAAACATATGAAATGACTTTTCCTACTAATCAATCTTCTTCCAAGTCTTCTTCAAAAAGTACAGGTGTTGCACTCAAATCTACAAAAGAGGAAGATGACGACTCGAAATCCGATGAAGAAATTTCTCTCACGAATTTTGAACATCAATTGGCACTTCTCACGAAGAAGTTTCGTCGGAAGGTCCGGAAGAACCAAAACAACAAGGCTTCATCTACCAACTAAAAATCGTCTTCGAAAGGATCTTCCAATTCTAAATCTTCTAAAGAGAAGAAACTTGCAAAGTCATCTAAAGAAAAAGATGAATTTGAAGGAAAAATCCAATGCTACAAGTGTAGAGGCTACGGCCATATTTCCACGGATTGTCCCACTAAGAAAAAAAGAAGGCTTTGCAAGCTAAAACTTGGGACGATTCCACTTCTAATGAATCGAACTCAAGTGACGAAGAAAAGAACGATGCTATTGCTTTATTTTCACGTGCTTCTTTACCTTCGTCCTCTGCTGTTTGTTTGTCTTCTATTATTTCTGACTCTATTTCATCTGTTTTGCATGAAACATCGAGCGATGGTGCTGAGAGCGGAGAGGAGTCAGATGAGGAAGATCTTGCAGAGGCGTATCACCAACTTCTTTAGGAGTCAAAGAAGATGGCTAAGTACAATAAGAAGTTGAGGAAGCAACTATTGAAACTTGAGGTTGAGAACAATGAGTTGAAGACCGCAACTAAATCTCTTGAGGAGGAAAATGAGTCAATATTGAACAACAACAAATTCCTCCAAGAGAAGCTAGACCAATCGGAGGTAACGATCAAATCTCACCAAGAAAAGATTGGTTTTCTAGAAAAGCAATATGGAGAAATTCATACATCCAACCAAGTTTTGACCAAACAAGTCCATCAACTCAAGTCCGACATACAAAAATTCTCCTCCGGTATGAAAAAGCTTGATAATATGCTCGGATTGGGTCAAACGGATAAACTAGGTGTTGGATATGAGAGGACATTTGTTGAGAAGGTAAAAAATTTCATTTCCAAAGTCTCAACAAGTGTAAAAGAGAAAACATGCCATAGATGCGGAAAGAAAGAACATATCAAGAAGACATGCCTTAAAAAGGACAATAAGAGGATTCACCCGGTGTCTTCTAAATATTTATCGGCATCTAGACAACTTCCAAGGATTCAAAAGCAATATCAAAAGGGTTGAGTATTCAAGGTCAACCAAAAGTCAAAGCCACAACAACCAACTCCTCCGACGCCTAATGTAAAGTGGAGACCCAAGGTTGATCAAAAGCCAAAACAAACGGTGCCCAACGTCAACAAATCAAGACATTCGACAATCCGACAAGTTTGGATTCGGAAAGGTGATATCTTTCCATGTCTTCAGTCTTAAGTTGTTTTGACTTAGTATGATGCATTGATCGGTTTCTATTGCATATCATATTTGATCATTGCTTTGTGCTTTTGGTTATTTCTTTGTAGCAGTTTTAAATTGTTGATTTGCTCTTTGGATTATTCAACATTAATGAGTGCCCTTGAACTTCAATAATTCACATCCATTCACTTTCTCTTAATCTCACATTAATTATCGGTTTTACTCTATTTTTATTAACTTTGGAGATAATACATTATGAAAATTCTTAATACTTATATTCATCAAATTTAGATAATCATGTGTAATTTCTAGGAGCTTAACCTATCTTGGTTGTGTGTGTTAAATTTGATGAATAGATATTCTCTAACGGACTAAGATTTGTCACATTTTCTTTCAACTAAGAGATTGCTTCAGTGAGGGGGGAGTTATTATAATTGATCATTTACTTTGAAAGATGTGGAAAGAGTTGCATCCTTAAAGGAGTGTGAAAACTACCACCACATGGAGGAAAGAGCTACCACCCCGGTCGTCCGTAAGTGTGTGAAGCTACCACATGAGAATTGAGTTGCATATCCGAAAAAAAATAAAAAAAAACTTGCAAAGTAATAGTGATAAAAAAAAATTTCGGAGTTATAAGGTGGTGCACTAATGAAAGATGCTCAAAGAGCCACCCCCGATGCAATATTTGTTTGATCTCAAATTTGAACGTTTATGCGACAAATTTCTGTCTTTTTGATGAATTTCTTGAGTCATCTTCATAATCCGTTTACATCTTGATAGTTTTTGAGCCTTTAGATTATTTTTGATGACTTGATTTTGATCTATATGTGGATTAAGAAATTTTATAATATTTTATTTGCATCGTAATAATTTTTGAGTAAAATTCTTAATTTTTGTGAAATTATTAGGGATTGGATAAATTATATGTGAATGTATTTTAATCAGGCACTTACATTGAGATTTTATTTGAAAATTTGTACTTAGTACCGGTACTAAAATAAGGTACCGGAACCAGGGATATCGATACTGATGTTCAATTCCGCAGAACCCGAACGTTTGATATTTGAATTTTGTATTGCGTACCGGTACGCGAGATTTAGTACCGGTACTAGGTCCGCGGAATTGATATTTATTACCGGTATGAGTGTTTTATTTTCATTCTACTCTTCACCAAAACTCTCCCTTTCTCTCTCTAAAACTTTCCTAACATCATTCTCGTCCGGATCATCGAGTTTCCTGCATCGATTTGTAAGTTTGCTCTTCAAATCTCATCTCTTCATCTTCGAAACCCTAGTTTTTAGGTTTTTCACATTATTTTCTTGGGTTGAAGATAGATCTCAGTTTTAGCAGATTTTTGCTTGAATTAAGTTTAGACACATGCAAGCTTGGTTCTAGTACACTTAGATCCGTGAATAACATCTTGTTTATCTTGATTTTCGGATCTATAGCATGTTCTTATGCTATATTTGGGGTTTTTGCAATAATGACTTTTCGCATGAAACAAATTGCTTGCATCTCATGGAAATTGTCGTCTTGTGCGTTTCATGTTGTTTAGAAAGCATATTACATGATTTTGCAAGCCAAATGAAACCTTGAGCATGGTAATTCATTTTTGTGCTTGATGTTGCATAGGAAAATGGCATTCTACATCTTCTTGGTACTCATGGTGCTTATGGTTACTGGCCGAGGCCGTGGACGTGGTCGGAGAAGGAAGCATGTCTCCAAGAGAACACGTGTTGAAGAAGATACATCGAGTACTGAATCCGAGGAATCAGAATATGCCCCCGAAGAGAGTCCTGCCAAAGGGAAAGGCAAAGCTCCTGAGACCTCTACCAGAAAGAAAAGTACTCGTTCTCCACCTCGACAAAGTACCGGAGGCCCGGTCATTCGTGAATCCGGTTCAACTGAGCGTGAACGCCGAACCAAACGAGCTGAAGAACCTGAAGCTGTTTCTTCCAAGCGACAAAAAGCATTTGCTAGTAAAACTTGTTTGGCGGAGCGATATGTGAACTTTGGTGAGCTGACAAGAGAAGTTCCAGAGTTTGCTCAACTACTGCAAAGAGCTCCAATTGAAACAGTTGGTCGCATCACAGCCCGTGCACCTTTCTGCATCGAATTGATTCGCAAATTCTACATGCGTGGGAAGGTCACTGCTGAGGATCAAGAAACCGGAAATTACAAGTTCGAAACTTCAGTACGAGGGACAAGAATAGTAGTCACTCCACAGACGATTGGTGATACTTTTGGGTTAAATGTGGATACTACCAGTTTGCACTTTACTCATGGGACAATTCAGCTTTCCTCACATTGGAATACAGTGATCAATGCCATCTGTAAGCCGGGCATTTGGACGAACCGATTGTATGTTGATTCGAAGGATTTGAAGCCGGAGTATCATATTCTTTCCTTGATCATCTGCTATAGCGTGGTGCCGACTATTGGGACGAAGAGAATTCGATGGGATCGTCTTGTTTTTCTCTATCTTCTTGGTCATCCAGAGCATGCACGAGGTTTAAACATAAACATTCCATTCTTGATGTGGCAAAGGATGGCAAATATGATTCAAGCCTCGGGACTACGTGAACTACTTCCATTTTCTGTTTTGATCACCCGGATTTTAGAAGAAAATGGGGTAGATGTCACGTGCAACAAATATGACTATGGCTTGGGTCCTATTGATGGGGTTACCTTGGCTAAGTCGATCAGCACGCTTAAGACTTATCAGCAAGTCACGGGATATACTTCTGCTACCTCTGGTTCAGCTGCTCGTCAGGTCGAACGGGAAGGATCATCGAGCTCAGGGGGAGCGGTTACTGTCGACTCTCTCCATCATGATGTTCGATCACTCAAGAAGCGGGTTGAACAAGGTTTCAAAGCAATGGAGGAACGATTCAAGAAATTGGAAGATGGCGTGAAGAAAATTTTGGAAATGCTTGGTTGCCGACATGATGATGTAGCTGCTGGCGGCGCTGGACCGAGCACTGCACAACATGCTAGTCCATCCACTGTTGAGCCGCAGATACATGGAGCTGAGGTAGAGGAAGGAGAAGATGATGATGAAGACAGTGCCGACGAGGAGTGAAGTTGACTTGTGCTGTTTAATTTAGTCTGTCTTTTTGCTATGCTTGTATGATTTAGCTACTTTCTTTATGTTTTGGCTCTGTAACTATGGACTAACTGCTACCTTCTTAGTTTGCTTTTTCTCTTTTACTTGGTGTCTTTTTGGCAATTTTTGACAAAAAGGGGGAGAGAACCAAAGCAGCCAGAGCAGATAATCTGAAGAAATGATGCAAAAGCTGAGGGACAAAGGGGGAGAAAATGAACAACAAAGGGGGAGAAAATGAACTTGAAGCAAATTTGGATAGCTGACAAACGAAAGACGCGGGTGTTTAACTTACTCTATTTGACTTTGTCTTAAGTTTGTTTTGCAGGAAAGACTTCAAGACTTCAAGACTCCAAGTCCTAAGTCATAGAGTTTGTCTTAGGAGTTGTTCATATGAAATTTTTGATTTTATTCGGATCTTACACGCGTGGAGTTCGATGTTTTGGTGATGACATTGGACTTCATTTCTTTGGTTTGGGTAGAACAATGTATGTTAGGTTTTTGTCACGAAATTGCCAAAGGGGGAGATTGTTACGGATTTTGTATTGGCACATTTCGTGATTGTTTGAGTCGGAGTCTTGAAGGTCGTGGTGTGTGTTTTAAACCGATTAAAGAATTCAAGACCACGAGAACAATGCGACGACAACGTACAGATTGATTCACAATGCTAAGGTATGACATAATGTTTACATGGTGATTCATAGTTATTTATGGTATTGGAATCATAAAATATGTTAAAACATGGATTAGATGTGTTTTTGGAACTTGAGTTTCATATATTGAATTATTTCATATTGAGTTCCGGTACCTGATGTTAGTTCCTCAAAACCGGATTGAAAAACTTAATTTTTCATACTGAGTACCGGAATCGTATTTCGAGTTCCTCAAAACCCGAGAGTTGATTTTCTGGAAATTGAACTGCATACCGGTACCTCATTTTAGTACCGGTACTGATTTAATTAGTTCTGGTACTGATTTTTCTGAGTACCGGAATGCAGCATGCGTAATTTTCTATTCCGTCATTGCATTCCGGTACCTCCCTTCGTGTACCGGTACGCAGTGTCCAGAATTATAAAGTTTTGATCTAATCCGACTCTGTTTGATTCCAAAGCCTATAAATAGCATGTTAGGGTTCTCTATGATATGGAAGCACTCAGAATTCATGAGAGAGTAACCCTAGAGGCTAGGTTTTTTGTTCCAAACCTTTTCCATCAAAATAGCCTCTTAGATCAATTCGAGATAGCCTAATTTCTCTTTGATTATGTCGAATTGATCTTCGTTTTGCTTAGAGCCTTTTCTTCTGGTTCTCAATGATACTCTAAGCAAAGGATCACCATAGAAACGTGAATTTACTCTTCATGAGCGGCGTCGTGGATTCGACGTGATCAAGGCGATTCGTGGACTCGAATCATGAGTGCTCGAGGATTCGAGTGGCGTCCGTGGACTCGGACGTGGGACGTGGACAACCCGGCGGCGTGCGCGAGATCCGCAGGAGATAAAGGAGAGGTTAAGTCCGTGGAATCGGTAATCACCTTGTAATCTTTTATTCTTAGTGGATTATTTTTCGCGTGTTGGTCCCGTGGGTTTTTCTCCAAGTTGGAGTTTTCCCACGTAAATCTCGGTGTGCTGGTTTTTATTTTTCGCATTTATTTTTTATTACATCGAGATTTGTGTTCGGCTGTCATACCTATTCACCCCCCTCTAGGTATTGATAGTATCTAGATAGATCCTAGGGCTCCCCATAACCTACATGAAATGGGCCTTCGACCGTCAATCTTCAGGTTGGTCCAGTCAGCAAATTTGAAGACTTATCGTGAGGTTGTGGATCGCACCTTAATTGAAGAGAAAGGCGCAGAGATTGCTAAGAAGGAAAGGGAAGCTTGGGAGAGAACGAAAGGTAAGAGGCAGGCAACCGAAGGCAATAGTAGCAAATCGAGCTCTAGGAGGCAGCCGAAGCACCCGAGGAGTCAATCGCGAGGACGTGGCTCTTCATCTTCTCGTGGACCACCCGACAGACGACGGCCACCGCGATGTGTTATCTGTGGTGGTTCTCATGTTCCGCCACAGTGCCCTCAGTTCAGTGTGGTCAGGAGGGCTACTTCCGTTCTGAGTGCCCTAGAGGTTCTTCACCGGCACCATCATCTGCATCAGCACCGGCCATACCAAAGCTGATTCAAGGGACTCCACCCACCCACTATCCAGCAAAACGACCTCCAGCGCTGCGACAATATAAGGGGTCGCGGCAGGCACCGAGTGGGCGCATGTATGCAGCCCAGACGGAGAGCACAGCAGCGGCAGAGGAGGTGGTCGCAGATATCATTTTAATTAATGGCATTAGAGTTAGAGCATTATTTGATACTGGTGCATCGCATTCATTCATTGATCGGCTATTCGCCGAATTGTATGGCATCGAGCTCATTCCTACATTGCATCCGAGTCGAATTTTGGTTCCTAATCATACTTTGAACATTCGGGAGTTTTGCCCTAGTTGCCCTATTCGAATTGGAGATTGGATTATGCCCACAAATTTATTGGCTCTCCGTGGACTTGGAGAATTTGATGTTGTTTTGGGCATAGATTGGCTCACGAGGTATTATGCTACCATTGATTGTAAGAGCCGAACTATAACGTTTCAAAAACCTGGACATGACGAGATTGTGTTCAGGGGGTGTAAAAGTTTGCTGTTTGCGATGACTATTTCTTCCACCCGAGCCAAGCAGTTGATCAAGAGTGGATGTGTAGCTTTTTTGGCTAGCTTTGTTGAGAGAAATGAAGAAACTTCTAAAATTGAGGATATCCCGATTGTAAGGGAATTTGTGGATGTGTTTCCGGCAGAGTTACCAGGTATGCCTCCGGATAGGGAGATTGAGTTTATAATAGACCTTATTCCTGGAACTACCCCAATCTCAAAGGCACCATATAGGATGGCACCAGTAGAATTAAAGAAATTAAAAGCACAGTTGCAAGACTTGCTGAAGAAAGGCTTTGTCAGATCAAGTGTTTCGCTTTGGGGAACACCAATTTTATTTGTCAAGAAGAAGGATGGATCACTTCGCTTGTGTATGGACTATCGTGAACTCAACAAAGTCACGATCAAAAATAAGTATCCATTGATTAATGACCTGTTTGATCAGCTTCAAGGATCCAAGGTATATTCGAAGATTGATTTGCAATCCGAGTATCATCAACTCAAGATTAAATCAGAGGATGGTCCAAAGACAGCTTTTAGGACACGGTATGGACACTATGAGTTTACCGTGATGCCGTTCGGGCTTACTAATACCCCGGCAGCATTCATGGATTTGATGAACCGTGTTTTCAAGCCCTTCTTGGATAGATTCTTTGTGGTGTTCATCGACGACATTTTGGTGTATTCTCAAAGTGACGAAGCGCACGAAGATCACTTGAGGCAGGTTTTGCAAGTGCTTCGGGAGAAAAGCTCTTCGCTAAATTGAAGAAGTGCGAGTTCTAGCTGCGAGAAGCGGCATTTTTGGGACATGTAGTGTAAGAAGCGGGTATTGCCGTAGATCCTAAGAAAATCGAGGCAATCAAGGAGTGGCCTAGACCGACTAGTGTCACAGAAGTTCGAAGTTTCCTCGATTTAGCAGGGTATTATAGAAGATTTGTCGAAGGATTTGCTAAGTTATCCACTCCCCTCACTCGGCTCACTCATAAAGAAGCTAAGTTCATCTGGAATGATACCTGTGAGAGAAGCTTCATGGAATTGAAAGAACGGTTGACAACCGCCCCGGTTTTGACATTACCTACCCCGGGAGCGGGTTATGTGGTTTATAGTGACGCTTCTTATAATGGCTTGGGTTATGTCTTGATGCAAAACGTGTAGTACCCCTGGGGCCTAACTGACGGAATGACTGTAGTATTCTAGACTGTCCGACACTTCTGGAGAAGGTCGAGACAAGTCGGAGTCGTTTCGGCGTCAAATAGACGCGAAAACGGACTCGGAGCGCCGAAGCAAGCCAAAACTGAAGTTTTGGGCTTTTGAACTTTAGGGCGCCCAGAAGTCTTGTTTTGGGCGTCCAGTTGTGCAGCGCTCATTTCTGAAAATTACTAAGTCATTTCGGATCCATGTTTCGGGCGCCCGGAAAGTGAGTCCGGAAATCCTACCTCGTGAGTATCGAACTGCTCGACACGTGTTGATCGGTTGGTGAGATCCGCCGGACAGGTTTGGGCGCACCGGACCGCGGCGGAGAGTCTGATGGTCTAGTTGATGCAGGCTGAAGAACTGGGCGCCCACTTCATGAGTTTCGGGCACCCGAATCTGGGAATTTCCTGCTGAGTACAGGTTAGATGTATTCTGTTCTTGAGGCTCACTGCACCTGTATCCCTTGTCTATAAAAGCAATGGACGACCTCCCCTGAGGCTCTTTTCTCCCCTCTTCAAGGTGAACTCGGATCTTGCAAGGGAAACCCTCTCTTCTCTCCCAATTTCATCTTGCTCCATTGATGATCTTGGTCTCCTGCTGAAACTGCAACATCGACCTGTGGTGTTCGTGCTCGTGTGCAGTGTAGGAGTGTCCAAATCCAACGAAACTTGGTTTGTTGGATAGAGGACTCGCAGAGGAAGAAGTGGAGTCCTTCCAATCGAGATTTGGACATGTATGTAAGCTACAGTTGATGTTTTATTGGACCCCTGGTGTTCTTGAGCTGAAACTTGGGTTTTTCCTTTGTTCTTTTGGATCCAATCTCTTGGGAGCTGGAATTACGAAGTGAAGATTGATCCTTCCACTTTCCTTGCTGGTTTGGAGGTTCTTCCCACTTGAATTAAGGATTCAAAGGTGAGTTCTAGCTCAGATTTTTAAGTAATTGCTTAAGTGCTGAATTTTGGGTCATTGATGGAATTTCTTGGATTTTTAGATCCAGATCTTTGTGAGGACCTTTGGAGAGGTTTTAGATTGTTCCATCACTGTTTTTGAGAGGTTTGTGACCCCTTTCTATGAGCTAGATTCGTTGGAATCCCTGAATTCTTGTTGTTTTTGTGATTTGCTTAAGTGCTGGAACTTCTGGATCCATGTGCAGGAGGATCCAGATGTTGACCTGATTCAGTGTTTAAGCTTTTTGGACATCGAGTCGAGCTCCGTTTTGGCTGAAATTTGGAGGGTTTGTTTTTGAACCTCTGCTTGAGCCAAATTTCACTGCATTTGGACTTAGGATTTGGATTTTATCGCATGTTGATTACATGTGGGTTGTGCTGCCAGGCTGCAGTTCTGGGCTGATGTTCTGGGCGCCCAGAATAGTGAGCAGGTGGGTCCGAATCTCGAGGTTGCAGATTTGAGCTCGATTTCGGCCGGTGTTGCTTGGAGGCCTTCCACTCGACTCCTAGCCGTTGTTGGATAGCTTTCGAGGTGGGTTGATGTTACCGAAATCGCCGGATTTCCTCCTAAGTTGTAAAGAGTGCAGCATGCTGTTTTATTATCTGTTTAATCATGTTAGTAGCTCGAATTCGTATATTTGCATGTGTTCATATGAAATCTGAATTTGGAGCATAAATTGATAATTTATCGACATGACTTACATGCTGAAATTGACTTAGGAGAAAACTCGCGAACATACAACCGTCACTTTTCGAACTGTTATCAGATTTAGCTCTAGGGGCCGTTTCTGTTCTTGTATCACCGCTGTTAGTGTGAGGTGGATACTTAGTTCGTTATAGGACGAGTTTACGCTCGTGCTGGGATGCCGAGCTTGTATTTACAGCAGGGTTAGACTGTCTGTATTACCGGGTGCCGTCGGGGTTGACGGTGGACCCAGACTCTTGTTTTAGCTTCTGGTTGTGCTGAGGGCACGTGAGCTTAGAGTCTTTGACCCCTTTTGACCCCTTTGTTCTTTGACTATAGCCTGCCAGAGCCTTTTTGTGCTCGACAGAGATACGCGTACTAACTCGGCTGGGTAGCTCCCCCGAGTGCCGCTCCGGAGTGAGGCCTCTTTTGCGTTGTTGTCGCTACAGATTGTGGATCTGTTATGGACCGGCTACCCTTTTTGGTAGTGTGCGGTGTGGCTAGGCAGTTGGCTGGACGAGCCCGTTTGGGCGGCTCCGATAGATTGGGTCAGGGATGATTTCTCACTTTGGTGATGCTTACTTGAGAGTTGACTTGGATAGTGGTAGGGTAGTGGCATGATAGCTGTAGAGTTTATTCCAGCTTACTTTGTTGTTCTTTACCTACCAGCTATAATGTTAGTCTCGTAGACTTAGTGGGTGGACCGTTGAGGTCGGTATCGGTACCCACTGAGGACTACTTCTTTTGATAGTAGTTCTCACACCCATTGTTGCCACCTTTTTGCAGAGCCTTCTTCTGTTGCGGCTGCTGCGCCTGTTTCCGCGGATCGAGGTAAGGGAGTCGCGAGCTTGATCCCTACCTGTCCCTGTTGTTCCTAGAGGAGGACCCTACTGGAGATAGTTTCTTTTTGGGTTGTGCCATGTACATATAGTGTGGACTTGTACCTATTTTGGTTGTGGTGGACCTGTTGTATTTTGGACTCTATATGTACAGGTGGCTTTTGTTATTGTATGTTTTATTTCAGCTCTATATATCTCTTGTAGTGGCTTGTATGTTTGTTTACAGGTTAGCTATCGCTTCGTATACATAGAAAAATCTATGTATACGGCGGATCTGTTGGCGAGCCTGGGGAAACGAGTAATCCGGGGCGTGACAAAACGGAAAGGTAATTGCTTATGCTTCTCGTCGATTGAAGGATTATGAAAAGACTTATCCAACCCGTGATTTGGAATTGGCCGCCGTAGTCTTTGCCTTGAAGTTATGGCGACAATACTTGTATGGCGAGCGGTGCGAGGTATACACTGATCATAAGAGTTTGAAATAACTCTTCACCCAAAAGGAGTTAAATTTGAGGCAGCGTAGATGGTTGGAGCTACTCAAGAATTATGACTTGACCATTCTCTACCATCCAAAAAAAGCCAATGTGGTGGCGGACGCTTTAAGTCGTAAATCGGTAGAAAATTTGGCAATGTTGATCACTACTCAACCACCTCTACTTGCAGAAATGAGGCAATTAGAATTAGAGGTTGTTGCACTGGAGACACCAATGAGATTGATGGCATTGGTAGTACAACCGACCCTATTGGAGAGGATTAAGGAAAAGCAAACTCAAGATTTAAGTTTGCAAAAGATTCGATCTAAGGTTGAAGAAGGACACGCCGGTAATTTCATTTAGATGATCGTGAGATACTTCGGTTTCAAAGCCGACTTTCTGTACTGGCAGACAAAGGAATTAAAGAGGAGATCTTGATTGAAGCTCATCGAGCGCCTTATATCTTGTATCCAGGTGGCACTATAATGTATAAAGATTTAAAGTTGCTTTATTGGTGGCCCGAAATTAAGAAGGATATTGGTGAGTTCGTGGCGTGATGTTTGACATGTCAACAAGTGAAAGCCGAGCATCAACTTCCTGCGGGCAAGCTACAGAGTTTACATATACCTGTATGGAAGTGGGAACGAATCACCATGAATTTTATTGTTGGATTACCCCGCTCTCAAGCTGGGCATGATGCTATTTGGGTGATTGTGGATAGGTTGACCAAGTCGGCGCACTTCGTTCCTATTCACACTACTTGGTCGGCAGAAAGACTCGCACAAGTGCATCTTGATGAAATTGTGCGACTTCATGGAGTGCCTATTTCTATTGTATCGGATCGAGATCCTAAATTTGTATCGCACTTTTGGAAGAGTCTCCATGACGTGCTTGACACACGATTAGATTTTAGTACCGCTTTCCACCCTCAAAGCGATGGACAGTCGGAGCGCATTATTCAGATGCTGGAGGACATGCTTCGAGTATATGTTTTGGACTTTCGAGGTGGATGGCATCAACATCTACCCATGGCGGAATTTGCTTATAACAGTAGTTACCAAGCAAGCATTAAGATGGCACCATTTGAAGCTCTTTATGGGAGGAAGTGTCGGTCGCCTCTGCACTGGAGTGAAGTAGGCGAGAAGCTAGTTTTGGGACCCGATGTTCTACAAGAAGCAGAGGACAAGGTTCGGCTTCTTCGACAACGGCTAATTTCAGCACAAAGTCGTCAAAAGAGCTATGCAGATAAACATCGACATGAATTGAAATTTCAAGTGGGAGACCATGTCTTCCTGAAAGTGTCGCCGATGAAGGGGATCAAGAGATTTGGTATTCGAGGAAAGTTAAGACCCCGTTTTATTGGACCATTTGAGATTTTGGAGCAGATAGGGCCGGTAGCTTATCGACTTGCTTTACCGCCGAACCTGTCGGGAGTATACGATGTATTTCATATATCGACACTCCAAAAATATGTTTTCGATCCCTTCCATGTCATTGACTGTCACGCCCCGGGCCCTCGGGGGAGCCTACCAGGCACGTGCACAGACCCGCCGTGTACCTCAAACAACACAATGTACACAAGGCGTCTATGCTAACAACAATCAAGAAGGATAAAGAATACATCCTAACAAGGTAATCAGAGCAAGAACATAGTTCTACTTCTAAAATAAAATCCACATAACTAAAATCTCAAGATATACAAGAATTTATATATCTTATCAACAATAGATCAATTAACAAATCTATACATCTTTCATTCAATATACAATGAAAGGAAAACCCGTGGTATGCCTACAACAACACCGTAGAGGCTCTAGCTAGCTGCTAACCCCTCGCCGCGATCCCAAGCCTCTCCTGCCGCGGAAGGCTCTGAAAAACCCAACAACAATGGGGGTGAGAACTATTATCAATAGTTCCCAGTGGGTAAGCCGCCGAGAGTGGCGAATTACACCGCTAGGTCAACTGAGGCAAGATAGTAAAATTTAAACATAAAGCAGAAAGCATATAATATTTAATGCTAAACAGGTAGTTCTATACCTATCTTGCCTCCAATGACTAAATCATCTACATGAACATGAACATGTTCTATTGTCATATGCTCAACAATTAACTTCATGATTTACATGCATGTCAAATTAATGCCATGATCAACTACACATATTCTAATGCCATAAACTTACTATATGTCAAGTTTACTAATACATAATGACTTGTCTCTAACTACAAGTATGTAATGTATATTCACTTTGCCACTACATGTATGAACTATGTGACTTGTTCTCAACAATATGAAGGTTATATTCACTACATGTAATGCCACAATTAATTAGGGTGTCAAATGTCACGTTCTGGTTAAAATAACCTTTTTACCATATGAGTATTCACCTTGCATACACCATAACCGTGTAATCATAAGATAATACAATAGCGGGATGTTCACTTGTGCCGTGCCTAATGGCTCCGTGGTAGTCACCACCCTCACGCTAAGGGTGAGCCTCGCCCACGGCGGTTCCATTTCGGCGCTCTCTCAAACACAGGGGCGAAATAACTGTCGCTAGCCATCTCCGGAGTGCTGGCTTGTAGGGAGCGACCCTCACAAGCATGTGTAAACGAGCATAGTGGCGAACAAGCAACAAATCAACCGTAATAATACCATACGTTTTAATCTCACGTTATGTCAAAACATATCACTTTATGTTTAATACATTCAATAGCCAATACGCTACAAGTCAACGATATCATGTTGTTCTCAATGTTCGATGGTACGTCCCTACCAATATGTCCATGTCTCTAACATGCAAATGTTCATCTCTTTGTTTACTAAGTTCATGAATCATGCATTCTTCTAATGCTACATATTATGCATTCTACAAATGTCAAATTCATGCATTATACTAATGCCGTGGTCCATGCATTCTACAATGCCATATGTCATGCATTCTACGATGCCAAAACAAGTCCATAATCATGCTATATATAAGCTACAACAACCTCTACATCTAGAGTATGAAACCATCATGCAAGTACTTAATCAATTATGATATCAATGCAAATAAAATCCCTTTCCTCATGTCTTAAACATGGAATCAATCCACGACCAAATGGTCGAGTCCAAGGCCAACAATGCCCGTTAAAGTTGCTCGCCTAGATAAGGTGCAACAACTTATCATGCATTTGCCATATACTCTCTTTTCTCTATACAAACATACATATATTGCATTTGCCATAATTCCTCTTTTCTCTATACAAGCATACTTTGGTATGCAAGAGAGTTCACTAGTCCACCGCTCAAGTGGTGTCTCAAATGATGCTCATCCCTAGCATGCATAGTATACTTAGCATTTCCTAATGCGTCATTACACTAATAGTGCCAATACTCTAGCATGCATAATATTTTCACAATGCCATACTATATGAAATATGCATTTTCATGAACAACTTGCATGTCTCATGCAATCACAATTATCTTCATGCCATAATTAACATAATTATGCATCTAATTAATCCTATAACAAGATAGGAGACATAGGGGGAGTTCACCCATTTCGGTGAGGTCAAACCCACCGGATACCCGTCGAAACCTCGCAGTACTTCGAAACGAAGTTGTCCCCCGAGCTTCTCATACCCTAAGATAATTTTCCAAGGGGTTAGGGGCATCGAACAAGCAATTTCGAAAACCACCAAAAAATCAATGAGGTAAATGGGTGGAAATTACCTTGAGCAAGTAAAACTTGTTCTAGGTCCAAATTGAGGTTAGAGATCATCAAATCCAACCTACAACAACGTTCTACACCCATCAATTTCGCCTCAAGGGCTCACAATCACGAAACCCTAAAATAACCCTAATTTCCAAGAACTAGGTTTACAAGCTAAATCTTAAGCAAAAACACAAATAGAGGTTATAAGAGAGCTTACTAACCTCAAATCAAGCCTCCAACCGAGCTCAAGCAAGCTAGGGTTGAAGATCCATCCACCAACAAGCTCTCATCCACAGCCCCGAGCTCCCTCCAAGCCTAGGAGCACTCCTCCATAGGGAAAATGAAGGAAAACGAGATCAAAACATGATCTAGAGAGGTTGGGAGCAAGAAAATCTAGAGAGAGAGAGAGGGAAAACCCTACCTTTCCTTCTCCTCCAAGCCTCAGCCAAAACAACACAAGAGGGGGTGAAGGGGTATTTAACCCAATGCACAAAATCCAACTAGGCCCCTCAAAAAGCCAAAATTGCAAAACTGCACAAAATTGCATTCTGCAGCATTGTATACCGGTATGCGCATGGGCATACCGGTATCCAACCAAAAATCCCGCAACCGAGCCTCGGCCAAGCAGTCTGCGCGAGGGGATTCCGGTATGCGACTTCCCATACCGGTACTAACACTCCAGTACCGGTATGCGCATTGCACATACCGGAATGCCAGTGTATTCCGGTATTTCCAGCCGGATTCCTCAGAGTCCGAGAGCTGCGCAAACCAATTCTCATTGGATTCCGGTATCCCTAAACCAGATACCGGTATGCAATTGCAAAATCTGCACTTTTGCAGATTTCGACTTCCGGAGTCCGTTTTCGCACTTTCTAAGTCCCGAAAACACTCCGAAGCTCACCAAACTCAACTCAAACTCCAGAATAGTACAAGCCAATATTCTCACACTAGAACTCCGCAATTTGCAAAAGTTCAGTGTACTACATTGACTACACTCCATTAGAGCTACAAGAGGATCTAAGCTTCGAGGAGCAACCAGTTAAGATTTTGGCTCGCGAAGTGAGGAAATTTTGAAATTGTGAGATTCCCTATGTGAAGGTGATTTGGAGCAACCATGAGAAGCGCGAGGCCATGTGGGAACTGGAAAGTTCATTGCGAGAGCGTTACCCTTATCTCTTCTAAGGTGGAAATTAAGGTACATGATCCTTAGTTTCGCGGACAAAACTTTTTTTTAGGAGGGGAGAATGTAGTACACTAAACTTCAGCAAAACACGGAGTTCTAGTGTGAGAATAGTGTTCTATGCTATTCTAGAGGTTTTGGCTGAGTTTTGAGAGCTTAGAATTATTTTCGGTGCTTTATTAGCACGAAAACAGCCCCGGCGGCGGCGCCGGCGTCGTGGAGGATTCTTTTTTTATTTTTATTTTTATTTTTTTATTATTCCATTTTTTTATATTATTATCCTTTGTGGTGCCAAGGGCACAGTGGATTGGGTCTTACTTGTTGACTATCCTTTGAGATGCCGAGGGCATGTGATTCTTTGTTGACCCAGTCGTGTCGATCATATACCTGCGGGTGCTTGGCGTATACTAGGGTTTACTTTACTCGGTTGGGTCGCTCCCACGAGTACCACTCTAGAATTGGCATATTCCGTACAGAGGGTTGTACGAGGGGCTAGTTACAGACGGGCTTCCTGTACTAGCCAGCTCCCTGGAGGGTTGAGCATGATCAGGCCGCAGGTATCGTATTGTGAGGTATTGTATGGTATTATGGATTGAGCTAATTTGCTTCGGAGATCAAAATCTGCAAAAGGTGCAGTTTTTGTGTTGAGTACCGGTACTGAGAATGAGGTACCGGAACTCAGTTGAGAGCAGGATTGTATAGCTCTCGGGTTTTGCGAAACTTGGCTGAGTATCGATACTGATTCAAGTTGTACCGGTACTGAAATGCATGGGGACCGGAACGTAGTAGAGAACCGAATTTTCCAATGTTCGGGTTTTGCGGAATTGAACCCGGGTACCGGAACTCCCGCATACCAGTACTCTAATCCTGTACCGGTACTCAATGGTACAGAAAATGTTTCGTGCAGTTTGTAATATCTGGTTTTTGGAGGGGCCTTGGGGATATTGTTACATTATGTAGAAGTACTCCTTCACCCCTCTCATTTGCACACTTTGGCTGTTGCAAGAGAGGGAGAAGAGGTGAGCTTTCCTCCTCTTTTCTTTGGGTTTTCTCCTATAAACCTTATAATTCTTGGATTTGTTCTCCTTTTCTTCACCTCCTCCATGGATGCATGCATCTAGGCCTTAGAGGGGAGCTCGGGATTGAAGGAAGGAGCTTGTTTGAGGTTTGAGCTTCAACCCTAGCACTTCATAGCTTGGATTGGAGCTTGAATTGATGTTAGTGGCATTCTTGTACCCTCCATTTGGGAACTTTGTAAGAATTTTAGTAGAAAACCTAGTTTTGTTGAAACTAGGGTTTTATTTTGGAATTTCTCTATTGGAAGATTTTTGGGTGAAATTGATGAGTGTAGAACACTCTTGTAGGTTAGATTTGAAGCTCCATTGCTTTGATTTGGATTTTGAGTAAGTTTTTCTTGGACTAAGATAATTCTCACCTATTTTCTCTTTGATTTTTAGTGAATTTCGTGACAAGCTTTTTAGAAGCTTGCAACCCCTTGGAAATTTTTCTTAGGGCCTAAGAACTTTAGGGGGCAACTTCGTCGGAGAAACGAACGAGGTTTCGGTAGTTATCCGGTGGGTTCGACTTCACCGAAATGGGTGAACTCCCTCTATGTCTCCTACCTTGTTTTAGAACTCAATAAATGGTTTAGCCTGCTAATTATGATATCATTGAATTTTTGGACATATGGTTTGGTTACCTCTTGTATGATGAATTTCACCCTCTATATAGTTAGGGCCTATGTAGCAAGACACGTGCATGACATGAAATATGAGCACTTTTGACATCCTTGTACTCCTTGGATATGACATTAGTAAGTTACTCTTTTATATGCTATAATGGAAATGATATACACTTGTAACTTCTATGACTATGCATGAGAACAGAGCTATCCTTATTGTGATAAACGAGAAGTAAGACCTTGCATGCTATAGTACCAGACCCTCGAGTCGATGAATGTGATTCCATGTTATAGACATGATAATTGAGATCTATTGCCCTTGAACATGATGCATATGACTACGCTTGCTTGTCCTTGTGCTCATTCGCACATGCTTGTGAGGGTTGCTCCCGACAAGCCGGTACTCCGGAGTATGGCCTTTGCGACGACTGATCGCCGTGCAGGATTGGGCGCCGAAGTGGGACGCCGCGGGTAAGGCTCATACCTAGAGTGGGAATGTTGACTATCACGGGACCATTAGGCTTGGCACAAGCCGGGACTTTACCACGGGTGGGGTCCCCGATGATTGGGTAAAAGTTGGTTAAATCAATGTTGAATATCATAACTAATTGATGCATACATGGAAACTAGATATCATTGAAAGTACTATATGCATACTTATTTGCATACATGATAGTGGTTATTCCATGCACATTCACTTCTCTACATGATAGTGGTAGAACTATTTACTTATGGAACTAGCATAATTTGCATAGAGGGAAGATAGTATTAGAACTTTTCATTTCAACTCTTATGTACTAGCTTTTCATTTCAGCTATCTACTATTGTTGCCTCAGTTGATCTAGTGGTGTAATTCGCTCTTCTCGGCGTCTTACCCACTGGGAACTATTGTTTAATAGTTCTCATGCCCGTTGTTTGTTTGTTTTTGTTTCAGAGCCATCCACAGCGGGAGAGGCTAAGGATCGAGGAAGGGGTTAGCGACTAGCTAGAGCCTGCGTGAGTCGCTAGAGGTGGACCTGAGGTGCTTTTCTTTTGGTTTTTGTCTCGAAAGGTGTGTTAGTATATATTGTATAGTGACCCTCTAGGTCCATGAGATGTACTTTTGGTTGAAACATATTGTATATCTTGTGAATAGTCACTATATTTAACTTACTTATTTCATAGAATCTCTTGTATGCTCTGATTCCCTCGTGTATGATGTTTGAACTTTACTTTCCCTCCTTCGCATCATGCTCCTTATTGTGTACGCCTTGTGTGCACCGGGGTTACCTAGTGCACACGGCGGGTCTGTGCACGTACCGGGAAGGCTTCCGCTGGGGTCCGAGCGTGACAGCGCTTCTCTGCGAATTCGATCTCAGGCCAAGCATGATGAGGGGACATTAATCTGTGAGCGGCTTTCCCAACTCTACAAACTCCATCCCATGATGAAACGGAGGAGACGTGTAGCCGAGCTCGCCCAATCCAACTTGCAAGCCGAATGGAATCAGTTCAGGAATCTTTTATCTTAATTTTTGTTCCTTCTCGGCTTTCTATGTATCGGCTGTAATATATTCTGACATTTATTTTGTTCCTTTGATAACACTCTTACTCATCTTCCCACACGGAAGGATAGTATTTTCTCAAGTATTTTCCATTAATCGGCTTGGTAATTTTCGATCCTTCTAATGTTTTTATAAAATACGCATTGCCTCTAGTGACTCTACATACTTGGAAAGGTCCTTCCCAATTTAGAGACCATTTTTCTTATATTCGGCCTTTTCGGCCGATCGGTAGTATTAATTTTAATACTAAATCTCCAACTGCAAAAGATTTAGTTTTAACTCTCTTATTGTATACATTGCTCACTCGGCTTTGATAGGCTTTCCAATGATCGAACGCCAGCAACCGAGTCTCATCGATTTCGTCTAAACTTTCATACATCAAGAGTTAATATTCTCTGGAGGTCAACTCTTTCTGCCCCTCGATTTTTAAAGAGGGAATCATTATTTCAGCCGGTAATATAGCTTCGTGACCGTAAACTAGTCAAAAAGGAGAGACTCATGTTGCTGTCTTGACGGTTGTCCGGCATGCCCATAACACCTCTGAAAATTTTTCATTCCATTTTCTCGGATGTTTCCCAATATGTCGCTTCATCAAACTTATGATGACCTTATTTACCGCTTCGGTTTGTCCATTAGCTTGTGCATAATAAGGTGATGAATGAAGCAACTTAATCTTCCACAAATTCTATGATATCCTTTTGAGTGGCCAATCTTGTAGTTTTGCTTCTACCCACTTGGTGAAATAATCCACAGCCACTATTAGGAATTTGTGTCTAGCCGATGAGTTTGGCTGAATTTCTCCGATAAGATCCATAGCCCAGCCACGGAATGGCCAAGGCTTGATAATTGAATGCATTTCAGATGTTGGTACTCTCTGCACCGAGCTGTGCAACTGGCACTCTTGACATCCCTTGGTATATCTTATGTAGTCTTCGTGTATGGTCGGCTAATAGTATCCTAGGTGCCGAATAGTCCATCTTAATCTTTTTCCAGCTAGATGAGCACCACATAATCCTTCATATACTTCGCCCATGACTACCAAGGCTTCGTCAGCTCCTAAATATTTCAGGAGTACTTCTTTGGCTGTTCTCCTATAAAGTTGCCCATTTAATAGACAATAGCCGAGCGCCTTCTTTTGCAGCTGATAATTAGCTTGTCCACTCGGATCATTGAGAAACTCAATTAGAGATTTCCTCCATTCATCTTGTACTCCGATGGGGGCAATCATTATCGGTTCTCATGTGTGAACCGATGGTAGCAATCTTTTCCCAATTCTGACTCGGCTCGTTTTTCTCAGCTCTTTATATCCTGAAGCCGACTAAGCCAACTTGTTTGCTTGCTCGTTTCCTTCTCTTGATAGGTGCATGAACTCTACTTCTCCAAAACTGCTAAGTAATTCTACTGTCCTATTCAAATAATTTTGCAGATTAGGGCTCTCACATCGATATTCTCTGATCACTTGCTTTATCACTAGTTGTAGTTGAGGGCGTGCTTGTTTTTGTAAATCTCTGATGTTGAGCTTGTGACTTCGAGAAAGTCATCGGCCTCGACATTTATTTCAAAACCGAAGTCGCATGATCGTCTAAACTCTCACTCATAATTATATAAAAAATTAGGTGGATCGTAAACACTAACCAACTGTTCCAAAAGCACGGGCTGATAGGAAGGACAAACTCATAGCACTTAAGGGCTCAGCTATAATGCCTTCGGGATTCGACTTGACTCAACCCACCTGGATCAACCCACATAGACAGTGGGTCTATTGTTGAGTCTCTTACCGTTGGGTTTATTGTGGATTGCAATCTCACTCAACCTTTTGGGCTCATCCAACTTAACTTTTTAGTCTTCTGAGCCTATTGTAGACCCGGCAAACGAGCGCGTTGGGCAATCCGCAGGCGGGTCATCATACCAGCAGGTCGTTTTGGCATGGATAAAATTTATCCGCAAATTTTTAGGTAGCCGACATTCTTACCTATACTCGCCCGCAAACGGGCATGTAGGTATTCTGGTTACCCATAATGTACTCTTTTTTTCATTCTTATACTTTTCAAACACAAAATATAAATATATAATTTTTAAAAGACCATAATATAATCTATTATTTAAAATATCACGACAATATGTTTAAAATATCATAATATACAGTAAATAATATAGAATCTTAAAACAACACAAAAAAAAATTAAAATTAGAGGTCTAGAGATAGGTAAGACCAAACGAATATTCACTTATTTTATTTAAATATATATATTTTATGTAAAACGAATATATTTATAAGGGTACCCACGGATACTCATAGGTCGCCCAAAATACTCATAATTTAACGGGTACTCACCCGTTTTATCCATAATTTTTTGGATAAAAAAATTATTATCCATTTCCATAAATTTGTGGGTAATCTGCGGATATCCGCAAAAATGGATAGAGATTATCGGGTCTAGTCTATTATTACGGGACAAAAAATTAAACCTATATTACAATATTATATAATTAGTATAGAGCTACTATGCACTACGATAGGGCGTGCTCCTCACTCTCTTAAAATTTCGAGGCCAATTATCAAGGCCTTATATTCGGCTTGGTTATTGGTGCAGCCGAAATCTAGTTCAAAGGCAAACTGAGAAGTTTTGCCTTCAGGGGATTGTATTACTATTCCAGCTCCTGCCGAATCGGCTGTTCTAGATTCGTCGAAGTAGAGCGTCCAAGGTCGGATACCGATCAATGTTTGCAACTGCTCTTCAATCTCCACGTATGGATGACTGGCTAAAATGTTAGCTTGTCACGCCCCGCGACCGCCACTTTGGTCGGTCCGGGCGCGCGCACAGATCGCCGAACGGATAGAGCCTCCCCTGTCCGTCCAAGGCTCAACAATATCGTGTACATAGAGTTTTGTCTAGGACAAACAATCAACATACATGAATTGCACGAGGGCATATCACAAGAGCGAGAATGTAAACCTAACTATTACAACATTGGAACATTCACATTTCACATACATTTTTCCACTTTACATAATACATGAATTTCTCCTCAAATACAACTCCGCTCTCAATTACATTTGTCTTTTCAAAATACATTTACATTCTTTTGCTTGTACATAGGGCGACCTAAACTTGGTGACCCAGCTATCTAGGGCGCAATGCCAACGCCTCGATCCGGTGCCGCTCCGCTAATGGTTGGCTCTGCAAAATAGGGGGTGAGAACTAAAAGAAATTCCCAGTGGGTTCGGCCGCCGACCTCGCCGATTTTCCGACTAGGTCTATCAAGGCATAAGTAGATAAACAACAAGAAAGTAGTACAACAACTACAGTATGCATGAACTGGAATAAACACAACTCAACGAAGAGGTGAGTGTCTCGCTGCTTCGTCAAGCTCTCGAGTTCCCAAGTGGCCTTTCATTCTTCGTGGTTGCTTCCTTGGATTTTAACATACAGAATCACACGATTTCGCAGTTTCTTCTCCTAGGAGGCTAAAATACACATTGGGAAATCCTCACATAGCATATTCTCCCACAGCTCACACGGCTCATAATAAAGGACATGAATAAGGTCCGTCACACTCGGCGCTTAGCTTACCCCGCACTCCAAATTGCTTCACCCCTCATAGGGTGACATATTCAAGGAAACGCCATCTCCTACCACAATTCCAACTCCCGCCGACGTTCATTTGAACAGTTTTTTTTTCTTTCATCCAGTTTGCACCATTAATTACCATTGATGAGCAACTACACTAACTCCACTGTGTAGTACATCTCTACGAGCTCCATCAATTTGGTCCGTTAAAGAGTTTACATCATATGATACGACTCTGTCTTCACATCCACTGACCTAATTCGGAGCTTAATTTGGTCCATTCTCCGGTATTGCTCACAGGCAATTCTTACTTGATGTTTTCTCTTTCATTATGAGTGGATCCTACCTCACATAGACCTCCAGCTCCACAACAAAATGGCACATTCTCGAGCACTTACTCATTCTAGGACACAATCCCCATTTCGCACGTGGCTTCTACTATCGCAACGTCTCATAAGTAGCACGTTGCTTTGCCTCCACATGCCATAGGTTAGCCTCGCATCATTCTTACGACAAGCCCATAGGAATCCCGAGTTCGTAATTCTGATTCTGCCTCCGCGATAACACTAAGCTTTGTAGTTTGGTGCCTCAACCAATCAGGCGAGCGGCATGACTGGGCCTTCGCCCCTTTTGTCAATACCCTCAACCTTCTCGCACGCCACTAACGCTCTCCTTATAAGATCCCTCGGCTGACCCGTCTAATCCGACTTGCCATGGAGGGTCCACTGACCGACAATCCTTTATAGGCCCACAACCTAAAGTCTGACGCGACATTGTGCAACGTCTCTCACTCTCATGTGCGGACCCAATCATCACATGGTGGAGTCCTTATTAGGACCTCACATCGATACCCCAACAAGGAGTAACTAATCACAAGTCATCGTAATCCTATGGCCAGTTCGCATCTACACTCTAGATGCACAAACAAACTCACAGTTCCACATATGGCATTCCACGTCTCCGGGTCATCGCTCGGACTACCGCCCCGACCATGAATCCTAGCCAAGCTCTACCCTCAGGTTCAGAGCTGCTATCACATGATACCGACTGCGCCTGTCCATAAGGCCCCAGGCCCACAGTCCACACATGGTCCAGGCACGAGCAATCCCCAAGCAATGCCATCTAGCCGTCGCCCACGTGACCAAGGCGCTCCAAGCGCAATATGCTTTGGCCATCCAACTCATAGGTATTCATCTGAAACTTCACCTCACAAGGAAGATTCGCAACACGGTCCGAACACTCGCCTACCAAGTTCATGTTTCCTTAACTGAGGCTCCGCTCTACCGAGCACACATCCGCCGATCACTAGGCACCCAGAAGGAACTACCAGCCTCTCGAGCGGTCCTCGGCATCCTTCACACTTGGCCAACGCACGAGTGTTACTGCCAACGAACCCTCTTCGGCTGAACCTTTAGTCCGTGCCCCACGACAACTCTACAGTCGAGCGCACTATGCCTCTACTTTATTTTGTGTTAGTCACAATCACCAAGCAATGCTGCTTCATCATCCTTTATCAGCCATGAGTGCTCCCTTATTTTGAGCCGCTGCACCTGAAGGCTAACTCATCCACATCTAGCAATCGTCGCACCAATTCTATGGCAGTGAAATTATTCCTATTACCAAACCGCCAAAAGGTTCCAAGGTTAGAGTACGATCCTAAATCGTTACTTCTTCATACACGGTCGCTACCGTATCCATGAAGGTTTCATATGCCTCACTCACTTACCCTTTTACCAATCGTTTGAGATTATCATCTCAAGGAAGGATTCTCTCAACCACCATAACCTATCTCCATTACCATAGCTCCAAGGCTATTGCATACATCCATCACACGTCCAAGTGCTTCTAAGCTCATGCTCAGCCTTGAGCTCTCACATCTCCAAGTTCCACCTTAGGATCCAACTTGGGTACAATGCCACTACTTTCATATGCTAGATTCCGTTCTAGGCTAAATACCACGAGTATTCTAGCCCGCTTCCAAAGCCCACATGTCACCACACGTACTTAATCATTAATCGCCTTTTTTCACACAAGAGGGCTAAAACCCTAAATCCTCCTGGCATACAACTGAATCATACTTAGTTTAATTGCCAGCCACCACACATACTAATATCCCAAGAAACTAAGGATAAGGGAAGATCAAACCACTTCGAAAACATTCCCTCTCCTTATCTTGGATCTTCCTCAAGATCGACCTAAGCTTCGATCCATATTAACAGGTCACTCCAGCCTTAAATCTCCACACAAGATTTTCCATGCCGTGACCATGTCGACAAAAAAAATTCGATTCATCCCCAAAACAATCTCCAGATCCTATACCCTAGGTCATAGGTACACTCCGATAGTGCCTTATACATCATCAATAGCATACTATATATTTCATTCTCAGATCACCGGCACTCTTCAACTTAACCCAACTAGGGGTGCTATAACATATCTCGTTAGCATTACAACTGGGCTAATCACCCTATAAGCCCACTAGACTTACAATCCTATAGAGGATTTAATCGCCAACACAATCAACATAGTGTGCAAACACGCTATGTTTGATCACCAGCTTGAACTGACATGCTTCTACGAGTCATATCATGTTCCCCTGTCTTGAAAGAACGAGACCATCATCCCTCAATGTTCCACTTTCAATAGTCGCCACTTGGCTACCTCATTCTCGTCATCCAACATAGTTTGGTCTTACCTACAACGTTTCCCTATAGGTTGTGCCCTTGCACCCATCATCGAGGGTCGTGCATTGCATCCATCACCCATATTAGCTGGGGCAAACGCGTCCATATCCTCCAAGACGAGAATTATCAAATCTCCATAGCCATGAATCCAAACACCAAGTTAGGGCACGCATCGGCTCCTCAAGACCACGCATCTCGGTCACAACGAGAGGTTTCATGCCCTTAGCGACACTTAGCTCGCAACATCGGAGGGCTATCTAGTCCTCCGCAACATACGTCCCACCAAGTAACTTACTATTGTCACTCAAGGGATAACACGCGTACCTAGGCGACCCAACATTCGAACTTAATTCCGTCGCACACATTAGCCGACCCAATCAAGCGAAAGTCATAGAAGGGCACCCCTACTCCACTTTCGACATCATGTTGTCTGCAGCCAACATGATCATCTAAATAGAATAGTTGCAACACCTCCAATCCGCCTCCAAAAGGCTATTGGAGACACAACTTGACCCAATCATTTCACTTTCGCCACAAGTTCCGTCCACTCACAAGCCTAGGTCCTTACGGTTTTTCAAGACTAAGTTTTCTTAGGTCCTCCTAGACCGTTTCTACGCTCTGATACCACTCTATCTGTCACACCCCACGACCGCCACTTTGGTCAGTCCGGGCGCGCGCACAGATCGCCGAACGGACAGAGCCTCCCCTATTCGTCCAAGGCTCAACAATATCGTATACATAGAGTTTTGTCCAGGACAAACAATCAACATACATGAATTGCACGAGGGCATATCACAAGAGCAAGAATGTAAACCTAACTATTACAACATTGGAGCATTCACATTTCACATACATTTTTTCACTTTACATACATGAATTTCTCCTCAAATACAACTCCGCTCTCAATTACATTTGTCTTTTCAAAATACATTTACATTCTTTTGCTTGTACATAGGGCGACCTAAACTTGGTGACCCAGCTATCTAGGGCGCAATGCCAACGCCTCGATCCGGTGCCGCTCCGCTAATGGTTGGCTCTGCAAAATAGGGGGTGAGAACTAAAAGAAATTCCCAGTGGGTTCGGCCGCCGACCTCGCCGATTTTCCGACTAGGTCTATCAAGGCATAAGTAGATAAACAACAAGAAAGTAGTACAACAACTACAGTATGCATGAACTGGAATAAACACTACTATGCCTTTGCAGAATGAAGCTAGGTAAACAATTGATGCTATTAGGTTCAAGATGCTTACCATTTCTACCTTTTAACCCAATCATACTGGCTCACGCGAAGTCAAGCCCAACTCCCTCCTCTAGATCGTCTACTGGGGAGATGACCGCTCAACCCAACGCCGACTGTCTACAAAGGAGGCATACTCGTCACCTGTCATATGATGCTACTATGCTAAAAAACATGATCTACTATGCTCAATTGACTTTCTCTTTTACCTCATGACCCAATCTTGCTGGCTCATGCGAAGTCAGGCCAAACTCACAATACCAGGGCCCACGGGGACTATCACCAATCTAGGGCCGTCTGCTGGGTGGATACGTTAACCCATGTGTGACGACTCCGGAGCTCACTGCTTGTGGTGGCGCGAACACCAACAAGCCAAACAGACAATGTGAGTATGATCCAGTCCTCTCATTCCGAGGACACCCTACTGACCAGGGTAACAACATACAGAAATCCACCAATCCCTAGCATGGTCCAGAGGATCTATTTCAATCCCTCGCATGCTCATCTCAAATCCTATGCAACTACGGCAACAACCCACAAGTACACTCATGACACACAATGTTCATATTTTCTACTTGCACAATAGGATACCCAATCCATATTTCTATCACTAGGTTTATGTTTAGACTCACAATGACACCTAGTATTTCACTTTGTTCCAATATCCACACTTTGTTTTCTATGTCCAAACAACTAGTCAAGATGCCACCAATGTTCCACAATATTTTCTAAGTTCACATTCTAATTCATTTCATAGGGTTTCCAATGTCCAATGACTTAATCCTCATGCATCCAAGTACCGAGTTCTCAATTCAATTTGACCAACCCTATTTTAGGAACCATGCAAGGAAAAGAAAGCTCAAACACAATAATAACCTTATTAGCATAGAATTTTCACATATATACACATATGAACAAAATGTCAACATAGACATAGAAAAAAATCCAACCATTTCGGAGAGCACCACCCACCTCGTTTAACTACGAATTTCTAGGATTTCTAAGCAATTTGATTTCCAACGCCGATTCGGCTCGACCCAAGCCTACCGGATGAAATTCGGTAAAATCTCCCAATTGAACGTCGTAACCTCGTTGTAATCCAAAACAAAGTTGTCCCCCGCGTCGAACTACCCTTCAATTAGAGAGTTATGAGATCAATTTAGTTCCAAATCTCTTAGGGACAAAAGCCCCAAATCCAACCCTAGGTTTCTTGTTCTACAAGAAAACCTCAAATCCATGGTAAATCCTTTGATTAAACTAGTTTACAATTATCTAGAGATCTCCAATACATCAAGATTAAAGGATTTAATCCAAACCCTAACTCAAATCCATGAAATCTCACCTTTGCCACCTAGCTCTCCAAGCTTGATCCACCATTAGAGAGCTTGCTTCACCTCCAAGTAAGCTTCATCTCCTCCAAATATCCTCTTTAATGGAGAAATTACTAGAGAGAGAGAGCTAGGGGAGAGGGTTGAGAAAAAAAGAGAAAAGCTCTCATGTGTGTCTTTTGGTGTGTGGGAGAGAATGAGAGAAAGAGAGTGTGCATGTGTGTGGGTGTATTCAGCCAAGACCCATATATAATGGGTGTTGTAACAATTGCACAAAACCCTCTACCTATTACAATTTGCAGCTTAGTACAATTCAGATTTGATATGTCTATTTGGAGCCCTTCTGAATGTCCGTTTAAGCTCAAATTTGACAGTCAGGCTCAATTAAAGTCAATCAGAAGTACGTAATCTTAAATTTTCAGTTTTGACTGCTCGGGTGTCGGAATGACATGAAACTTTAAATCTGGCCTCAGAAAAAAAAATATTTTGACATATTCTCAAATTTTCATAATTTTTTGACACTAAATTTTTCAGCTAAAATATAAGTCTCGTTCCCGACAGAAAATTGTAAACCACATATTTTCATTTCAATTTCAGCATTAGTCATTTTCGACTTATCTTTTACTTCTCTAACTCCAATAAAAAAAGTATCTCACACTATTTTTATTTACACTTGTATATATAGTAAAATCCAGTGTACTACATTCCACCCTCTTTAAAGAAAGTTTCGTCCGCGAAACTCAAGTCACACCTCAACTCAACTCAACGAAGAGGTGAGTGTCTCGCTGCTTCGTCAAGCTCTCGAGTTCCCAAGTGGCCTTTCATTCTTCGTGGTTGCTTCTGTTACGGATTTTATATTGGCATATTTCGTGAAGTGAGTCGGAGTCTTGAAGGTTCGAAGAAGAAAAGACGAAGAACAAAGACTCGAAGACTCCACGTATGAATTCACGATGCTTGGTAAGTTTAAATAATCTTGATGATGATTTAGATTCATTTACAAGTGTTTGGAAGACATTAGAATGGATAAAAAGTGTTTTAAAATAAAAAAATAAGTTTTCCAACTTCCGAGGTCCGGACCCTAAGGATGAGGTCCGGAACCCGTACGCCTCCCTGGTTGTCTTGCAGGGAGGGTCCGGACCCTGAGGATGAGGTCCGGACCCTGAGGGCGGAGGTCCGGACCCTGAAGCTGAGGTCCGGAACCCGTAGGTCTGCAAAGCAGACAGGCAGATCGGGTCCGGACCCTGATGGCTGGGGTCCGGACAATGAAACGCCTAAGCAGTGTCCGGGTCCGGACCCCATACCCGCGGTCCGGACCCCGACCCGACGAAATTTCCTGATTGTCCTGTTTTTCAATCCTAACCTAATTCTTTGTCTCCAAACCATATAAATAGGATGTGGGGGTGTCTCTAAAGGGTAGAAAATTACATATTATCTTTGAGAAACCCTAGAAGCTTGGAGGTGACCGTTTTCCTCATCTTCTACATCAAGCTTCTCTCAAATTGATTCATGGTGCCCTAATGCCCAATATTCTTTTAGAATCAATTTGAGGATTGCTTAGAGATAATTCCCACAGATTTTTCATGATATTCTAAGCAATAAACCATCATCAATTTTGTTGATCTTGCTCCGGACGGAGTGCGCTCGTGGATTCGAGTGGGCGTCGTGGATTCGACGTGTTGAGGGCTTCGTGGATTCGAAGTTGGTCGTCTCGTGGATTCGAGGCGTGGCGTTCGTGGATTCGAACGTGGGGCGTGGACAACCCGGTGGTGTGCGCGAGATCCAAAGAAGATAAAGGAGAGGTTAAGTCCGTGGAGTCGGTAATCACCTTGTAATCTTTTATTCTTAGTGGATTGTTATCGCGTGTTGGTCCCGTGGGTTTTTTCTCCAAGGTGGAGTTTCCCACGTAAATCTCGGTGTGCTGATTTTATTTTCCGCATTACTTTATCACATTGAGATTTGTGATTTTTGTTATACACCTATTCACCCCCCTCTAGGTGATTGATAGTATCTAGATAGATCCTAGGGCACCCCCCTATCTTACAATTGGTATCAGAGCGGGATCTAGGCTTTATCTTTCATAATGGGTGAAAAAGGTAGTAATATTAGTCGGCCTCCTCTATTTGATGAGAGCGAAGAAGAGTCGGATGAGGAAAATCTTTTAGTGGCGTATCAACAACTTCTTAAGGAATCGAAGAAGATGGCTAAGTACAATAAGAAGTTGAGGAACCATCTATTGGAACTTGAGAATGAAAATAAAATGTTGAAGACCACAACTAAAGCTCTTGAGGAGGAAAGGGAGTCGATATTGAAGAACAACAAAATCCTCCAAGAGAATCTAGACCAATCGGAGACGACGATTAAATCACATCAAGAGAAGATTGGTTTTCTAGAACATCATGTCAAGGAAATTCATACTTCTAATCAAGTCTTGACTAAACAAGTCCATGAACTCAAGTCCGACATACTAAAATTCTCCTCCGGATCGAAAAAGCTTGATAGTATGCTCGGATTGGGTCAAACAAGTAAACTTGGACTTGGATATGAGCGAAAATTTGTTGAGAAGGTTAAAAATTCTATTCCTAAAGTCTCAACAAGTGTAAAAGAGAAAGTATGTCATAGATGTGGAAAGAAAGGACACATCAAGAAGACATGCCCTAGAAAAGATAAGAAAACTCAAGAGGCATCTTCTAAACATCTATCGACATCTTCCAACACCCGACAACCCCTACGGTTTCAAAAGCAACAACAACCAAGTCGAGTACCCCAGATCAACCAAAAGTCGAAGCCACAACAACCGGTTTCTACAAAGTCAAATACAACGTGGCGACCAACGGATGATCAAAAGTCAAAACAATCGGTGCTCAACGTCAACAAACCAAGGCAACCAACAATCCGACAAGTTTGGGTTCGGAAAGGTGATATCTTTCCTTCTCTCAAGTCTTAATTTGTTTTGACTTAGAGTAATGCTTTGATCGGTTTTTATTGCATATCTTTTGTCCATTGCATTACACGTTTTTGGTGCTTTCATTGTTACAATTTTTTTTGGATTCTTTGAATGATTAGAACATTAAATAGTGCATTGAATATCAATAAGTTCACTTTCATTCACTCTTAATTAATCTCATATTAATTATCGGTTCTACTTTATTTTCATTATATTTGAAGATAATTTATTATGAGAATTCTTCATACTTATATTCATCAAATTTAGGCAATCATGTGTAATCTCTAGGAGCTTAACCTATCTCGGTTGTGTGTGTTGAATTTGATGAATAGTCATTCTCTTATGGACTAAAATTTGTCACATATTCTTTCAACTAAGAGATTGCATAAGCGAGGGGGAGTTATTATGATATAAAATAAAATGCTCATATGCTTTGAAAGATGTGGAAAGAGTTGCATCCTTAAAGGAGTGCGAAAACTACCACCACGTGGAGGAAAGAGCTACCACCCCGGTCGTCCGGTTAGTGTGTGCAGCTACCACATGAGAATTGAATTGTATATCCGAAAAAAAAATATATAAGTGCAAAAGCATGCAAAAGGAAAATGTCACAAAATTTTATTTTTTCGGTGTTATAAGGTGGTCCACATACATGAAAGATGCTCAAAGAGCCACCCCCTGTGCGATATTTGTTTTATCTCAAATTTGAATTTTTATGCAACAAATTTTCTGTCTCTTTGATGAATCCCTTAAGTCATCTTCATAATCCGTTACATCTTGATAGCTTTTGAGCCTTTAGATTATTTTTGATGACTTGATTTTGAAGTTTATATGAATTGAGAAATCGTGTAATGATTTATCTACATCATGATGATTGTGTAGTAAAATTCTTAATTCTTATGAAATTAATAGGGATTGAAAGAAGTCAATGTGAATTTATATTTCTCATGTACTAACATTGCTTGAAATTTTTATCACAAGTTGTTTCAAAATTGAAAAAGCTTTAAACTTGTATTTTGATTGATTTCTCTCGAACTTCTCTCTATTTTTGGTGTTTCTCTTTTGGCAATTTTTGACAAAAAGGGGGAGAGAGGAAATGGTAATGATAACTTAGACGCATAAACATAGGGGGAGAGAGTGCATGAACAAAGGGGGAGCGATTTTGATACTTTTTCTACTAACTTTGTTCGTGGAGAATGAAAATATTTTGCAGGTCTCTCAAGACTTCAAGACTCCATGTTTGTCTAAGTTAGAGAGTTTGTTTTAGGAGTTACTAAATTGTAATTTTTTTTTTTCATTTGGATCTTTCACGCGAGAAGTTCATTGTTTTGGTGATGGCAATGAATTTCATTTTTAGAGAGATGAGCATCGTGAGTGTTTTATGTATTTTTGTGTTTTTGTCACGAAATTGCCAAAGGGGGAGATTGTTACGGATTTTATTTTGGCATATTTCGTGAAGTGAGTCGGAGTCTTGAAGGTTCGAAGAAGAAAAGACGAAGAACAAAGACTCGAAGACTCCACGTATGAATTCACGATGCTTGGTAAGTTTAAATAATCTTGATGATGATTTAGATTCATTTACAAGTGTTTGGAAGACATTAGAATGGATAAAAAGTGTTTTAAAATAAAAAAAATAAGTTTTCCAACTTCCGAGGTCCGGACCCTAAGGATGAGGTCCGGAACCCGTACGCCTCCCTGGTTGTCTTGCAGGGAGGGTCCGGACCCTGAGGATGAGGTCCGGACCCTGAGGGCGGAGGTCCGGACCCTGAAGCTGAGGTCCGGAACCCGTAGGTCTGCAAAGCAGACAGGCAGATCGGGTCCGGACCCTGATGGCTGGGGTCCGGACAATGAAACGCCTAAGCAGTGTCCGGGTCCGGACCCCATACCCGCGGTCCGGACCCCGACCCGACGAAATTTCCTGATTGTCCTGTTTTTCAATCCTAACCTAATTCTTTGTCTCCAAACCATATAAATAGGATGTGGGGGTGTCTCTAAAGGGTAGAAAATTACATATTATCTTTGAGAAACCCTAGAAGCTTGGAGGTGACCGTTTTCCTCATCTTCTACATCAAGCTTCTCTCAAATTGATTCATGGTGCCCTAATGCCCAATATTCTTTTAGAATCAATTTGAGGATTGCTTAGAGATAATTCCCACAGATTTTTCATGATATTCTAAGCAATAAACCATCATCAATTTTGTTGATCTTGCTCCGGACGGAGTGCGCTCGTGGATTCGAGTGGGCGTCGTGGATTCGACGTGTTGAGGGCTTCGTGGATTCGAAGTTGGTCGTCTCGTGGATTCGAGGCGTGGCGTTCGTGGATTCGAACGTGGGGCGTGGACAACCCGGTGGTGTGCGCGAGATCCAAAGAAGATAAAGGAGAGGTTAAGTCCGTGGAGTCGGTAATCACCTTGTAATCTTTTATTCTTAGTGGATTGTTATCGCGTGTTGGTCCCGTGGGTTTTTTCTCCAAGGTGGAGTTTCCCACGTAAATCTCGGTGTGCTGATTTTATTTTCCGCATTACTTTATCACATTGAGATTTGTGATTTTTGTTATACACCTATTCACCCCCCTCTAGGTGATTGATAGTATCTAGATAGATCCTAGGGCACCCCCCTATCTTACAGCTTCCTTGGATTTTAACATACAGAATCACACGATTTCGCAGTTTCTTCTCCTAGGAGGCTAAAATACACATTGGGAAATCCTCACATAGCATATTCTCCCACAGCTCACACGGCTCATAATAAAGGACATGAATAAGGTCCGTCACACTCGGCGCTTAGCTTACCCCCGCACTCCAAATTGCTTCACCCCTCATAGGGTGACATATTCAAGGAAACGCCATCTCCTACCACAATTCCAACTCCCGCCGACGTTCATTTGAACAGTTTTTTTTTCTTTCATCCAGTTTGCACCATTAATTACCATTGATGAGCAACTACACTAACTCCACTGTGTAGTACATCTCTACGAGCTCTCCATCAATTTGGTCCGTTAAAGAGTTTACATCATATGATACGACTCTGTCTTCACATCCACTGACCTAATTCGGAGCTTAATTTGGTCCATTCTCCGGTATTGCTCACAGGCAATTCTTACTTGATGTTTTCTCTTTCATTATGAGTGGATCCTACCTCACATAGACCTCCAGCTCCACAACAAAATGGCACATTCTCGAGCACTTACTCATTCTAGGACACAATCCCCATTTCGCACGTGGCTTCTACTATCACAACGTCTCATAAGTAGCACGTTGCTTTGCCTCCACATGCCATAGGTTAGCCTCGCATCATTCTTACGACAAGCCCATAGGAATCCCGAGTTCGTAATTCTGATTCTGCCTCCGCGATAACACTAAGCTTTGTAGTTTGGTGCCTCAACCAATCAGGCGAGCGGCATGACTGGGCCTTCGCCCCTTTTGTCAATACCCTCAACCTTCTCGCACGCCACTAACGCTCTCCTTATAAGATCCCTCGGCTGACCCGTCTAATCCGACTTGCCATGGAGGGTCCACTGACCGACAATCCTTTATAGGCCCACAACCTAAAGTCTGACGCGACATTGTGCAACGTCTCTCACTCTCATGTGCGGACCCAATCATCACATGGTGGAGTCCTTATTAGGACCTCACATCGATACCCCAACAAGGAGTAACTAATCACAAGTCATCGTAATCCTATGGCCAGTTCGCATCTACACTCTAGATGCACAAACAAACTCACAGTTCCACATATGGCATTCCACGTCTCCGGGTCATCGCTCGGACTACCGCCCCGACCATGAATCCTAGCCAAGCTCTACCCTCAGGTTCAGAGCTGCTATCACATGATACCGACTGCGCCTGTCCATAAGGCCCCAGGCCCACAGTCCACACATGGTCCAGGCACGAGCAATCCCCAAGCAATGCCATCTAGCCGTCGCCACGTGACCAAGGCGCTCAAGCGCAATATGCTTTGGCCATCCAACTCATAGGTATTCATCTGAAACTTCACCTCACAAGGAAGATTCGCAACACGGTCCGAACACTCGCCTACCAAGTTCATGTTTCCTTAACTGAGGCTCCGCTCTACCGAGCACACATCCGCCGATCACTAGGCACCCAGAAGGAACTACCAGCCTCTCGAGCGGTCCTCGGCATCCTTCACACTTGGCCAACGCACGAGTGTTACTGCCAACGAACCCTCTTCGGCTGAACCTTTAGTCCGTGCCCCACGACAACTCTACAGTCGAGCGCACTATGCCTCTACTTTATTTTGTGTTAGTCACAATCACCAAGCAATGCTGCTTCATCATCCTTTATCAGCCATGAGTGCTCCCTTATTTTGAGCCGCTGCACCTGAAGGCTAACTCATCCACATCTAGCAATCGTCGCACCAATTCTATGGCAGTGAAATTATTCCTATTACCAAACCGCCAAAAGGTTCCAAGGTTAGAGTACGATCCTAAATCGTTACTTCTTCATACACGGTCGCTACCGTATCCATGAAGGTTTCATATGCCTCACTCACTTACCCTTTTACCAATCGTTTGAGATTATCATCTCAAGGAAGGATTCTCTCAACCACCATAACCTATCTCCATTACCATAGCTCCAAGGCTATTGCATACATCCATCACACGTCCAAGTGCTTCTAAGCTCATGCTCAGCCTTGAGCTCTCACATCTCCAAGTTCCACCTTAGGATCCAACTTGGGTACAATGCCACTACTTTCATATGCTAGATTCCGTTCTAGGCTAAATACCACGAGTATTCTAGCCCGCTTCCAAAGCCCACATGTCACCACACGTACTTAATCATTAATCGCCTTTTTTCACACAAGAGGGCTAAAACCCTAAATCCTCCTGGCATACAACTGAATCATACTTAGTTTAATTGCCAGCCACCACACATACTAATATCCCAAGAAACTAAGGATAAGGGAAGATCAAACCACTTCGAAAACATTCCCTCTCCTTATCTTGGATCTTCCTCAAGATCGACCTAAGCTTCGATCCATATTAACAGGTCACTCCAGCCTTAAATCTCCACACAAGATTTTCCATGCCGTGACCATGTCGACAAAAAAATTCGATTCATCCCCAAAACAATCTCCAGATCCTATACCCTAGGTCATAGGTACACTCCGATAGTGCCTTATACATCATCAATAGCATACTATATATTTCATTCTCAGATCACCGGCACTCTTCAACTTAACCCAACTAGGGGTGCTATAACATATCTCGTTAGCATTACAACTGGGCTAATCACCCTATAAGCCCACTAGACTTACAATCCTATAGAGGATTTAATCGCCAACACAATCAACATAGTGTGCAAACACGCTATGTTTGATCACCAGCTTGAACTGACATGCTTCTACGAGTCATATCATGTTCCCCTGTCTTGAAAGAACGAGACCATCATCCCTCAATGTTCCACTTTCAATAGTCGCCACTTGGCTACCTCATTCTCGTCATCCAACATAGTTTGGTCTTACCTACAACGTTTCCCTATAGGTTGTGCCCTTGCACCCATCATCGAGGGTCGTGCATTGCATCCATCACCCATATTAGCTGGGGCAAACGCGTCCATATCCTCCAAGACGAGAATTATCAAATCTCCATAGCCATGAATCCAAACACCAAGTTAGGGCACGCATCGGCTCCTCAAGACCACGCATCTCGGTCACAACGAGAGGTTTCATGCCCTTAGCGACACTTAGCTCGCAACATCGGAGGGCTATCTAGTCCTCCGCAACATACGTCCCACCAAGTAACTTACTATTGTCACTCAAGGGATAACACGCGTACCTAGGCGACCCAACATTCGAACTTAATTCCGTCGCACACATTAGCCGACCCAATCAAGCGAAAGTCATAGAAGGGCACCCCTACTCCACTTTCGACATCATGTTGTCTGCAGCCAACATGATCATCTAAATAGAATAGTTGCAAACACCTCCAATCCGCCTCCAAAAGGCTATTGGAGACACAACTTGACCCAATCATTTCACTTTCGCCACAAGTTCCGTCCACTCACAAGCCTAGGTCCTTACGGTTTTTCAAGACTAAGTTTTCTTAGGTCCTCCTAGACCGTTTCTACGCTCTGATACCACTCTATCTGTCACACCCCCACGACCGCCACTTTGGTCAGTCCGGGCGCGCGCACAGATCGCCGAACGGACAGAGCCTCCCCTATTCGTCCAAGGCTCAACAATATCGTATACATAGAGTTTTGTCCAGGACAAACAATCAACATACATGAATTGCACGAGGGCATATCACAAGAGCAAGAATGTAAACCTAACTATTACAACATTGGAGCATTCACATTTCACATACATTTTTTCACTTTACATACATGAATTTCTCCTCAAATACAACTCCGCTCTCAATTACATTTGTCTTTTCAAAATACATTTACATTCTTTTGCTTGTACATAGGGCGACCTAAACTTGGTGACCCAGCTATCTAGGGCGCAATGCCAACGCCTCGATCCGGTGCCGCTCCGCTAATGGTTGGCTCTGCAAAATAGGGGGTGAGAACTAAAAGAAATTCCCAGTGGGTTCGGCCGCCGACCTCGCCGATTTTCCGACTAGGTCTATCAAGGCATAAGTAGATAAACAACAAGAAAGTAGTACAACAACTACAGTATGCATGAACTGGAATAAACACTACTATGCCTTTGCAGAATGAAGCTAGGTAAACAATTGATGCTATTAGGTTCAAGATGCTTACCATTTCTACCTTTTAACCCAATCATACTGGCTCACGCGAAGTCAAGCCCAACTCCCTCCTCTAGATCGTCTACTGGGGAGATGACCGCTCAACCCAACGCCGACTGTCTACAAAGGAGGCATACTCGTCACCTGTCATATGATGCTACTATGCTAAAAAACATGATCTACTATGCTCAATTGACTTTCTCTTTTACCTCATGACCCAATCTTGCTGGCTCATGCGAAGTCAGGCCAAACTCACAATACCAGGGCCCACGGGGACTATCACCAATCTAGGGCCGTCTGCTGGGTGGATACGTTAACCCATGTGTGACGACTCCGGAGCTCACTGCTTGTGGTGGCGCGAACACCAACAAGCCAAACAGACAATGTGAGTATGATCCAGTCCTCTCATTCCGAGGACACCCTACTGACCAGGGTAACAACATACAGAAATCCACCAATCCCTAGCATGGTCCAGAGGATCTATTTCAATCCCTCGCATGCTCATCTCAAATCCTATGCAACTACGGCAACAACCCACAAGTACACTCATGACACACAATGTTCATATTTTCTACTTGCACAATAGGATACCCAATCCATATTTCTATCACTAGGTTTATGTTTAGACTCACAATGACACCTAGTATTTCACTTTGTTCCAATATCCACACTTTGTTTTCTATGTCCAAACAACTAGTCAAGATGCCACCAATGTTCCACAATATTTTCTAAGTTCACATTCTAATTCATTTCATAGGGTTTCCAATGTCCAATGACTTAATCCTCATGCATCCAAGTACCGAGTTCTCAATTCAATTTGACCAACCCTATTTTAGGAACCATGCAAGGAAAAGAAAGCTCAAACACAATAATAACCCTATTAGCATAGAATTTTCACATATATACACATATGAACAAAATGTCAACATAGACATAGAAAAAAATCCAACCATTTCGGAGAGCACCACCCACCTCGTTTAACTACGAATTTCTAGGATTTCTAAGCAATTTGATTTCCAACGCCGATTCGGCTCGACCCAAGCCTACCGGATGAAATTCGGTAAAATCTCCCAATTGAACGTCGTAACCTCGTTGTAATCCAAAACAAAGTTGTCCCCCGCGTCGAACTACCCTTCAATTAGAGAGTTATGAGATCAATTTAGTTCCAAATCTCTTAGGGACAAAAGCCCCAAATCCAACCCTAGGTTTCTTGTTCTACAAGAAAAACCTCAAATCCATGGTAAATCCTTTGATTAAACTAGTTTACAATTATCTAGAGATCTCCAATACATCAAGATTAAAGGATTTAATCCAAACCCTAACTCAAATCCATGAAATCTCACCTTTGCCACCTAGCTCTCCAAGCTTGATCCACCATTAGAGAGCTTGCTTCACCTCCAAGTAAGCTTCATCTCCTCCAAATATCCTCTTTAATGGAGAAATTACTAGAGAGAGAGAGCTAGGGGAGAGGGTTGAGAAAAAAAGAGAAAAGCTCTCATGTGTGTCTTTTGGTGTGTGGGAGAGAATGAGAGAAAGAGAGTGTGCATGTGTGTGGGTGTATTCAGCCAAGACCCATATATAATGGGTGTTGTAACAATTGCACAAAACCCTCTACCTATTACAATTTGCAGCTTAGTACAATTCAGATTTGATATGTCTATTTGGAGCCCTTCTGAATGTCCGTTTAAGCTCAAATTTGACAGTCAGGCTCAATTAAAGTCAATCAGAAGTACGTAATCTTAAATTTTCAGTTTTGACTGCTCGGGTGTCGGAATGACATGAAACTTTAAATCTGGCCTCAGAAAAAAAAATATTTTGACATATTCTCAAATTTTCATAATTTTTTGACACTAAATTTTTCAGCTAAAATATAAGTCTCGTTCCCGACAGAAAATTGTAAACCACATATTTTCATTTCAATTTCAGCATTAGTCATTTTCGACTTATCTTTTACTTCTCTAACTCCAATAAAAAAAGTATCTCACACTATTTTTATTTACACTTGTATATATAGTAAAATCCAGTGTACTACATTCCACCCTCTTTAAAGAAAGTTTCGTCCGCGAAACTCAAGTCACACCTCAACTCAACTCAACGAAGAGGTGAGTGTCTCGCTGCTTCGTCAAGCTCTCGAGTTCCCAAGTGGCCTTTCATTCTTCGTGGTTGCTTCTGTTACGGATTTTATATTGGCATATTTCGTGAAGTGAGTCGGAGTCTTGAAGGTTCGAAGAAGAAAAGACGAAGAACAAAGACTCGAAGACTCCACGTATGAATTCACGATACTTGGTAAGTTTAAATAATCTTGATGATGATTTAGATTCATTTACAAGTGTTTGGAAGACATTAGAATGGATAAAAAGTGTTTTAAAATAAAAAAAAAAGTTTTCCAACTTCCGAGGTCCGGACCCTAAGGATGAGGTCCGGAACCCGTACGCCTCCCTGGTTGTCTTGCAGGGAGGGTCCGGACCCTGAGGATGAGGTCCGGACCCTGAGGGCGGAGGTCCGGACCCTGAAGCTGAGGTCCGGAACCCGTAGGTCTGCAAAGCAGACAGGCAGATCGGGTCCGGACCCTGATGGCTGGGGTCCGGACAATGAAACGCCTAAGCAGTGTCCGGGTCCGGACCCCATACCCGCGGTCCGGACCCCGACCCGACGAAATTTCCTGATTGTCCTGTTTTTCAATCCTAACCTAATTCTTTGTCTCCAAACCATATAAATAGGATGTGGGGGTGTCTCTAAAGGGTAGAAAATTACATATTATCTTTGAGAAACCCTAGAAGCTTGGAGGTGACCGTTTTCCTCATCTTCTACATCAAGCTTCTCTCAAATTGATTCATGGTGCCCTAATGCCCAATATTCTTTTAGAATCAATTTGAGGATTGCTTAGAGATAATTCCCACAGATTTTTCATGATATTCTAAGCAATAAACCATCATCAATTTTGTTGATCTTGCTCCGGACGGAGTGCGCTCGTGGATTCGAGTGGGCGTCGTGGATTCGACGTGTTGAGGGCTTCGTGGATTCGAAGTTGGTCGTCTCGTGGATTCGAGGCGTGGCGTTCGTGGATTCGAACGTGGGGCGTGGACAACCCGGTGGTGTGCGCGAGATCCAAAGAAGATAAAGGAGAGGTTAAGTCCGTGGAGTCGGTAATCACCTTGTAATCTTTTATTCTTAGTGGATTGTTATCGCGTGTTGGTCCCGTGGGTTTTTTCTCCAAGGTGGAGTTTTCCACGTAAATCTCGGTGTGCTGATTTTATTTTCCGCATTACTTTATCACATTGAGATTTGTGATTTTTGTTATACACCTATTCACCCCCCTCTAGGTGATTGATAGTATCTAGATAGATCCTAGGGCACCCCCCTATCTTACAATTGGTATCAGAGCGGGATCTAGGCTTTATCTTTCATAATGGGTGAAAAAGGTAGTAATATTAGTCGGCCTCCTCTATTTGATGAGAGCGAAGAAGAGTCGGATGAGGAAAATCTTTTAGTGGCGTATCAACAACTTCTTAAGGAATCGAAGAAGATGGCTAAGTACAATAAGAAGTTGAGGAACCATCTATTGGAACTTGAGAATGAAAATAAAATGTTGAAGACCACAACTAAAGCTCTTGAGGAGGAAAGGGAGTCGATATTGAAGAACAACAAAATCCTCCAAGAGAATCTAGACCAATCGGAGACGACGATTAAATCACATCAAGAGAAGATTGGTTTTCTAGAACATCATGTCAAGGAAATTCATACTTCTAATCAAGTCTTGACTAAACAAGTCCATGAACTCAAGTCCGACATACTAAAATTCTCCTCCGGATCGAAAAAGCTTGATAGTATGCTCGGATTGGGTCAAACAAGTAAACTTGGACTTGGATATGAGCGAAAATTTGTTGAGAAGGTTAAAAATTCTATTCCTAAAGTCTCAACAAGTGTAAAAGAGAAAGTATGTCATAGATGTGGAAAGAAAGGACACATCAAGAAGACATGCCCTAGAAAAGATAAGAAAACTCAAGAGGCATCTTCTAAACATCTATCGACATCTTCCAACACCCGACAACCCCTACGGTTTCAAAAGCAACAACAACCAAGTCGAGTACCCCAGATCAACCAAAAGTCGAAGCCACAACAACCGGTTTCTACAAAGTCAAATACAACGTGGCGACCAACGGATGATCAAAAGTCAAAACAATCGGTGCTCAACGTCAACAAACCAAGGCAACCAACAATCCGAATCCGACAAGTTTGGGTTCGGAAAGGTGATATCTTTCCTTCTCTCAAGTCTTAATTTGTTTTGACTTAGAGTAATGCTTTGATCGGTTTTTATTGCATATCTTTTGTCCATTGCATTACACGTTTTTGGTGCTTTCATTGTTACAATTTTTTTTGGATTCTTTGAATGATTAGAACATTAAATAGTGCATTGAATATCAATAAGTTCACTTTCATTCACTCTTAATTAATCTCATATTAATTATCGGTTCTACTTTATTTTCATTATATTTGAAGATAATTTATTATGAGAATTCTTCATACTTATATTCATCAAATTTAGGCAATCATGTGTAATCTCTAGGAGCTTAACCTATCTCGGTTGTGTGTGTTGAATTTGATGAATAGTCATTCTCTTATGGACTAAAATTTGTCACATATTCTTTCAACTAAGAGATTGCATAAGCGAGGGGGAGTTATTATGATATAAAATAAAATGCTCATATGCTTTGAAAGATGTGGAAAGAGTTGCATCCTTAAAGGAGTGCGAAAACTACCACCACGTGGAGGAAAGAGCTACCACCCCGGTCGTCCGGTTAGTGTGTGCAGCTACCACATGAGAATTGAATTGTATATCCGAAAAAAAAAAATATAAGTGCAAAAGCATGCAAAAGGAAAATGTCACAAAATTTTATTTTTTCGGTGTTATAAGGTGGTCCACATACATGAAAGATGCTCAAAGAGCCACCCCCTGTGCGATATTTGTTTTATCTCAAATTTGAATTTTTATGCAACAAATTTTCTGTCTCTTTGATGAATCCCTTAAGTCATCTTCATAATCCGTTACATCTTGATAGCTTTTGAGCCTTTAGATTATTTTTGATGACTTGATTTTGAAGTTTATATGAATTGAGAAATCGTGTAATGATTTATCTACATCATGATGATTGTATAGTAAAATTCTTAATTCTTATGAAATTAATAGGGATTGAAAGAAGTCAATGTGAATTTATATTTCTCATGTACTAACATTGCTTGAAATTTTTATCACAAGTTGTTTCAAAATTGAAAAAGCTTTAAACTTGTATTTTGATTGATTTCTCTCGAACTTCTCTCTATTTTTGGTGTTTCTCTTTTGGCAATTTTTGACAAAAAGGGGGAGAGAGGAAATGGTAATGATAACTTAGACGCATAAACATAGGGGGAGAGAGTGCATGAACAAAGGGGGAGCGATTTTGATACTTTTTCTACTAACTTTGTTCGTGGAGAATGAAAATATTTTGCAGGTCTCTCAAGACTTCAAGACTCCATGTTTGTCTAAGTTAGAGAGTTTGTTTTAGGAGTTACTAAATTGTAATTTTATTTTTCATTTGGATCTTTCACGCGAGAAGTTCATTGTTTTGGTGATGGCAATGAATTTCATTTTTAGAGAGATGAGCATCGTGAGTGTTTTATGTATTTTTGTGTTTTTGTCACGAAATTGCCAAAGGGGGAGATTGTTACGGATTTTATATTGGCATATTTCGTGAAGTGAGTCGGAGTCTTGAAGGTTCGAAGAAGAAAAGACGAAGAACAAAGACTCGAAGACTCCACGTATGAATTCACGATGCTTGGTAAGTTTAAATAATCTTGATGATGATTTAGATTCATTTACAAGTGTTTGGAAGACATTAGAATAGATAAAAAGTGTTTTAAAATAAAAAAATAAGTTTTCCAACTTCCGAGGTCCGGACCCTAAGGATGAGGTCCGGAACCCGTACGCCTCCCTGGTTGTCTTGCAGGGAGGGTCCGGACCCTGAGGATGAGGTCCGGACCCTGAGGGCGGAGGTCCGGACCCTGAAGCTGAGGTCCGGAACCCGTAGGTCTGCAAAGCAGACAGGCAGATCGGGTCCGGACCCTGATGGCTGGGGTCCGGACAATGAAACGCCTAAGCAGTGTCCGGGTCCGGACCCCATACCCGCGGTCCGGACCCCGACCCGACGAAATTTCCTGATTGTCCTGTTTTTCAATCCTAACCTAATTCTTTGTCTCCAAACCATATAAATAGGATGTGGGGGTGTCTCTAAAGGGTAGAAAATTACATATTATCTTTGAGAAACCCTAGAAGCTTGGAGGTGACCGTTTTCCTCATCTTCTACATCAAGCTTCTCTCAAATTGATTCATGGTGCCCGAATGCCCAATATTCTTTTAGAATCAATTTGAGGATTGCTTAGAGATAATTCCCACAGATTTTTCATGATATTCTAAGCAATAAACCATCATCAATTTTGTTGATCTTGCTCCGGACGGAGTGCGCTCGTGGATTCGAGTGGGCGTCGTGGATTCGACGTGTTGAGGGCTTCGTGGATTCGAAGTTGGTCGTCTCGTGGATTCGAGGCGTGGCGTTCGTGGATTCGAACGTGGGGCGTGGACAACCCGGTGGTGGTGTGCGCGAGATCCAAAGAAGATAAAGGAGAGGTTAAGTCCGTGGAGTCGGTAATCACCTTGTAATCTTTTATTCTTAGTGGATTGTTATCGCGTGTTGGTCCCGTGGGTTTTTTCTCCAAGGTGGAGTTTCCCACGTAAATCTCGGTGTGCTGATTTTATTTTCCGCATTACTTTATCACATTGAGATTTGTGATTTTTGTTATACACCTATTCACCCCCCTCTAGGTGATTGATAGTATCTAGATAGATCCTAGGGCACCCCCCTATCTTACAGCTTCCTTGGATTTTAACATACAGAATCACACGATTTCGCAGTTTCTTCTCCTAGGAGGCTAAAATACACATTGGGAAATCCTCACATAGCATATTCTCCCACAGCTCACACGGCTCATAATAAAGGACATGAATAAGGTCCGTCACACTCGGCGCTTAGCTTACCCCGCACTCCAAATTGCTTCACCCCTCATAGGGTGACATATTCAAGGAAACGCCATCTCCTACCACAATTCCAACTCCCGCCGACGTTCATTTGAACAGTTTTTTTTTCTTTCATCCAGTTTGCACCATTAATTACCATTGATGAGCAACTACACTAACTCCACTGTGTAGTACATCTCTACGAGCTCCATCAATTTGGTCCGTTAAAGAGTTTACATCATATGATACGACTCTGTCTTCACATCCACTGACCTAATTCGGAGCTTAATTTGGTCCATTCTCCGGTATTGCTCACAGGCAATTCTTACTTGATGTTTTCTCTTTCATTATGAGTGGATCCTACCTCACATAGACCTCCAGCTCCACAACAAAATGGCACATTCTCGAGCACTTACTCATTCTAGGACACAATCCCCATTTCGCACGTGGCTTCTACTATCACAACGTCTCATAAGTAGCACGTTGCTTTGCCTCCACATGCCATAGGTTAGCCTCGCATCATTCTTACGACAAGCCCATAGGAATCCCGAGTTCGTAATTATGATTCTGCCTCCGCGATAACACTAAGCTTTGTAGTTTGGTGCCTCAACCAATCAGGCGAGCGGCATGACTGGGCCTTCGCCCCTTTTGTCAATACCTTCAACCTTCTCGCACGCCACTAACGCTCTCCTTATAAGATCCCTCGGCTGACCCGTCTAATCCGACTTGCCATGGAGGGTCCACTGACCGACAATCCTTTATAGGCCCACAACCTAAAGTCTGACGCGACATTGTGCAACGTCTCTCACTCTCATGTGCGGACCCAATCATCACATGGTGGAGTCCTTATTAGGACCTCACATCGATACCCCAACAAGGAGTAACTAATCACAAGTCATCGTAATCCTATGGCCAGTTCGCATCTACACTCTAGATGCACAAACAAACTCACAGTTCCACATATGGCATTCCACGTCTCCGGGTCATCGCTCGGACTACCGCCCCGACCATGAATCCTAGCCAAGCTCTACCCTCAGGTTCAGAGCTGCTATCACATGATACCGACTGCGCCTGTCCATAAGGCCCCAGGCCCACAGTCCACACATGGTCCAGGCACGAGCAATCCCCAAGCAATGCCATCTAGCCGTCGCCACGTGACCAAGGCGCTCCAAGCGCAATATGCTTTGGCCATCCAACTCATAGGTATTCATCTGAAACTTCACCTCACAAGGAAGATTCGCAACACGGTCCGAACACTCGCCTACCAAGTTCATGTTTCCTTAACTGAGGCTCCGCTCTACCGAGCACACATCCGCCGATCACTAGGCACCCAGAAGGAACTACCAGCCTCTCGAGCGGTCCTCGGCATCCTTCACACTTGGCCAACGCACGAGTGTTACTGCCAACGAACCCTCTTCGGCTGAACCTTTAGTCCGTGCCCCACGACAACTCTACAGTCGAGCGCACTATGCCTCTACTTTATTTTGTGTTAGTCACAATCACCAAGCAATGCTGCTTCATCATCCTTTATCAGCCATGAGTGCTCCCTTATTTTGAGCCGCTGCACCTGAAGGCTAACTCATCCACATCTAGCAATCGTCGCACCAATTCTATGGCAGTGAAATTATTCCTATTACCAAACCGCCAAAAGGTTCCAAGGTTAGAGTACGATCCTAAATCGTTACTTCTTCATACACGGTCGCTACCGTATCCATGAAGGTTTCATATGCCTCACTCACTTACCCTTTTACCAATCGTTTGAGATTATCATCTCAAGGAAGGATTCTCTCAACCACCATAACCTATCTCCATTACCATAGCTCCAAGGCTATTGCATACATCCATCACACGTCCAAGTGCTTCTAAGCTCATGCTCAGCCTTGAGCTCTCACATCTCCAAGTTCCACCTTAGGATCCAACTTGGGTACAATGCCACTACTTTCATATGCTAGATTCCGTTCTAGGCTAAATACCACGAGTATTCTAGCCCGCTTCCAAAGCCCACATGTCACCACACGTACTTAATCATTAATCGCCTTTTTTCACACAAGAGGGCTAAAACCCTAAATCCTCCTGGCATACAACTGAATCATACTTAGTTTAATTGCCAGCCACCACACATACTAATATCCCAAGAAACTAAGGATAAGGGAAGATCAAACCACTTCGAAAACATTCCCTCTCCTTATCTTGGATCTTCCTCAAGATCGACCTAAGCTTCGATCCATATTAACAGGTCACTCCAGCCTTAAATCTCCACACAAGATTTTCCATGCCGTGACCATGTCGACAAAAAAATTCGATTCATCCCCAAAACAATCTCCAGATCCTATACCCTAGGTCATAGGTACACTCCGATAGTGCCTTATACATCATCAATAGCATACTATATATTTCATTCTCAGATCACCGGCACTCTTCAACTTAACCCAACTAGGGGTGCTATAACATATCTCGTTAGCATTACAACTGGGCTAATCACCCTATAAGCCCACTAGACTTACAATCCTATAGAGGATTTAATCGCCAACACAATCAACATAGTGTGCAAACACGCTATGTTTGATCACCAGCTTGAACTGACATGCTTCTACGAGTCATATCATGTTCCCCTGTCTTGAAAGAACGAGACCATCATCCCTCAATGTTCCACTTTCAATAGTCGCCACTTGGCTACCTCATTCTCGTCATCCAACATAGTTTGGTCTTACCTACAACGTTTCCCTATAGGTTGTGCCCTTGCACCCATCATCGAGGGTCGTGCATTGCATCCATCACCCATATTAGCTGGGGCAAACGCGTCCATATCCTCCAAGACGAGAATTATCAAATCTCCATAGCCATGAATCCAAACACCAAGTTAGGGCACGCATCGGCTCCTCAAGACCACGCATCTCGGTCACAACGAGAGGTTTCATGCCCTTAGCGACACTTAGCTCGCAACATCGGAGGGCTATCTAGTCCTCCGCAACATACGTCCCACCAAGTAACTTACTATTGTCACTCAAGGGATAACACGCGTACCTAGGCGACCCAACATTCGAACTTAATTCCGTCGCACACATTAGCCGACCCAATCAAGCGAAAGTCATAGAAGGGCACCCCTACTCCACTTTCGACATCATGTTGTCTGCAGCCAACATGATCATCTAAATAGAATAGTTGCAACACCTCCAATCCGCCTCCAAAAGGCTATTGGAGACACAACTAGACCCAATCATTTCACTTTCGCCACAAGTTCCGTCCACTCACAAGCCTAGGTCCTTACGGTTTTTCAAGACTAAGTTTTCTTAGGTCCTCCTAGACCGTTTCTACGCTCTGATACCACTCTATCTGTCACACCCCACGACCGCCACTTTGGTCAGTCCGGGCGCGCGCGCGGCAGATCGCCGAACGGACAGAGCCTCCCCTATTCGTCCAAGGCTCAACAATATCGTATACATAGAGTTTTGTCCAGGACAAACAATCAACATACATGAATTGCACGAGGGCATATCACAAGAGCAAGAATGTAAACCTAACTATTACAACATTGGAGCATTCACATTTCACATACATTTTTTCACTTTACATACATGAATTTCTCCTCAAATACAACTCCGCTCTCAATTACATTTGTCTTTTCAAAATACATTTACATTCTTTTGCTTGTACATAGGGCGACCTAAACTTGGTGACCCAGCTATCTAGGGCGCAACGCCGACGCCTCGGTCTGGTGCCGCTTCGCTAATGGTTAGCTCTGCAAAACAGGGGGTGAGAACTAAAAGAAGTTCCCAGTGGGTTCGGCCGCCGACCTCGCCGATTTTCCGACTAGGTCTATCAAGGCATAAGTAGATAAACAACAAGAAAGTAGTACAACAACTACACTATGCATGAACTGGAATAAACACTACTATGCCTTTGCAGAATGAAGCTAGGTAAACAATTGATGCTATTAGGCTCAAGATGCTTACCATTTTTACCTTTTAACCCAATCATACTGGCTCACGCGAAGTCAAGCCCAACTCCCTCCTCTAGATCGTCTACTGGGGAGATGACCGCTCAACCCAACGCAGACTGTCTACAGAGGAGGCATAATCGACTCGTCACCTGTCATATGATGCTACTATGCTCAAAGACATGATCTACTATGCTCAATTGACTTTCTCTTTTACCTCATGACCCAATCTTGCCGGCTCATGCGAAGTCAAGCCAAACTCACAATACCAGGGCCCACGGGGACTATCACTAATCTAGGGCCGTCTGCTGGGTAGATACGTTAACCCATGTGTGACAACTCTGGAGCTCACTGCTTGTGATGGCGCGAACACCAACAAGCCAAACAGACAATGTGAGTATGATCCAGTCCTCTCATCCCGAGGACACCCTACTGACCAGGATAACAACATACGAAAATCCACCAATCCCTAGCATGGTCCAGAGGATCTATTTCATTCCCTCGCATGCTCATCTCAAATCCTGTGCAACTACGGCAACAACCCACAAGTACACTCATGACACACAATGTTCATATTTTCTACTTGCACAATAGGATACCCAATCCATATTTCTATCACTAGGTTTATGTTTAGACTCACAATGACACCTAGTATTTCACTTTGTTCCAATATCCACACTTTATTTTCTATGTCCAAACAACTAGTCAAGATGCCACCAATGTTCTACAATATTTTCTAAGTTCACATTCTAGTTCATTTCATAGGGTTTCCAATGTCCAATGACTCAATCCTCATGCATCTAAGTACCGAGTTCTCAATTCAATTTGACCAACCCTACTTTAGGAAGCATGCAAGGAAAAGAAAGCTCAAACACAATAATAACCCTATATGCATAGAATTTTCACATATATACACATATGAACAAAATGGCAATATAGACATAAGAAGAAATCCAACCATTTCGGAGAGCTCCACCCACCTCGTCTAACTACCAATTGCTAGGATTTCTAAGCAATTTGATTTCCGACGCCGATTCGGCTCGACCCAAGCCTACCGGATGAAATTCGGCAAAATCTCCCAATTGAACGCCGTAACCTCGTTGTAATCCAAAACAAAGTTGTCCCCCGCGTCGAACTACCCTTCAATTAGAGAGTTATGAGATCAATTTAGTTCCAAATCTCTTAGGGACAAAAGCCCCAAATCCAACCCTAGGTTTCTTGTTCTACAAGAAAACCTCAAATCCATGGTACATCCTTTGATTAAACTAGTTTACAATTATCTAGAGATCTCCAATACATCCAGATTAAAGGATTTAATCCAAACCCTAACTCAAATCCATAAAATCTCACCTTTGCCACCTAGCTCTCCAAGCTTGATCCACCATTAGAGAGCTTGCTTCACCTCCAAGTAACTTCATCTCCTCCAAATCTCCTCTGTAATGGAGAAATTACTAGAGAGAGAGAGCTAGGGGAGAGGGTTGAGAGAAAAAGAGAAAAGCTCTCATGTGTGTCTTTTGGTGTGTGGGAGAGAATGAGAGAAAGAGAGTGTGCATGTGTGTGGGTGTATTCAGCCAAGACCCATATATAATGGGTGTTGTAACAATTGCACAAAATCCTCTACCTATTACAATTTGCATCTTAGTATAATTCAGATTTGATATGTCTAATTGGAGCCCTTCTGAATGTTCGTTTAAGCTCAAATTTGACAGTCAGGCTCAATTAAAGTCAATCAGAAGTACGTAATCTTAAATTTTTAGTTTTGAATCATTTTTTGTTACCAAAAGCTCTACCGACTAAAATCTTTAACAGATTGCAGTCAGACTCCGTTTTCACTGCTCGGGTGTCAGAATGACATGAAACTTTAAATCTGGCCTCAGAAAAAAAAACATTTTGACATATTCTCAAATTTTCATAATTTTCTGTCACTGAATTTTTCAGCTAAAATATAAGTCTCGTTCCCGACAGAAAATTCTAAATCACATATTTTCATTTCAATTTCAGCATAAGTCATTTTCGACTTATCTTTTACTTCTCTAACTCCAATAAAAATAGTATCTCACACTATTTTTATTTACACTTGTATATATAGTAAAATCCAGTGTACTACATAGCTATTACCTGACCTTTAACCGCCTTTACTGAAATGTAGCTGAGAGAGAATTCGGATAGAGCTAACATCCAACGTTCGATTCTTCCTCTTAGTACCAGCTTTGATAACATATATTTTATCAGGTCGGTTTTACAAACAACTGACACTTCCACCAGTAGGATATAATATCTTAGCTTAGTGCAAGCATAATACAATGCTAAGCACAATTTTTCTATAGCCGAATAACGCCGCTCGGCGTCTACTAGGCATCGGCTGAGATAATAAATGGCCTGCTCTTCCTTTATATCATTTTCTTGGGCCAATAGACATTCTAAATTCTCCTCTGCAGCCGATATATATAATTTCATCGGCTGTCCCCACCGCGGGGGAATGAGTACTGGAGGGTTCACCAAGTATTTTTTAATGTTTTCAAACGCGTCTTGGTGTTCCACTACAAGAAAATCATTTATAAGTGACTGTAAAAAGTTGTCACCAAAAATAAAAAATTTGTCACCAATAGTTTTAGTGACTATAATATCGTCACTATAAGTTGTCACAGTAGGCTCTGTGGCAAATAAATTTTGCCACGAAAAAAAAAAATATTGTCACTAAAAATAGTATTAATGACAAGTTAATTTTTGAAAAACATCTTTTGTGGTATGGTGGTTGAGAGGAGTTGAGGAATCTCATCTGGGTTCAAGTCCTATTTCATTTGAAATTTAGTATTTTTTGTGACAGCTTTTTATTTTGTCTTGTAACTAAAGACTTTTTTGGTGACATATGAAATTTAAATTTGTAGCAAATACACTGCTTTTTTGTAGTGTTCGTCTGTCCATACGAACTCCTCCTGATTCTTAAGCCGAAGTAATGCAGTGAACATCCCTATTCTACCGGCTAAGTTCGATATGAAACGCCTTAAATAATTTATTCTTTCCAATAAACTTGTAACTCTTTTTTATTCTTCGGCAGTAGTAATTCAATAATGGCCTTTGTCTTATTTTTGTTTATCTTATCCCCTTCTGATGGATCAAGAACCCGAGAAAATTTTCAGCCGATACTTCGAACGCGCATTTCAAAGGATTCATTTTTAAATTATACTTTCTCATGCATTCGAATGCTAATTCTAAATCGGCCCAATGATCGGTTTGCGATTTAGATTTCACAACTATATCGTCGATGTAAATTTTCAATATTTTACCGATCAAATCATGAAAAATAAAATTTATTGCCCGTTGGTAAGTGGCCCCGGCATTTTCTACACCGAAAGGCATCACTATCCATTCAAAAGTCCCAATGGACCCTGGGCATCTAAAAGCCGTTTTTGCTACATCTTCTTCAGCAATAAAGATTTGATTATAGCCAGCATGACTGTCCATGAAGGATAAAATTTTATGTCCGGCTGCCGCGTCCACTAGCATATCCGCTACGAGCATTGCGTATTCATCTTGTGGTGTAACCGAATTCAAATTTCTAAAATCTATACAAACTCTAAGTTTGCCATTCTTCTTTCGCACTGGAACGATATTGGACACCCAATCAACGTAGCGAGCTGCCCTAATGAACCGGGCTCTTAAAAGATTTTCAGTTTTACTTATAATCTGCAATACAATACTCGGCTCAAACCTACGAGCCGGTGTTTGTAAGGCTTATATCCTTTTTTTTATGGGTAGCCTATATTCTACAATTTTTCTACTTAATCCCAACATTTCCTCGTAACTCCAGGCGAAGGAGTCCTTGTATTTCCTCAGCAATTCGATTAACCCGGAAGTTTCGCACTGATGAAAGTCAATAGTTTATCTTCGTCCGACCCCAGATTTATTTCGACTAACGGATCTTGAATTTTCAGTTTCTTTTAGACGGCCTTGATCGGCGATTCTTCCATATATCCTGTCTCAATTTGGGTTTCTGGATCCGTTTTTTGTTGTTTATTTAGTTTGTCGGCCTCACTGGCTGACTGTGTGGCTTCGTTAGATGTTTCTTCATTGATTTTGAGGTTAATCTCTTCTGTAGACCATTTCTTTGTTGCACCATCGGCCCATCGAGCTGACTCACTCTTTCCTCTCTTGGCTCCTTGAACCGCATAATCAGTATAAGGTTTTTCATCGGCCGCCTCGGCCGATTCCTTGGAACAGCCGACCTCTTCAGTCGGCTTGTCGCGCCGAAGCTTGTCTAAAGTCTCGGCTCCTGACCTTTAATATTCCATTTTAACCAAACTGGTGGCTCTTCAGTAGCCAACCGGTGCTTCCGCTTCTTTTAGGAATACCAGTTGTACTCCTTCTTCAGTAACTCGGACGAATGAGATTTGGTCCGGGTTCGTGTCGGCCCAGCTGATGTGGCTGACATCCTCTACATGCACGTCTACTGTCTGCGGCCTTCCCTCGGCCATGACCTCTTCGACACGATCTCCGACCCATTGAAATAGCTTCCCATGCAGGGTCGAGGGTATGCATTCATTGGCATGGATCCAATCACGCGCTAGTAGCAGATTGTAGTGGTTGCAGGCGTCCACTACAAAGAAAGTTGTCCGGAGGGTTTTGGATCTCACCGTGAGCTCGGCGGTAAGCACCCCCCTGGCCTGTTGACCGCTTTTCATAAAGTCGGTCATGGTTGTATCTGTGGGATTGAGCTCATCTTCACTTTTGTCTAATTTTCCGAAAAATGACGTGGGCATGACATTGACCATGGCCCAGCCGTCGATCATGACCCGGCCTACAGGCCGCCCCTCTATCAGAGCCCTTATGTATAGAGGGCTGACAAATCTGGTTTGTAAGGCCGATGGTTTCTCAAATACCACCGCATCGGCCGTTCTGAAGTTCTCCAGTTGGAGCTAGGCTACCGCCAACTCCTCGCCGTATGGAGGCTGCTCTTCCACCTCCGCTGATTCCGCCTTGAAGGAACATGGTAGAGTGTACACCATGCTTATATCAGCCGAACTCCCTTCGGCTGCCACTTCTTGAATTTTTTATTTTTCCCCTCTGACTCCTTCACCAGTTCAGCCGAAGAGTCACTCTCTGGACGAATTTCCCTTTCCTTAGGCGGCCATCTCTCTCACTTGATGATGGTCTCGAGAGAAGTAATCTTCTCTTCCAATTCTTTGCGCGTGGCCTTCTTCGTCGGCTCTGCTGGAGCCGACTGCTCAATTTTCGATTTTAACCACGGTATGGGGTTTTAACTACCCATTTCATGATCATGTTTCATAGGCCGATAAGGCGGCCGCTACTCAGGCCATCTCCATATATTCGGCCTCATTCCTTTTGCTTCTTCCCAATGACTTCTTATTTCGACTTTGCATTCTTTGTTGCCGCCGTGTTTGTGTTTTTCTTAACATCGGCCCTTGCCATCTGGCCGGTGCTCTCGCTGTGCTCCATCTGTCGGTTGGTACGTCGGCTGGTATCTTAAGTGTCCTGAGGTGTTCCTTCAGGATTGCTCTCCTCTTCCAGAGTCTCGGCCATGGCTGAATGCCGAGTTCATTCACCAATCTACGACCGAGGAACTCTATATCTCCCTCAGTCATCCCCTCGAATTCTGGTTCGGATCTCAGCCTAGGCTGCTGGGACCATGCGGGTCGATATCCCGGATGCCTCTGTTGGATGCCGAAGGATTGGTTGGGGTAAACCTCTCGGTTCGATTTCTCTCTTGTGTGATAGTAATCATCTAGGACTCTTCGAATCAGAAAGTCCTTTTTGTCTCTCTTGGATTCTACTTCCTCCTCAGACTCATTCGAGGCCTCCTCCGAACACTTATCCGGATCACCCTCGGCCTCTGGTAGGTCTTTCCATTCTTCGAGGAAAGTCATGAATTCTTTCCATTCCCCGTATAACTTTTTCTCTTGAAATATTGCTTTACAGTCTCGACGCGACATTTCGGCCTTGCATCTGATGCAGGGCCGAAGTGATCTCTTCGTCTTGGCAATCTCCTCCTCAATTTTCTCCTCAAGTGGTGTCTTCCCTCTGATGTCCACCTTATTGACCTGAGAAGGAAACGGGTTTTGGTCAACTTCCATATTATTTTTGTTTTCTTGGTCGGCAAATACTAACCGACCTTCATTTATCTCCTTTTGAATCTGTCTTTTGAAAGCAATGCACTCATTAGTCTTGTGGCTCCATGAGTGGTGCCACTTGCAATATTTTCTTCTTTTTAATTCCTCCCCGAAAGGTATCATTTGACCTTCCTGGAGTTTGATCCTTCCATCTTTCAACAACCGATCGAATATCTGATCGATTTTGGCAACATCAAACTAATAAGTATACGCCGTTACTCGTGCTTTGGCTTCGCTAGCTTTTGCTGGCTTCAACAGTGTGCACTTATAAGGCTGGCGGTTTTTTACCATTTCCGCCGCATAAACTTCAGCCTCATCAGCCGAATCCTCGGTTTCACTTGATGTGCTCGGTTCGTTTTGAATCGAGATTTCTTCGACAAAAGAGACATTCTTTTCTTTTCCTTTTCACTCTTTGTTTCGGCTCCATCACGGCTGATTTTCATTATTTTCTTTCCTAAATTGTTCATATTGGGCAACCCGAACGCCAAGTCAAACAAATTCGAAAAATATTTATCCTTAAAATGGTCCTTTATTTTGAAATGGAGACCATCGAATGCCATTTTGGCAAACTCGGACTCCGGCATTCTTATGAAATATCGGCTCCTGGCCATCTTGAATCGGTTGAAGGAATCGGTTCAAGTATTCTTCAACCGATTCACCCGGTTTCTGCTGGTATTGAGCCAAATCGGCTACCGATAACTCTGATTCTGATTTATAAAATTGCTCATGAAATTTTCTCTCTAATTCGTCCCAATCATGGACAGAATTGGCTGGTAAACTCGTATTCCAAGTGAACGCCGTCTTGGTTAATGACGTATTAAATAATCTAAATTTTAAGAATGGGTTTGCGGCCGCTTTCCTGCACTGGGCCGTGAATCTAGCAACATGTTCCACTGTATTCACGGTCTCATCGCCCAAGAACTTATCAAATTTCGACATTTTTTAATTTGCCGGATACGAATGCTCCGTATCGATGTTTGCTGGGTATGGCGACCTGAATACGGGCCGCATTGCCGGCCTGGCCCCTACCCCGAAAGTGTTTCGGATTGCTTCCTCAATCTGAGCATATAGCTCATTGTTTCCCACTGCTGGAGCAGGAACTGGGGCCTGAACCACATTCGGTCCAGGAGGAAGTCCGTAATTCTGTACTGCAGGGTTAAGTCCCTGCAACACATTAGGGCCCTGCCCCCCAGCCCTTACGCATGTGTTCTGGAGCTGGTATGCTGGCAAGGGTAGTGGAGGAGGCAACCCCCACGTAATTTCTGGTTGTGGACCGGCGTTCAGGTTCACCGGTCTATACGCAGCCTGAAAAGACGCCATTTGAGGCTGTGCTTGCGTAACTACTAGTATAACGGGATTTTGTGTCACCGGCACTATCAGGGGTCCTTGCGGACCTCCATAAGTTTGCGTTTCGAGCTAATAACAGTCCGATCCGAGCGATATTCTCATTAGAGGCCGTGATAGCGGCCAGCACCGCATCCAGTCGAGCAGTACCTTGATGACTGTTTTGGTCCAACGTTTGCAAGACTCGGGTCATTTGGCCGAGTACCTGTGTTAAACTCGGCTCCTGGTGAGCCGAATGTTCGCTAGTCTCACCCCCGACTAGTAGCACCGCCTGATGCTCATTTGTATTTTCGGCGCTGCTGGCTTGGTCATTCCCCGAAGATTTGGGAATGACTCTGCTTCGGAGGTTCATAGCGTTATCGTTAGCCATAATATAAAGGATAAATTAGATTGGGAATTACCTAAAGTGTGTCCCACTGGGCGTGCCAAAAATTGTTGCGAGCCGAAATCCCTGACCGTTGACCTGGTCAAACTTTGCCTCGAGAAACATGCTGAGCGATGAGATGGCTCATGTTGGTGACCCTCAAGATTCCGCCTTAGACTAAATCAAGCGATTCGGCTGATGAGGGATCCGCTCAGCTAAGTTCGAACACTCTACTATGCTCCCGGCTCGGCTGAAATGAGCCGATCCTGATATATCGTAATAAAAAGGAAGCCAATATCTGTCCGCCTTAAACGAGCCGAATGTTTAAAATTGTTGCGAAGAGAAAAGGGGTTTACAAGTAGTAATCACAAGAAAATTTATCTTAAAGAATTACTACTAGAAAAATAGAAAAATGTGGGGAAGTAAAAGATTACAGGTAGACTACTCCTAGAAAAATAGGAAAATTGCTGGAAATAAAATGTTCTCGTTCGTAGGAAAAAAAAGACCCCTCTGGCAGGCACTTTCTGATTATTTATAGTCCCGCCTGTCGTTATTCAGTTAATCCCCATTATGGGGTGTATCTCGGCCACGTTCCTGCTTCTACGGACTACTCTCGGCCGATCTCAACCGCTTCTCGCCCAACTAATTTTCGATTTTGGGCACGTTCTTTCCAGACCCTGGTGCACCACGTGTCGCTTCCCTTTTGGCTTTGGAAACTTTTCACATGGCGTAGTCCGACTTACCACATGGCGTTATTTTTATGGTGCCAACACCAGCTCATATTTACATACACACTACAACAAAATGGATATTTAGCGGCGATTTAATAGCGGCAATTATCAAATGGCCATTATTATTTATTATTAGGTTATATTTTAGCGGCAATTATCTACTTTTTTATCGGCTAATAATTTTATATTAAATATATTTATTTTGAATCCCAACAACTCTTAGCCTAACCCTAACGCTAACCCTAACCCGATCCCACTCCCCTGCAATGCATCGACCTCACATGAGCACCTCCACCTCAACTCCTTCTCTCCTCGCCCTATCCCCCCCGCCCCCGTGCGCCTCTCCTCCTCTGAGCTTGAGCACTCCCCTCTATTCACCTCTATTCATCGTCTCCTTCCTCGTCCTCCGCGTCCTCTCCAAGCTCCTATCCCATCCCTAAATCGCCCTTGCTTTCGCCCCCGAACTTCTCGGCCCCGCGAAGACGATCCTCAACCCGGCGATCCGATCCGAGCCCTCGGTGGTGTCGCTTCTCGATTTCGCTTCCCGATTTGTTGCTCTGATCCATTGGTAAGAGCTCTCAATCTCAAATTCTACAAGAGGGATGAAGAATCACTCAACTGTGAAATCTACCATTGCTCTAATAACTATTTACATTCAAATCTATAGCTGTACCCAATTCTGTTTACTCTACAAATCTCCATCAATGACGAGTCGTGGGGCTTCTCAAGTTTATTTGCAGGATTTGGATCTTTTTAGCCCATAAATATTTAACATATGTTTAGCCCATAAATGTAATTTTTGTTATTTGTATATTGATTTGCTTCAATGTAGTACCCCTGGGGCCTAACTGACGGAATGACTGTAGTATTCTAGACTGTCCGACGCTTCTGGAGAAGGTCGAGACAAGTCGGAGTCGTTTCGGCGTCAAATAGACGCGAAAACGGACTCGGAGCGCCGAAGCAAGCCAAAACTGAAGTTTTGGGCTTTTGAACTTTAGGGCGCCCAGAAGCCTTGTTTTGGGCGTCCAGTTGTGCAGCGCTCATTTCTGAAAATTGCTAAGTCATTTCGGATCCAGGTTGTGGGCGCCCGGAAAGTGGATCCGGAAATCCTACCTCGTGAGTATCGAACGGCTCGACGCGTGTTGATCGGTTGGTGAGATCCGCCGGACCAGGTTTGGGCGCACCGGACCGCGGCGGAGAGTCCGATGGTCGAGTTGATGCAGGCTGAAGAACTGGGCGCCCACTTCATGAGTTTCGGGCGCCCGAATTTGGGAATTTCCTGCTGAGTACAGGTTAGATGTATTCTGTCCTTGAGGCTCACTGCACCTTTATCCCTTGTCTATAAAAGCAATGGACGACCTCCCCTGAGGCTCTTTTCTCCCCTCTTCAAGGTGAACTCGGATCTTGCAAGGGAAACCCTCTCTTCTCTCCCAATTTCATCTTCCTCCATTGATGATCTTGGTTTTCTGCTGAAACTGCAACGTCGACCTGGAGTGTTCGTGCTCGTGTGCAGTGTAGGAGTATCCAAATCCAACGAAACTTGGTTTGTTGGATAGAGAACTCGCAGAGGAAGAAGTGGAATCTTTCCAATCGCGATTTGGACAGGTATATAAGCTACAGTTGATGTTTTACTGGACCCCTGGTGTTCTTGAGCTGAAACTTGGGTTTTTCTTTTGTTCTTTGGACCCGATCTCTTGGGAGCTGGAATTACGAAGTGAAGATTGATCCTTCCACTTTCCTTGCTGGTTTGGAGGTTCTTCCCACTTGAATTGAGGATTCAAAGGTGAGTTCTAGCTCAGATTTTGAGTAATTGCTTAAGTGCTGAATTTTTTGGTCATTGATGGAAATTCTTGGATTTTTAGATCCAGATCTTTGTGAGGACCTTTGGAGAGGTTTTGGATTGTTCCATCACTGTTTTTGAGAGGTTTGTGACCCCTTTCTATGAGCTAGAATCGTTGGAATCCTTGAATTCTTGCTGTTTTTGAGTTTTGCTTAAGTGCTGGAACTTCTGGATCCATGTGCAGGAGGGTCCAGATGTTGACCTGATTCAGTGTTTAGGCTTTTTGGACATCGAGTCGAGCTCCGTTTTGGCTGAAATTTGGAGGGTTTGTTCTTGAACCTCTACTGGTGAGTTGAGCCAAATTTCACTGCATTTGGACTTAGGATTTAGATTTTATCGCATGTTGAATACATGTGGGTTGTGCTGCCAGGCTGCAATTTTGGGCTGATGTTCTGGGCGCCCAAAACAGTGAGCAGGTGGGTCCGAATCTCGAGGTTGCAGATTTGAGCTCGATTTCGGCCGGTGTTGCTTGGAGGCCTTCCACTCGACTCCTAGCCGTTGTTGGATAGCTTTCGAGGTGGGTTGATGTTACCGAAATCGCCGGATTTCCTTCTAAGTGTAGAGAGTGCAGCATGCTGTTTTATTATCTGTTTAATCATGTTAGTAGCTCGAATTCGTGAATTTGCATGTGTTTATATGAAATCTGAATTTGGAGCATAAATTGATAATTTATCGACATGACTTACATGCTGAACTGGGAATTGACTTAGGAGAAAACTCGCGAACATACAACCGTCATTTTTCGAACTGTTATCAGATTTAGCTCTAGGAGCCGTTTCTGTTCTTGTATCACCGCTGTTAGTGCGAGGTGGATACTTAGTTCGTTATAGGACGAGTTTACGCTCGTGCTGGGATGCCGAGCTTGTATTTACAGCAGGGTTAGACTGTTCTGTATTACCGGGTGCCGTCGGGGTTGACGGTGGACCCAGACTTTTATTTTAGCTTCTGGTTGTGCTGAGGGCACGTGAGCTTAGAGTCTTTGACCCCTTTTGACCCCTTTGTTCTTTGACTATAGCCTGCCGGAGCCTGTTTGTGCTCGACAGAGATACGCGTACTAACTCGGCTGGGTAGCTCCCCCGAGTGCCGCTCCGGAGTGAGGCCTCTTTTGCGTTGTTGTCGCTACAGATTGTGGATCTGTTCTGGACCGGCTACCCTTTTTGGTAGTGTGCGGTGTGGCTAGGCAGTTGGCTGGACGAGCCCGTTTGGGCGGTTCCGATAGATTGGGTCAGGGATGATTTCTCACTTTGGTGATGCTTACTTGAGAGTTGACTTGGATAGTGGTAGGGTAGTGGCATGATAGCTGTAGAGTTTATTCCAGCTTACTTTGTTGTTCTTTACCTACCAGCTATACTGTTAGTCTCGTAGACTTAGTGGGTGGACCGTTGAGGTCGGTAGTGGTACCCACTGAGGACTACTTCTTTTGATAGTAGTTCTCACACCCGTTGTTGCCACTTTTTCTTGCAGAGCCTTCGTCGGTTGCGGCTGCTGCTCTTGTTCCTGCGGATCGAGGTAAGGGAGTCGCGAGCTAGATCCCTACCTGTCCCTGTTGTTCCTAGAGGAGGACCCTACTGGAGATAGTTTCTTTTTGAGTTGTGCCATGTACATATACTGTGGACTTGTTCCTATTTTGGTTGTGATGAACCCGTTGTATTTTGGATCCTATATGTACAGGTGGCTTTTGTTGTTAGTATGTTTTATTTCAGCTCTATATATCTCTTGTAGTGGCTTGTATGTTTGTTTACAGGTTAGCTATCGCTTCGTATACATAGAGAAATCTATGTATACGGCGGATCTGTTGGCGAGCCCGGGGAAACGAGTAATCCGGGGCGTGACAGATTAAGTGGTATCAGAGCCAGGTTTAGGTCGTTGGGACTTAGTAAACCCTAGGCTATGGCAGACCCTAGGAATGCAAGACGTGAGAGACGTGACTTGCCGCGAAAGTCATCGATTTGACTGTTGAACTCATCCTTAAGTGGAGGGAGTGATCGAAGGCGTGTGTCCTTTCCTGTTGCGAACTTGCGTTGGCTGCAGACGACGTCAAGCAAAAGAGACGACCTTCTGGACTTTCGCTTGATTGGGTCTTGAGTTGTTTTGTGGTTGTTGACTGATCTGTGTGTTACGCAGGTGAGCATGACGCCTCCCCGACACCGAGGTCGACCCCCGACGCGGGCAACCCCCGCGCCTTCTGTGGTGCCTGAGCAGGCGGGACCTAGTGCACCCCCTGATGTGTGTGAGCAGTTGACTGCGCTAGCCGAGTCAGCTAGGCAGCAGAGTGCACTTTTGCGGAGGATGTGTAATACCATTACTCACACGTGGAGTGCTGCACCTAGAGCGACGGAGTCGCAGGAGCCACCTCCTGCTGTTCCAGTGGACGTTCCAGCTGCAGCCGTACCCCCAGCAGCGGCAGTTCCGGCCGCACCGGTTGGCGACACTTCCCGGTCAGGTGGACAGATGTCGGAGGCAGAGCAGGAGCGGATGACCGAGAGACTGGCTTGTTTTTGTCGGTTTGATCCACCCCGTTTTGATGGTAGCCACACCGAGCCATGGGTGGTGGAGGCCTGGGTAGGCGAGATGGAGAAGTTATTCGAGGATCTCTTCGTGCCAGAGCGGGAGCGGGTTCACTTGGCAGTTCACTGCCTGACAGGTGATGCACGCATCTGGTGGACGAGGACGAGATCGAGCAGGTCGCTGGATGCGCTGCATTTGAGTTGGATCGAGTTCTGCGGGATGCTGTATGGGTCCTATTTCCCTAACAGCGTGAAGCAGAAACTCGAGGAGGATCTGAAGAGGTTACTGCAGGGAGATCGCACAGTGCAGGAGTATACCCGGGAGTTTACCAGACTCCTGAACTGTGTTCCTTTTGCTGCGAGAGATGAGGCTCACAGAGTTTATTTGTTCGAGCGAGGATTGAGACAGGAGATATTTGTCTTAGTTCAGGCGCAGAGGTTGCAGACCTATGGAGCTTCACCGACTTATAGCCAGATGGATCGGGCTTCTGTACCACGCCTGGGTGAGCGGCGGCAGCAGGCGCAGAGCGGTAGAGTCTTCGCGGCTCAACTGGAGGACTCCACGGCGGCTGATCATGTGGTGGCAGGTATCATTTTAATTTCTGGCATTAGAGCTCGTGCATTATTTGATACCGGCGCATCACATTCTTTTGTTAGTCGAGCATTTGCATCTTTGCATGGGCTAGTGTTAGGGCCGTTATCCTGTGTTCGAGAGGTACAGATTCCCGAGCATGTTTTGCTTGTGGAGGAGTGTTGTCAGGCTTGCCCTGTGCAGCTTGGACCTTGGGTGATGCCCGCAGACCTGTTGGTCTTGGGGCGATTGCAGGATTTTGATGTAGTGCTCGGCATGGATTGGCTGACGCGCTACTTCGCGACGATCGACTGTGGCGAGAGGACCGTGACGTTTCGCGAGCCAGGCCAGGAGAAGTACGTGTATCGAGGCCGCAGGAGCACGTTGTTTGCGACGTGGATTTCGTCGGCACGAGCGAGACAGATGATGAGTCGAGGATGTCCTGCGTTTCTGGCGACTGTCGTTGAGGTATCTGCAGTGGCACCGAAGCTCGAGGACATCTCCGCGAGTTCCCGGACGTGTTTCCCCTGGAGTTGACTGAGATGCCACCAGACAGGGAGGTCGAGTTTGTGATTGACGTAGTCCTAGGAACTGCGCCAATCTCAAAGACACCCTACCGAATGGCACCGGCTGAGCTGAGAGAGCTTAAGGCGCAGCTTCAGGATTTGATGGATAAAGGGTTTGTGCGACCCAGTGTATCGCCTTGGGGAGCGCCGGTGTTATTCGTGAAGAAGAAGGATGGTTCACTTAGACTTTGTGTGGATTATCGAGAGTTGAATAAAGTGACCATCAAGAACAGGTATCCTTTGCCGCGCATTGATGATCTGTTTGATCAGCTGCAAGGATCTTGTGTCTTCTCGAAGATTGACTTGCAGTCTGGTTACCACCAATTGAAGGTGAAGGCCGAGGATATTCCCAAGACGGCTTTTAGGACTCGGTACGGGCATTATGAGTTTACGGTGATGCCGTTTGGATTGACTAATGCCCCTGCCGCGTTTATGGATTTGATGAATCGAGTGTTTAAGCCGTTCTTGGACCGGTTTGTGGTGGTGTTTATTGATGATATCCTGATCTACTCTCTCAGAGTGATGCTGAGCATGAGGAGCACTTGAGGATAGTGCTGCAACTTCTGAGGGAGAAGAAGTTGTATGCCAAGCTGAAGAAGTGCGAGTTCTGGCTTCGAGAGGTAGCTTTCTTGGGCCATGTGATTTCAGCCACTGGAGTGGCGGTGGACCCGCAGAAGATTGAGACTGTGCGGGATTGGCCCAGACCGACGACGGTTACCGAGGTGAGGAGTTTCCTCGGGTTAGCTGGATATTACCGTCGATTTGTGGAAGGCTTTGCGAAGCTCTCCACACCCCTCACTCGTCTGACGAGGAAGGGGACTAGATTTGTTTGGAGTGCTGAGTGCCAGCGTAGCTTTGAGGAGCTGAAGGAGAGACTGATGTCTGCTCCCATCCTTACCCTTCCAGTTATGGGGGAAAGATTTGTGATTTATAGTGATGCATCACACAGTGGCTTGGGATGTGTGTTGATGCAGCATGGTAGGGTAATTGCCTATGCCTCACGGCAACTGAAGGATTATGATGTTACCATCCTGTATCACCCCGGCAAGGCAAATGTAGTGGCAGATGCGTTGAGCAGGAGATCAGTGCAGAGCCTTAGTATGATGATCACTCAGCAGGCGCCGTTACTTGAGGAGTTGAGGCGGCTTGAGCTTGAGGTGGTATCCCCTGGGGTTACTGCAAAACTTATGTCTTTGGTTTTGCAACCCACTCTGTTGGATAGGATCCGAGAGAAACAGAGTGTGGACCCCTACTTGATGAGGATTCGAGAGCAGATTGCCAGCGGGCAGACAGGGGATTTTAGTGTTGACAGTTCGGGAGTACTGCGGTACAGGGACCGACTGTGTGTGCCTATGGATTCTGAGATCCGAGAGGAGATTTTGAGAGAGGCACATTACTCGCCTTATACGGTTCACCCAAGTGGAACCAAGATGTATAAGGACTTGAAGGCACACTTCTGGTGGAATGGAATGAAGCGCCATATTGGGAGATTTGTGGCTCAGTGTTTGACTTGTCAACAGGTAAAGGCGGAGCAACGAGTACCTGCTGGCAAGCTTCAGAGTCTCCCAATACCCGAGTGGAAGTGGGACCAGATCGCCATGGACTTTGTCGTGGGATTACCGAGGGCGCAGGCTGGTTTTGACGCTATTTGGGTGATAGTGGACAGACTGACCAAGTCTGCCCACTTCTTACTAGTGCAGACTATTTGGTCCAGGGACAGACTCGCTCAGTTATACTTGGACGAGATAGTGAGACTGCATGGAGTGCCTACCTCGATTGTGTCTGATCGAGACACACGATTCGTCTCACAGTTTTGGAGGAGTCTACAGACAGCACTGGGTACTCAGCTGCGGTTTAGCACGGCTTTTCATCTACAGACAGATGGTCAGTCTGAGCGGACCATTCAGACTCTAGAGGACATGTTGAGAGCATGTGTCCTAGACTTTGGTGGAGGGTGGCATCGACACTTAGGACTGGTTGAGTTTGCGTACAACAATAGCTATCAAGCGAGCATCCAGATGGCTCCGTTTGAGGCATTGTATGGACGCAGGTGTCGTTCGCCCTTGCATTGGAGCGATGTGGGTGAGAGGAGGACTTTCGGTCCCGATATCCTGTTGGAAGCAGAAGAGAAGGTCAAGATGGTTCGACGACGTCTTGAGACCGCCCAGAGTCGACAGAGGAGCTATGCGGATACTAGGAGACGAGACTTGGAGTTCCAGATTGGAGATCATGTGTTTCTGAAAGTCTCGCCGTCCAGAGGAATTCGCCGTTTTGGAGTTCGTGGAAAGCTCAGTCCACGGTTTGTTGGCCCGTTCAAGGTGTTAGAGCGAGTGGGGCTGGTAGCGTACAGGATTGCCCTACCACCGCGACTTTCTGGAGTCCATGATGTGTTTCATGTCTCGGCCCTGAGGAGATATGTGTTCGACCCCTCCCATGTGATTGACTTCACCCCACTTGAGTTGGCTGAGGACCTGCAGTACGAGGAGCGACCGGTGCGGATTCTTACTCGCGAGACGAAAGAATTGCGCAACCGAGTCATACCGTACGTGAAAGTGCAGTGGAGTAATCACGAGGAGCGTGAGGCGACTTGGGAGCCGGAGACGGTGGTGCGGGAATCCTATCCCTACCTTTTCGAGCCGTCTTCTTGAGGTATGAGTTTGAGTTTCGAGGACGAAACTTTCCGTAGGGGGGAAGGATGTAGTACCCCTGGGGCCTAACTGACGGAATGACTGTAGTATTCTAGACTGTCCGACGTTTCTGGAGAAGGTCGAGACAAGTCGGAGTCGTTTCGGCGTCAAATAGACGCGAAAACGGACTCGGAGCGCCGAAGCAAGCCAAAACTGAAGTTTTGGGCTTTTGAACTTTAGGGCGCCCAGAAGCCTTGTTTTGGGCGTCCAGTTGTGCAGCGCTCATTTCTGAAAATTGCTAAGTCATTTCGGATCCAGGTTGTGGGCGCCCGGAAAGTGGATCCGGAAATCCTACCTCGTGAGTATCGAACGGCTCGACACGTGTTGATCGGTTGGTGAGATCCGCCGGACCAGGTTTGGGCGCACCGGACCGCGGCGGAGAGTCCGATGGTCGAGTTGATGCAGGCTGAAGAACTGGGCGCCCACTTCATGAGTTTCGGGCGCCCGAATTTGGGAATTTCCTGCTGAGTACAGGTTAGATGTATTCTGTTCTTGAGGCTCACTGCACCTTTATCCCTTGTCTATAAAAGCAATGGACGACCTCCCCTGAGGCTCTTTTCTCCCCTCTTCAAGGTGAACTCGGATCTTGCAAGGGAAACCCTCTCTTCTCTCCCAATTTCATCTTCCTCCATTGATGATCTTGGTTTCCTGCTGAAACTGCAACGTCGACCTGGAGTGTTCGTGCTCGTGTGCAGTGTAGGAGTATCCAAATCCAACGAAACTTGGTTTGTTGGATAGAGGACTCGCAGAGGAAGAAGTGGAATCTTTCCAATCACGATTTGGACAGGTATGTAAGCTACAGTTGATGTTTTACTGGACCCCTGGTGTTCTTGAGCGGAAACTTGGGTTTTTCCTTTGTTCTTTGGACCCGATCTCTTGGGAGCTGGAATTACGAAGTGAAGATTGATCCTTCCACTTTCCTTGCTGGTTTGGAGGTTCTTCCCACTTGAATTGAGGATTCAAAGGTGAGTTCTAGCTCAGATTTTGAGTAATTGCTTAAGTGCTGAATTTTTGGGTCATTGATTGAAATTCTTGGATTTTTAGATCCAGATCTTTGTGAGGACCTTTGGAGAGGTTTTGGATTGTTCCATCACTGTTTTTGAGAGGTTTGTGACCCCTTTCTATGAGCTAGAATCGTTGGAATCCTTGAATTCTTGCTGTTTTTGAGTTTTGCTTAAGTGCTGGAACTTCTGGATCCATGTGCAGGAGGGTCCAGATGTTGACCTGATTCAGTGTTTAGGCTTTTTGGACATCGAGTCGAGCTCCGTTTTGGCTGAAATTTGGAGGGTTTTTTCTTGAACCTCTGCTGGTGAGTTGAGCCAAATTTCACTGCATTTGGACTTAGGATTTGGATTTTATCGCATGTTGAATACATGTGGGTTGTGCTGCCAGGCTGCAGTTCTGGGCTGATGTTCTGGGCGCCCAGAACAGTGAGCAGGTGGGTCCGAATCTCGAGGTTGCAGATTTGAGCTCGATTTCGGCCGGTGTTGCTTGGAGGCCTTCCACTCGACTCCTAGCCGTTGTTGGATAGCTTTCGAGGTGGGTTGATGTTACCGAAATCGCCGGATTTCCTTCTAAGTGTAGAGAGTGCAGCATGCTGTTTTATTATCTGTTTAATCATGTTAGTAGCTCGAATTCGTGAATTTGCATGTGTTTATATGATATCTGAATTTGGAGCATAAATTGATAATTTATCGACATGACTTACATGCTGAACTGGGAATTGACTTAGGAGAAAACTCGCGAACATACAACCGTCACTTTTCGAACTGTTATCAGATTTAGCTCTAGGAGCCGTTTCTGTTCTTGTATCACCGCTGTTAGTGCGAGGTGGATACTTAGTTCGTTATAGGACGAGTTTACGCTCGTGCTGGGATGCCGAGCTTGTATTTACAGCAGGGTTAGACTGTTCTGTATTACCGGGTGCCGTCGGGGTTGACGGTGGACCCAGACTCTTGTTTTAGCTTCTGGTTGTGTTGAGGGCACGTGAGCTTAGAGTCTTTGACCCCTTTTGACCCCTTTGTTCTTTGACTATAGCCTGCCGGAGCCTGTTTGTGCTCGACAGAGATACGCGTACTAACTCGGCTGGGTAGCTCCCCCGAGTGCCGCTCCGGAGTGAGGCCTCTTTTGCGTTGTTGTTGCTACAGATTGTGGATCTGTTCTGGACCGGCTACCCTTTTTGGTAGTGTGCGGTGTGGCTAGGCAGTTGGCTGGACGAGCCCGTTTGGGCGGTTCCGATAGATTGGGTCAGGGATGATTTCTCACTTTGGTGATGCTTACTTGAGAGTTGACTTGGATAGTGGTAGAGTAGTGGCATGATAGCTGTAGAGTTTATTCCAGCTTACTTTGTTGTTCTTTACCTACCAGCTATACTGTTAGTCTCGTAGACTTAGTGGGTGGACCGTTGAGGTCGGTAGTGGTACCCACTGAGGACTACTTCTTTTGATAGTAGTTCTCACACCCGTTGTTGCCACTTTTTCTTGCAGAGCCTTCGTCGGTTGCGGCTGCTGCTCTTGTTCCTGCGGATCGAGGTAAGGGAGTCGCGAGCTAGATCCCTACCTGTCCCTGTTGTTCCTAGAGGAGGACCCTACTGGAGATAGTTTCTTTTTGAGTTGTGCCATGTACATATACTGTGGACTTGTTCCTATTTTGGTTGTGATGAACCCGTTGTATTTTGGATCCTATATGTACAGGTGGCTTTTGTTGTTAGTATGTTTTATTTCAGCTCTATATATCTCTTGTAGTGGCTTGTATGTTTGTTTACAGGTTAGCAATCGCTTCGTATACATAGAGAAATCTATGTATACGGCGGATCTGTTGGCGAGCCCGGGGAAACGAGTAATCCGGGGCGTGACATTCAAGACATTAACAAATTGTCAGTTGCAGATGGTATCTCAAATTAAGATTCTAAAAAATTAAGACTTAAGAGAGCAGTGTGATTATGAATCCAGCAGTATGATTATGATTATGAAGTTAAAACTGTGTTGGTTTCAATTTCTGACTATCTACTTATTGCAGCTGCCTTCCTAGCCCTGATGACATACTAGCATTGGATATTGCTTATACCATTTATATCAAATTTGAAGACGTAGCAAGTGCTCTGCATATTGCGTTATATCTTGACAACATTCAGGTTTGGCTACAGAGCATTTAATGGCCATATCTTTACTTCTATTCTTAATGATCCAAGTTTATACGTAAGTTAATTCATTCACACTATTTTTGTGTCCAAAACGGTATGTGAAGCAGGAGTATACATCAACTGAGGATTTGCTGTTGAAGAAGCAATTTCTGTATATAATAGCATGCCATGTAAGAAATGCCTTGTTCTTTTTAAAATGTCTATATTAAAGGCTTCTTTTCTCTGATTAAATTACATTTAGTTGGATTTTTAATATAATGCTTGTCCTTATGTTATATGAAGTCTGCCACATTATAATACATTTTATTAGGAATACTGATATGTTAATCTTGTACATTTATCTGTAAATTTAAGCTATTTCCAGTGCCATCTATTATTCGGCTGGTAATTAATTCAATGTACTTGTTTCAACTGATCTACCGCTTTTTTGGGACACAGGGTTAAGCTTTGGAACTTGATGATGAACATAATAGCATATGAGAGTGATCGGAAAGCTTTGCTCAGCATTTTTAACAATGCTGAATTATGTGAAGGATACCTTATGCTGGCATGTGATATTGAGGTCATGGAACGCCTCCAGAAGATATCTATAGGGTGCTCATATTAGTTCAATTGCCTTACTGTTTTCAAGCAGCATAGATGGCTTTAATGGAAATTTGATGAATTTGACCTTTATTTGTGATCTTTGAGAGCTTGCTCCTCTTCATATTTGCTTTTTATTACTGGCAACTCTGTATAGATTATGAATTCCACAGGGGAGTGCACTGTGAATCTCGCTAGACTTGTGTCGTCTATTTATTTAAATGTTTACCCTTTGCATTTTACTTTTTTCTAGCATGATTCTATTTTGTGCTGTTGTTTTTCTTCTTTACTTAGAGCTCATGGTTACATACTAAATCTTACAAAACTCAATGAAATACTCAACTGAGATTTGCACTCTCAAGTGATTGCTGGAAGAGAAAAGGTTGCATAGCTCATAGAAACTAGCGATCAACACATACATGTATTGCTTTGCCAATTGAACCAAGCATGAACTACAGAGAATGTAACTTCTAATTGTATCTTCTTAATGCTTTCATACTTAATTCCCCCCCCCCCCCCCCCCCCCCCCCCCCCCCCCCCCCCCCACAAAATATGTGATGGTCATATTTAGGACAATTATTTTGGGGACTGCCTTTAAAAAGTGTTTTAGGCATCTTTAGTGGATACGCTGGTTCTTGTTTGTGGATCAGCAACACGGTCAAGACGACTGGCCCTAGGAGTTTGTTCACAAGATCCAGGTATCTTTATTCTAAGTTAATTCCGTTGTTTTCTTACTTAGTGTGGTTGATCAGTATCCTAAGATTGGTTCTGTTTTTTTTCAACATAGATTTGCTTCTTTTACCAATATCTTTTATTTGCTTTAGATGTTGACTTGTGTATTATTCGTGATGATGACATATTCTGCTTAATATGCCCAAAGATTCTCCAGATTCATCTAATAAGGCTTTGTGCCTTTATCATTGTTATTTTTATGTACCATTACAGAAACAAATGGCCTATACAGTGATAGGCTTTAGTAGCTCTTCTTTTCGAGATTGGCCTTTTTCTTTCATTTCTATACATTCAATTGAATTTTTTTCCCTACGCTTTGTAATCTGTCTCAAGGAAAGAAAGGTGGAAATATCAGAAAATTTTATTCGAAGAACTAAATGTTTCTCATTATATTCGTATCAGTGTATATTGTAGTTGTAGACACGTTATGCAGCAACTATTAGCTGTCAATCCTTTTTTTGACTTCAATTTGGTAGTTTTTATCAATATATGATCTGTGAGAACCCCTCAAGGTTAATCGTACTTATCTAATCCTCAAACTAATGCTACAAAATAGTGTCAAGAATCTTGTTTCTTCATTAAATACGATCGAATGGTACAAAATACTAGCATATAGCTTTTCCTTTTTCTTTTACAAGATAATACAAACCTTTGCTTTTTTGTGAAAATTTTAACGTATGTGTTTTCTCTCAAAAATGAGGGGTTTGTAACCTTTGCACTTTCTATAATAATATACTAGCAATTTTTCCTGATGGCCAATACTGGTGCATATGTAGACTAATTTTGAGCATGGACTAAAATGATGCAGAGGACATCTAATTTATTGTTATCTTGCAGCGACAGGTGAGTTCTGGACCAGCTATTGAGTGTGAAGTATCAAACTCTGATCGGCTAGCTTTTATCTTCTTAACTGAGCTTTAAATTGCATGAATGTTCTCGCACGTTGCTTTACTATTGCTAATCATTGAAGCAGCATGTAATCTGTAAAAGGTAGAGATTTGTATTTGCTGATTTGCAAATATGTTAAATTGATTGTGCTTATAAGATTTCCAAATGTTTCAGGACGAAAAAGAAGATGTCAAGCTCAAAGACTCAAGAACTCATAGTTGATGGTGATTTATGGTTATACTTTAAGGGTTTGGAGGCATTAGAATAGGTTTTAAACTATTTTTTACCAATTCGGAACTTTTCTTGTCACGAGGTCCGGACCCCAGAAGTTGAGGTCCGGAACCCGTAAGGTGGTTTTGCTGCTTCACAGACCGGGTCCGGACCCCAGGAGCTGAGGTCCGGAACCCGTAAGTTGATATGGCCATCTTGAAGACCGGGTCCGGACCCTGGGAGCTGAGGTCCGGAACCCGTACGTTGATATTGCTATATTGCAGACCGGGTCCGGACCCTGAAAATTGAGGTCCGGATCCCGTACAGAAACGTACAGTCTTACAGTCCGGATCCGGACTCCAGAAGTTGAGGTCCGGAACCCGTAGGTCTGCAAAGCAGACAGGCAGATCGGGTCCGGACCCCAGAAGTTGAGGTCCGGAACCCCAGAAGTTGAGGTCCGGAACCCGTAGGTCTGCAAAGCAGACAGGCAGATCGGGTCCGGACCCTGATGGCTGCGGTCCGGACAATGAAACGCCTAAGCAGTGTCCGGGTCCGGACCCCATACCCGCGGTCCGGACCCCAACCCGACGAAATTTCCTGATTGTCCTGTTTTTCAATTCGAACCTAATTCTTTGTCTCCAAAAATATAAGAAGAGGATATGGGGGCGTCCAATATGATGGACGAAGGGAGTCTTACCTGAGCAAACCCTAGAAACTTGTTTCGGCGCCGTTCGCTCATTTCTAGATGACAAGTTTCTTTCTCACTCTTGTCGACTCGGTTCTTAGAGCTTAGATTCTGATTTTATCTGAGAATTGAGTCGATGGTTGCTTAGATATTCTACCTTTCATATCCTTTGCTTATCTAAGTTTTGAAATCACCATCAAGTATTCTTGTCGATGCTCCGGATGGAGTGAGTGCACGTGGATTTCGTGTGAAGCCGAGGATTCGGTGGACGCTCATGGAAACGGAGCGTTGCTGCTGCGAGGAGTCGCGGTGTGATCAATCGGAGGAGTTCGATTGATTGGGGACCAACGAAGGATATCTACTTCGAGTCTAGGGTAAAGGTTGAGTCGTGGATTCGGTAAATCACCTTGTACTCTATTTTCTCTTAGTGGATTGTTCGTGTGATCGGTCCCGTGGGTTTTTTACTCCTTTAGGAGTTTTCCCACGTAAATTGCTCGGTGTGTTGCTTTATTATTCCGCGCTTTTACTTTTAATGCATCGAGTTGGGTGTTTTATTGCATTCACCTATTCACCCCCCCTCTAGGTGTGTTTATCTATTAGATCCTTGGGGTTTAATAACTCTCAAGTGGTATCAGAGCGGGAATAGGTATTACTTCTCATGGCCGAGGGCGGTAACATTAATCGACCTCCTCTTTTCGATGGCACTAATTATGCTTATTGGAAGGTTCGTATGAGAGCTTTTTTCTAATAGCCATCGATGAACGAACGTGTGTGGCAATCTATTGAGTTTGGATGGACTCATCCCACACACATTGTCGATAATGTTAGCGTCATCAAACCTAGAAACAAATGGACGAAAGACGAAATTGATCAATCGTCATATAACGGAAAGGGTATTAATGCTTTATTTAATGCCTTAACGCAAACTGAGTTCTCTCGCGTTTCGGCATGTGAAACGGCAAAGGAAATTTGGGATACTCTCCTAGTGACACATGAGGGTACTAGTCTTGTTAAGGTTCAAAAACTTCAAATGCTAACTAGCAAATTCGACTCTATTCATATGGAGGAACATGAAACCTTTACCCAGTACTATACCCGTTTACAAGACATTGTAAATACCTGTGCTAACTTGGGAGAGAAAATCTCTGAATCCAAAGTTGTTCGTAAAATATTAAGAACTCTTCCGGAGAGGTTTCGCCCTAAGGTTGCTGCCATTGAAACAATGAAACATCCTGATGAATTAATTGTAGAAGAATTGGTTGGTGCATTACAAACTTATGAGATGACCTTTCCTACTAATTCTTCTTCTACCAAGTCTTCTTCCAAGGGTGCAGGGATGGCTTTGAGATCCATGAAGGAAGAAGATTCAAACACGTCTTCCTCAGATTCAGATTCGGACACTACGTTGGAGGATTTTGAAAAACAATTGGCGCTCCTAACAAAGAAGTTTCGACGAAACTTTAGAAGGAAACAAGCAAACAAAACGACATCCTCTTCAAAGCAATCAAAGACTAAAGGGAGCAATCCTTCCAAATTTAGGAAAACCGAGAACTCTTCCAAGGAGAAGAAGAGCTCCGAAGGTCAAATCCAATGCTACAAGTGCAGGGGTTTTGGCCACATCGCCTCGGATTGTCCTAATAAAAAGTCTTCGAAAAAGAAGGCTATGCAAGCGATTACATGGGATGACTCATCATCAGATGAATCCACCTCTACTGATGAGGATGTTAAAGCTATCGCTTTACTTGCAAATAACTCTCCCCTTTATGTGTTTAGCCTCTACTTTTACTGACTTGTCTTATTTATCTCCACTGCATGAAAAAAATGCATCTGAGAGCAACACAAGCGATGAGGAGTCTGGAGAAGATGACATTGCAGCTGCCTATCATCAACTATTGACTGAGTCTAAGAAGTTGGTGAAACACAACAAGAAATTAAGGAAAAGACTGCTTGAACTTGAGGAAGAAAGCAAGAAGTTTGCTACTGTTTCTAAGTCTCTTGAGGAAGAGCGTGAAAGTTTGATCAAGTCAAACAACTCTATGCTAGATAAGTGTAATCTACTTGAAAGGGAAAAGGAATCTTTTTTAGATAAAAAATAAATTTCCTTTCCAAGCAGTACACTGAATCTAGAGAATCCAATTTGGAGTTGACTAAGACGATTTTTCAACTCAAAAATGATCTCAACAAGTTTTCGTCTAGTACTTCTAAATTGGATAAAATGTTGGGACTTGGCCAAACTAACAGATTCGGACTTGGATATGAACGGACATATGTTGAACAAGCTTCGAAATCGGATCCAAAAGATTTGACACAGTCATCTACAACAAACCAAGGTATGACTTCTACACAAAAGAACAAATTTACTAATAGAACTTGCCATAAGTGTGGTCTTGTAGGTCACATCAAAAGAAACTGCAAACAAGGTATGAAGCAAGCCACAACATCGAAACGACTACTTCCAAAGGTCTATTCTCAGCCACGACACCCTCAAAGATTGATGACAACATATCCTTGGACACCGAAAGAGCACATTCAAAAGAAGCAGGATTTCTTAAAAACATCGGTCCATCAAGTGTCAAGTCTCAATAGGCCGACGCAACCCAAAACACATAAGGTTTGGGTGCGCAAAGGTGAAATCTTTCCCTGTCATGTTATACATACTTCATTACATGCTTGTGATAATTCGTCTTGGTATCTAGATAGTGGATGTTCCCGACATATGACCGGAGATAAAAATTGTTTTACTTCTTTAACCAAGATCTCTGGAGGTCTTGTTGTTTTTGGAGATGGTCGATCATCTAAAGTTGTTGGAAAGGGAACAATCACGATTCCAGATGGCCCTAGTTTGAATGATGTTCTTTATGTTGAAGGGCTTAAGACAAATCTCATAAGTATTAGTCAACTGTGTGATAATGGATGCTCTGTTCTGTTTTCTGCTAAAGAGTGTACTGTGACTGGGTGTGATGATGCTTTTCGCTTAAAAGGTATTAGGTCTCAAAATAATTGCTACATAGTTCCCTGTGCTGGTAATGAACACTGCAATCTTGCAACATTAGACACTGAAACTCTATGGCATGAAAGGCTAGGTCACATCAACTTTAAGGAGCTATCTAGGATTACACAGAAGGATGTAGTTAGAGGAGTTCCTAAAATCAGCTTTAAAGAAAATGTTGTGTGTGGGGGTTGTCAATTGGGTAAGCAAACTAGAACTGCACATAAGAAGTTGAATCACTTAGGGACAACAAAACCTCTAGAATTACTGCATATGGACTTGATGGGACCAACTAGAGTTCAAAGCTTGGGTGGAAAACGATACATCTTTCTTATGGTTGATGATTTTACTCGCTTTGTGTGGACTGCTTTTCTACGTGAAAAAGTCGATACTTTTGATTCATTTTCTGAAATTTGTTACCGTCTTTTGAATGAGCGTAATGAGAAAATTGTACGCATTCGCAGTGATCAAGGGGGAGAATTCATAAACTCTAAATTCATTGATTTCTGTGTTTCTAATGGTATAAAACATGAATTCTCTGCTCCTTACACACCACAACAAAATGGAGTGGTTGAACGTAAGAACCGGGTTGTTCAAGAGATGGCGCGTGTTATGCTTCATAGCAAGAAAATTGCTCCACATTTTTGGGCTGAAGCAGTTAACACAGCTGTCTATATAATCAACAGAGTCTACCCTCGCCCGGGTTCCTTAAATACTCCATATGAATTGTGGTATAGTAGAAAGCCAAATATAAAATATCTCCGTGTCTTCGGGAGTCGATGTTATACTCTTAGAGATCGTGAAAATCTTGGCAAATTCGACTCTCGAAGTGACGAAGGAATTTTCTTAGGCTATTCTACTACTAGCCGAGCTTATCGTGTGTACAATTTGCGCACCAAGACTGTGATAGAGTCAGTTAATGTCAAAGTAGATGAAGCTTTCTCCGTTGCAACCTCTTTGAATGATTCCATGTCTGACTTGAATTTGAATGATAATGTTGAATCTCCTTTTACAATAAATTCTCATGATGATGATTCAAATGATCAAACTGTTGCATCACCTGATTCTATTAACTCTCATGACATTACTGCATCTCCTGATACATCATCACCGCACGAAGTCCCTCACACATCGGTTACTCCTTCAACGTCTCGAATCTCCAAAGATCATCCTTTGTCTAATATTATTGGAGATCCTCATCAAGGTGTGCAGACAAGGAGACAACATGACTGTGAATTTACATGCTATGTATCCTTGGTTGAACCGAAAAATATTTCTGAAGCTCTTCTTGATGAATATTGGATAAATGCGATGCAAGAAGAACTTGGTCAATTTTTACGAAACGACGTGTGGGAACTAGTGCCACGCCCTGAGCAGCAAAATGTAATTGGTACCAAATGGATTTTAAAAAATAAGAAAAATGAGGAAGGTACTGTAATTCGAAACAAGGCCAGACTTGTTGCGCAGGGTTATACACAAATAGAGGGAGTTGATTTTGATGAAACGTTTGCTCCAGTAGCCCGTCTTGAGTCTATTCGTATTTTGCTCGCGATAGCTTGTCACTACAAAATTAAATTATTTCAAATGGATGTGAAAAGTGCTTTTCTAAATGGTTTTTTAAATGAAGAGGTTTATGTTGAACAACCAAAAGGCTTTATCGACCCAAATCATTCAAATTATGTTTATCGTTTGAAAAAGGCTCTTTATGGACTCAAACAAGCTCCGCGAGCATGGTACGAACGTTTGACTAAACATTTAATTGACAAGGGCTATAACCGAGGGGGAGCAGACAGAACTCTCTTTGTGAAACATTTGAAAGATGATTTTATTGTGGCACAAATTTATGTTGATGATATTGTTTTTGGTGCAACTAAAGACAAAGATGCCTCAAAGTTTGCCGAAGTCATGACGAGTGAATTTGAGATGTCCATGATGGGTGAACTTTCTTACTTTCTAGGACTTCAGGTAAAACAAACTGATGAAGGGATTCATCTCTGTCAGTCCAAGTATGCGAAAGAATTAGTGAAGAAATTTGGTTTGGAGAATTCAAAGGATTTCCCTACTCCTATGGGCACGAGTAACAAGGGTCTTGGTATGGATGCCCAAGGGAAAAGTGTTGATGAGAAGCTTTATAGGAGTATGATTGGGAGTTTACTCTACTTGACTGCTAGCCGACCGGACATTGCATTTAGTGTGGGAATTTGCGCCCGATATCAAGCAAATCCCAAAGAGGTTCATTTGACAGCTGTCAAGCGCATCATCCGTTATGTGAAAGGTTCAGTAAATCATGGTATCTGGTATCCTATGGGAACATCACTTGATTTGATTGGGTATTCAGACGCTGATTGGGCTGGTTGTGTTGACGACCGGAAGAGTACTAGTGGTGGATGTTTCTATCTAGGTCATTGTCTAGTTGCTTGGCATAGTAAGAAACAGAACTGCATTGCCCTGTCCACTGCTGAAGCAGAATATATTGCTGCAGGAAGTTGCTCCACTCAATTACTATGGATGAAGAGCTTACTGAGTGATTATCGTATTCCCACTTGTACTGTTACCATTCTTTGTGATAACACCAGCGCCATACAAATTTCAAAAAACCCTGTTTTACATTCTCGAACAAAACATATTGATCTTCGATATCACTTTCTGCGTGAGCTAGTTGAATTGGATTCTCTTCAACTCGCTTACATTTCAACTGATGATCAACTTGCGGATATTTTGACTAAACCTTTGGATCAAAAACGTTTTCTACATTTGCGAAAGGCAATTGGGATGAATCCATCTCTCTAGATATGTTCTTCGGGCCATAGTCATGCATATTTTTGTTTATTCCTTGCAACTCTTTTTCATTTTTTTTGCATGACATGTCTTTCTGTTTATCATTGCTACTTTTGTTCTTTTTACACTTTGCAATATCAGCAAATCGCTTATCATAACATTGATAGTTTCATGATATGCTTCTCTTCCTTGATTGTTATCTGTATATCTCATTTTGTTATACGCTTTTGAGATCACTATCCTTTCAAATTCTACTACTTATCTTAGTTAATTATTGGCATATCCTCTTGACCTTTCGATATCTTTACTATCTTATTAGAATGTTGATGGGAATGTGAATAGCAATTTCATTATTGATTTGTCACTTGTTAATCCCTCAGATTGAAGGTTGCATTTTTTTAGGGGGAGTTTTCAGAATAGTTTATTTGCTGTTTAAAGATGTGGAAAGAGTTACATCCTTTTAGGGGAGTGTGAAAACTACCACCACATGGAGGAAAGAGCTACCACCCCGGTCGTCCGGGTAGTGTGTGCAGCTACCACATGGTTTATATGGTTTGTGCGAGGGAGAGTTTCACTTGCTGAAGGTATGAACCTAGATAATTGGTGTGTTTGTCTCTATAAGATGCTCATAGAGCCACTCTCCCGAAGATATAAGGTGGTTAATATAAGATGCTCAAAGAGCCACTCCCTGGTTTTTATTGATGTTTCCTTTCTTTTTGAGGTATTATCTTGAGTATACAAATCTTTATGACTTTTTCTCTTCAATATTCCCTTCTACATGCTGTTTTGATAGTCTTCATATACTTAAGATCTTGTGTGATATGTTACAATTAACAAAGTTTAGTTTTGAGGGGTTGTTTTGATCCGTTTTCTTAAAATGTGCTATAATAGTTTTTGATATATCAATAGAAATCCTTTAAGATTTGGTTATCATGGAATATCTTTGTTATTATGGTGTTCATTTGCTGATATCCTTTGTGTGTTCTCATTTTTTAAAATTTAAAAAAAAAAAAAAAAAAAAAAAAAAAAAAAAAAAAAAAAAAAATTTGCGGGATCCGGACCGTGCTCGACCGGGTCCGGACCCCACGCTCGAACCTGCATATAGGTTTTCGCTTCTCTGTTTTTTTGTTATTCGCAGCATTTTCTGTTTCATTGTGTGCTGTTGCTCTGGAGTCTCTCTCTCTCTAGAACAGGGGCTTCTCTTCTTCTCTTGCTTGGATTTGTGCATCTACTTGGTGAGTATCTCCAATTTCTCTTCTGTTCTTCCTGCAACAAGCCTGCCATCTTTATTTTCCATGTGATTTTTTTTTTTAATTTTTTTTCTCATTTGTTGGTATTACTCGATGATTGGCAGTGTAGATCGGTTCATCTTGTCATGATTCTCAGTTCTATGCTGTTTTGCATGATTTTGATCGTTTCATTTCCTCAAATTTTCTTCGACTCGGCCTTTCGAACTGTTTTCAGTAATTTTTCTGAAACTGCATGTTTCTAGCTTTTGGGTCAGACTGATTGTTGCATACTTAATTCTCATGACTCTTTATGGCCCTAGGACCCTCTAGATGTGATTTTTCATCTCCTTAAATTCATTCTCTTTATGCGCCATTGTTCACAAATTGACAGGAGCTGTTGTCTCATGGCTTTCACCTGGCTGTTGGTACTGGTTGTTCTCATGAGTGGTGTGAGTCAGCGTGGGCCACGTAAAAAGACTAAGGCACATAAACGGGGTCGCTCACCTGATACAGAGTCTGAGTATCATAGCCCCCCCGGGGGATCTGACGATGACGAAATCGCCAAAGGGGGAGATTGTTACGGCTTTGTTTTATTGGCGGATTTTACGTTTTTGTAGAGTTTTATGTGTTTTGTCACGTCTTGTTACGGCTTTGTTTTATTGGGATTTCGAATGGAAAGGGAAAAAGAAGATGTCAAGCTCAAAGACTCAAGAACTCGTTTATCAAGCTCTTTGTCCCCCAGGTATGCTTTACATAGTTGATGGTGATTTATGGTTATACTTTAAGGGTTTGGAGGCATTAGAATAGGTTTTAAACTATTTTTTACCAATTCGGAACTTTTCATGTCACGAGGTCCGGACCCCAGAAGTTGAGGTCCGGAACCCGTAAGGTGGTTTTGCTGCTTCACAGACCGGGTCCGGACCTTGGGAGCTGAGGTCCGGAACCCGTAAGTTGATATGGCCATCTTGAAGACCGGGTCCGGACCCTGGGAGCTGAGGTCCGGAACCCGTACGTTGATATTGCTATATTGCAGACCGGGTCCGGACCCTGAAAATTGAGGTCCGGATCCCGTACAGAAACGTACAGTCTTACGTCCGGGTCCGGACCCCAGAAGTTGAGGTCCGGAACCCGTAGGTCTGCAAAGCAGTCACGCAGTCCGAGTCCGGACCCCAGAAGTTGAGGTCCGGAACCCGTAGGTCTGCAAAGCAGACAGGCAGATCGGGTCCGGACCCTGATGGCTGGGGTCCGGACAATGAAACGCCTAAGCAGTGTCCGGGTCCGGACCCCATACCCGCGGTCCGGACCCCAACCCGACGAAATTTCCTGATTGTCCTGTTTTTCGATTCTAACCTAATTCTTTGTCTCCAAAAACACAAGAAGAGGATATGGGGGGTCTAAAGGAGTGGATAAAGGGAGTCTTACCTGAGCAAACCCCAGAAACTTGTCTCGGCGCCGTTCGCTCATTTCTAGATGACAAGTTTCTTTCTCACTCTTGTCGACTCGGTTCTTAGAGCTTAGATTCTGATTTTATCTGAGAATTGAGTCGATGGTTGCTTAGATATTCTACCTTTCATATCCTTTGCTTATCTAAGTTTTGAAATCACCATCAAGTATTCTTGTCGATGCTCCGGATGGAGTGAGTGCGCGTGGATTTCGTGTGAAGCCGAGGATTCGGTGGACGCTCATGGAAACGGAGCGTTGCTGCTGCGAGGAGTCGCGGTGTGATCAATCGGAGGAGTTCGATTGATTGGGGACCAACGAAGGATATCTACTTCGAGTCTAGGGTAAAGGTTGAGTCGTGGATTCGGTAAATCACCTTGTACTCTATTTTCTCTTAGTGGATTGTTCGTGTGATCGGTCCCGTGGGTTTTTTACTCCTTTAGGAGTTTTCCCACGTAAATTGCTCGGTGTGTTGCTTTATTATTCCGCGCTTTTACTTTTAATGCATCGAGTTGGGTGTTTTATTGCATTCACCTATTCACCCCCCCCTCTAGGTGTGTTTATCTATTAGATCCTTGGGGTTTAATAACTCTCATTAAGCATTTGTAATTTGGGGATTTTCCGATATTATAGGTGTTTAGTGTCATTTAGAATTTGTTATGTTTTGGCTAAATTTTGAACAAGTATTTTTGCTGTTTAGAACTCATGTCCAAAATTTAATTTGAATATTGAGATTGTAATTTGAGAGTAAAGACTATTTGTTATACAAATTATTAATGCCCTTTGGTTATTACTATCTTTTAATATTTCAATTCATTGGAGTATTTAGTTGTGGATTAATTATTTTAATATTAATTGTAATTGCCGCTATATGTTTTTTTAGCACTCATTTAGTATGTTTTTTGTGGCAATTATAAATAATATAGTGGCATTTATAATAGTTGTTATTGGGTGGTATTTGGTGGCATTTGTTTAGATTTTTACCAACCGCCGGAACAAATGCCACAATATCTTTTACCGACCCTACCAATCGTGGCAATTGTTATAATTGCCACGAAACTATTTAGCGGCAATTATAATTGCCGGGAATTTAGAAAATAATCGCCACTAAAATCCAATTTTGTTGTAGTGACATTCTATTGTATAGTTGATTTACTGCTTTCCATTTATACTTCTAGTAGACCTAATGGGTAGGTCATTATCGTCGGTGACGATACCCACTAGAAACTACTTGTTTAGTAATTCTTACGCCCTTTGTTATTGTCTCTTTCTTTTACAGAGCCCTCTATACTTGTTGCTTCTTCTGATCGAAATAAGGGGATCGCGAATTAGATAGTGTCTCATACCCGAGTCGACCATGCTAACGAAGAATTAGTAGCAGCTAGCTTTTGGGATACTGTACATATTGGGACTGGCTAGGCCAACTTTGATGTATATTTTTTTTCAATTATCTAAGAGATGTGGACGTACACATTTTGGATTATGCGTATGTATGGTATGGCTTCATGTTTTAGTTTTTATATAGCAGCTCTGTTATCTATTTGTGGTAGACCATTAGCTATGTTTTGCAAGTTTAGACGCTTTGTCTGCACGGAGCTTCCCGTGCATGCTGTGGATCTGTTGGCGCGCGGGGCTTCCACGGTAATCCACAGTGTAATACTCTAGCACATGTAAAGTGGGACCTCGAGAATCTGTTAGAGAGACTTCCCATATTACTAGTGTCAGGGCATCCAAATATTCCTCTTCCCACTTTTGATGATCCCGGTGATGTTCCCTCCACCTCCACCTCCACCTCCACCAAAATATAATTTTCCATCCGTGTCCGACCCGATTCATACATCTGACGTCCCCTCGTCATCGGAAGTCCTTCATTTTGATATTCTGTCATCATCGGTCCCTCACGCGTTGACGTCGATAGCTCCAAGTGATATCCCATCTGTAGCTTCCCTCTCGCGTTGACGTCGATAGCTCCATGTGATATCCCATCTATATCGAAGGTACATCAATTTGATATTTCATTCACGCCGATCCCGCCATCCAACGTTCCATCCACAACGGAGGTTCGTCATGTTGATATTATATATCGACATAGGCGACGGTGGTAGGATCATATTTCTAATGAGTCTATAGTTGAGACGGAGTAGGGGATACTGCTATCGGAAGTTGACACGCAGGGGACGAAGCCGGTTGTCGAGAACACTTCCATCTGTATTTGCATATCCAGAGTCTACTAAGTAATACTTGCCTGCAATTAAGATAATTATCAATTGTTAAGTAGCTCAGTATTATAAGTATAACTATAACCATATATTATAAAAGGACATAAATTAGTAATAATACCTTCGGGAACAACGAAACCTCCATTTTCGCACGCCCATCTAAGTACTCGCATATCGGCAGTAGATCCTTCCCAACCTGTGCATACAAATACAAAATTATGATCAAATGACACGGCAGCCATCATATTTTGTGATGTAAACCCTTTCCGACAGCGAAACCGTGCTTGCTTGCTCCTTCGCACCACCACTGGAATATGCGTTCCATCGATCGCACCGATAGCATTCTACAATTGATAAGAAAACATATAAAACAATAGAGCTAATAAATTATTTATAATACAATGTATTATATATAAGCATACATGCTTACCTTGAAAGGATGAAAATTTGGATTATCCCTAATCCTTGGATGCACAGCAGTATTACTTGACGGCAACATTATGTACTCATCTTTCAGCCTCACAATGCCACGTACAACGTTGTTAAAATGTCTACTAATTGTTTCTCCTGAATGTTGGAATGTTTCCGCGAGAATCCGATTTGCCACGCCATGGCCTACGCCAAATAGAAATATGGCTAACTGTTCGTCAGCAGTCATATTTCTTGTGCTACTTACCAACCCCCTCCCGACTAACTCATCACGGAGTGCAATAAATGTAGTAGCAGTCATACGAAAGTGATGGTAGCATCTTTCGTGATGACCATTCAAAATATCACACAACATCTGATGCCCGGTAAAGGGCCGAGTTCGACATCTTTGTCTTGGAACTGTATTTGCAATTCTATTTTCTTCCTCAAGTTGCATTAAATGCTCGCAAGAATCATCGTCTTCATCTAATATTGACATAACGTTGGCTATGAGTGCGGACGAAAATACTGATTGATATACCGAGTTGTCCATCACTGTCTTACAGAATCCAACTGTCATCAAGGATAAATATTTCAGTGCACATCAATACATTGCCACAAAGACTTTAGTAGACACAAACATATAGCTATATAATACTTTCTATTGGGCACAAACATAGACCATTAAGGTAGCACAAACAACATAAACGCAGTCATACATGTAATAACAACTACAGAAAAACCATCACTTAGAACTACACGTCGACCAGCATTACTACTAGTTAAAACATAACCGCAAGCAACAAACAACATTAACCCTAAACCCAAGCAATACAGCTCGGGAACTGACACACATCGACTACCATTAAGCCGTTGGTCTACAACCCTGGAAAGATCTGCTTATACAATAAATTTTGTTGCGCAAGTTTTTGCTGAACCCACATTAATGCTAACTCGTCATTCATAGTCATGAAAAGTTGGCGATTCTTATCTTCCTTCAAAGCATCACCGGCTGCCAAGATTTGTTCATTACTTAACCCCGGCATTCCATAAACTCTTTCCATGCATCCTTCAATCGATGGGATATTAAGGCGAGTGCTCATCTCGGTGTGACATAGTTGCCGCACAAGTTCAAGTTTTTGCTTTCCGAGTTCGACCATCTCGGCCATCGCCGAACCCCCTTGCTCACCTTTCTTCTTCCGTCCACCAGACGTAGATGCATGCTTGCGTTGCGTATTGGTGGGTTGTGGAGATCGAGCTCTTTTTTGCCAGCAGAGCTATTGCCTGACCCACTAGCATTGTTTACGCCGGTTGTGCGCATCACAGGAGGGCTTGGCGAGCGTGAGGTATTAGTGCCTCCATCATTCGCATTTACGGCGCACCCCGATGACCCTGCTTCGAATGGATTGCGTGAGAGATTACATGCTGACATTCTAATGCCACCAACAATGTCATCCTCACCAGGGGATGATCCGGATGAGCTAATCTCAGTAGGAGTCTCCAAAGCAGTGGTGGATCCATATCTGCCTGTAGCAGTGGTCTTTTCAGTAAGGAACTCAATGTCACGGTAGGGGGGAAAGGGTTTATCCCTACACCTGCCGTATGCCGGATTCTCCTGAACAAATGATATTAACAATTTAATACTATCATAAGAACTAGGCGCCTAAATAAATAAACAAGAGGTATTTAAACTTTACCGCTATTACAGCATCCCAGATACTTGGGTCACCTGGTGTGGGAATGTTGCGTTCATAATCCCATCCCCATCCGCTCTTATTGGCAAGACAGTGGTAAAGCATAAAAATTTTCTTCAAAACTTTCAGTCGATTCTTCATTTGATCCTTAGTCAGGTTAAGATTGTTAAGATTATTGAAATCAGTTACCATCCTAGTCCATGCTACGGGAGTGAACGTCCCATTTACATAATTACCAAACTTATGTTCATCTTTCATTAGTCCTAACAAATTTGCATCCAACGAGTTGCTCCAATTTGGGCTTCTTGATCTTGTTTCGTTTCGAATTCCGACTCTAGCATCATTATATTGTATTTCATTAGTAGGTGAGTTCTCCGGCAACCACCCTTGCCTCTGAGAGGACTTAGAAACTTTCTTGAAGGGACGCATCTGTAGTTACATAATTAACGAGTGCATAAATGGTGCATAAGATTGAGTTAAATACTGAATAGCATGTACATGCAATTGCAATGCCCAGGTACAGTAAATGCGAAATAGAGCTAATACAATAGTATGGCCTACACAAGAAGTTATATAGCATTTACATGAGGTAGTTAGCAGCAAATTTTTCTACTAGCATGCGGAAAAAAAATATTTCATTAAATAGCTCTCTCCTATGTACAAATCAATGTGTTACCACAGTTGGCTCAGGTGGTTCGTTCCCTCAATTGGCTCAAGTGGTTTCCAACTAACATGGGGTTACACATATTTAGCAATCTATGCCATCCATCTAATGAAAATTGGAAACCGTCATCATCGCCAAACCACGATTTCTCACCCGTTATTACTATCCCTTAGTTTTGTACATATCTTGATCATGCCATCCGCAAGCAACACATTAATAGGCGATACCACACAAAATTTTACACTTGCCACCCTGTAATTAAAAAGTGCCTAACATAACACAAAATCAATCATAACCAATATTCAACATGAAACCAAATAGTCTGAAGTAAACGACCGAGATGAACGGCGGCGAACGGCCGCTCGAAGACTCCCCAGCGATCAAAGAGAACGCACGGGTTAGAGCTGGCAAGAGCAAGAAAAACCCCCAAAAGAGGGTTCGGCCGAAGCTTCGGCTAGATCTGAGCCGAACACCGAAAATGGTGGCAGCACGAAGCCTCCCCGACGGCGACAGATAAAGAGGAAAAACCTTAAACCGAGACCAAGAGGAAACCCCCAAAATAGGGTTCGGCCGAAGCAAGGAGCGGGAATGGAGGCTCTTACCACAGTCGGTAGATCTGGGCCGAAGACCGAAAAGGGTGGCAGCACGAAGCGTCCCCGACGGCTCCAAAAATGGAGAAACACGAGACCAAGAGGAAACCCACAACGCACAGGAGCTTGTAGCTGAAGTCCGGCCCAGATCTACCCAGATCTGCTAGATCCGGCGACGGAAGAGGGAAAATCGAGCCAAAGACTGAAGGCCGACACAGATCTACCGAGAAATAGAGAAAACCGAGACCGAGAGGAAACCCACAACTCACAGGAGCTTCCAGCTGAAGGCCGGCACAGATCTACTAGATCCGGATGCTACAGCTTCAGCCGAAGAGAGGAGGACGAAGAAAATCGGCGGGTGAAGCCGTTCCGAGCAGCGGCGACGAGGAGGGGGCTGCGATTTTCGGGGGAAGAAGAAGGGATGGAGGGGTAGTGAACAGTAGATAGACGAAGGGAGGGGTAGTGCACAGTAGCTACGCAGGGTTTTTGCCCCAGGACTAAGTCCTAATCCCGGGGGCGGGGTTAACAAACCCCGCCCCCCCAATTCTTGTTTGGGGTTAAATGGGGGGTTAACCCCCTTAACCCCCCCTTTAGCCCCCAACCAAACACTGGCTTAATGTTTGAAGAATTTAAGACGATGAATATTAAACTTATGTCACTATTTTTTGAAAATTGAAGTAAAACAAAGCAAGGAGGGCATCTTCACAAGAGGTCTATGCAAAGGAAACTCTATATAAATTCTCAAGATGTATGAGTGCGATCCTTTGACCACACCAGAGAAGTGCAGCATTAAGCTTTCAAAACATGATGAGGGCAGATGATCGATTCTATATGATTTAAGAGCTTAATTAGAGGGTTAAGATATTCGACTTGTACCAGTCCGGACGTATTATGGTGCCAGGTTAGTTAGCCGGTTCATGGAAGAGCCAAAATTGACTCATTGAAAGGTTGCCAAAAGAATACATTGCTACATTAACGGCATGTTTGTTTCACCGAAACTGGACTTTAGGTTGAAGTAGACTTTGGGTTGAAGTGGAGTTCGGTGAAAACTACTTCTTTCCCGCTGTTTGTTTCGTAGTTATGAAAATAAAGTTTCATTAGTTCTGCTGTTTGTTTGGTAGGAAGTGCATGATGTAAAACTATAATTTATTATAAATAATAAATAATTTAATAAATAAAAATAATATAATTATATTTTTATATAATTAAAATTTAATTTAAAACAACTAAATTATTTTTTTATACATAAATTATAGTAATACAACAATAAAATTATAAAGTAAAAAAATATTAATACTTAATTAATCAATTTTTATCATATTTTAATTGTACAAACTAAATGAAGAAAATATTAAAACTTAACTAATTAATTTTTATCATATTTTAAGTATGCAAACTAAATAAAAAAGTAATTAGTACCATAATTAAATATATTTAAATATAACTATCTTTACCTAGTATATTATTTTATTATTTTTTCTTCACCTCTATTCACCGTAATTGACTTCGGCCCACGGTGGGCCGAAGTCAATTACGCCGTTTCAGATAACTCGAGTTTCAACCGTAATTTTTTTACGGCGAACCAAACAACGGAAGTGATCATTTATGACGAAAACGGTTTCCCCCTCTCCACTTACACCCTACTTCCACCCAAACAAACAGGCCCTAAAGGTATATTAATCCATTGCTTGTTATTTTTTTATTCCTAATGAATTTCGACCTGTTGGTTATTCCGACAATGATTATGATGGTGATTTAAATCGACGTAAGAGCACAATTGATTTTATATTTTGCATAGGCAACAGGACAATTGCTTGGTTTTCAAAGAAGCAACCGATTGTTGCTCTTTTGCATAATAAAGCAGAATATGTGGCGACAACATCATGCGTGTGCCACACCGTATGATTTCGAAAGCTTTTAAAGGAGATCCAATGTCCTCAAGATGTTGCTATAATTAAGATCTACTTTGACAACAAATCAGCGATTGTGCTGTGCTGAGAAAAACCACAAGCGAGGCAAGCATATTGATGTGAGGCCGAACGGAGATCATGTTGCTGATATTTTCATAATGGCACCACCTTGGAACTATTTCACAGTTTGAAGATCCAATTTGGAATTATCGGCAGAAAAGAATTATTTTTATGGGGGAAGTTGGAAAGTAATAAACGAATAAATTAGTTTTTGAAACCTTATAATTTTGTTAATTAGTTGGGTTTTATTTTAATCTCATAGTTAGTTCCAAACGTTGATTACGTTTACTAATTTGTGAGGAGGATCTGGATGAGGTTAAGTTGTTGAGTTGTCAGGTAAGTTTTTGGGATTCGGTTGAATAGTTAATTTTTTAATTACATCGAACTCTGTAATAAATTAGAGGCTTGGAAATAGATGAGACAAAGAGCTAGCTGGCCAATCTGAGATCTCCATTACTTTCATAAATTATTATTATTATTTTATTTTTTTTTTTTTTTTTTTTCCTCCCACTTGATTAGTACTCTATATATAGGCATGTAGTATCCGAGCCCTCCTTTTAATTAACTAAGATTTTGCATCTCTGTCTATGGATCTTCTTTTGCAACCAGTCTGTTGGTTACCGTCCGTCGGGAGAGATATGAAAATCAGATGAAGGGCCGCGCGCGCACGATCCAGACTGTGTCCGGATTATCGGACGGTCAAAGATACAAAAAAGAAAAAAAAAAAAAAAAAAAAAAAAAAAAAAGGAAAAAGGGGAAGACTCTGTCAGCGTTATACATGTCTTAGGGGTGTAAAACGGAGCCCGGCCCGAGCTACGGGGCCGTGCTGGGCCGCGCCCCTGGGGCCCGACGGCCCGGCACGGCACGGCCCGATGCGGGCCTGGGCCGTGCCGGGCCGCGAAGAGGCGGGCCGCCCGGCACGGCACGGCCCGCACCCCGAGCCGCCTCGGGGTCTCAGCCCTCCTCCCCAGGAGCTCTCCTCCCAAGGTCTGCTAGGCAGACCTTGGGAGGAGTGGTTTTGGTCCAATGGACCAAAGCATTTTGGTCCATTGGACCAAAATCCATCCCTTTTCTTTTTCTTTTTTTTTTAAATAATACAATTTTTTTAAAAAAATTTAAATATTTACTATATCAATTTGCATAAAAAATCCACTAGTTTTGGGCTTTTGCAAAATTGGGTCGTTTTTTTTGATTTTGCAGATTCGGTCCGGATTTTCAGCAAACTGACCAAAATACCCTTGTTACTTTTTCTCTCTCCTCTTTTTTTTCTCTCTCCTCTTTTTTTCTCTCTCATCTTTTTTTTATCGCTCTTTTTTTTTTCTCTCCGAAGAAGGCGGCGGAGGCGGAGGCGGAGGCGAAAATGGCCCGCCTCGCCTCTGCCCCTCACGCTCTCGCCCTCGCCCGCGCAACCCCCGCCCTCCTCGCCTCCGACCCCGCCGAGACTGCACCGCGCCGCGATTTTTTTCCCCCCTCTCCGATCCTCCTCCACCCGCCATCCCCACCGCCGTCGCCGGCGACGAAAAAGAAGTGCTTCTTGGGGCCGAGAAGCATGCAGGCGAGAGAGGGAAAAAAAATATAGTTTCACTCCGGCGAGAGATGGATCGTGAAAAAAAAAATTATAGAGAGAAAAAAATAAAAAATAAAAATAAAAATAATATTTTTTCCTACAAGAAAAGACTAAAAATTATACAAAAAGGAAGAAGAAGAAGAAATTACACTGTTAAAATAAAATTGCACAGTTTTTAAAAAAAATTATACTGTTTTAAATGAAAGTTGCACTATTTGAGACAGAAATTACACTCTTTGAAAAAAGAGTTGCACTCTTTAGGCCAACGTTGCACTATTTAGAAAACTTTACACCATTTTTTTCTCTTCTTCTACCTTGTTGCACTATTTCTTCTCGTTGCACTATTTCTTTGCACTCTTTCTTCCCAACCAAACTCGATCTGGTCACCTCCCTCTCCGGGCCGCGCGGCGCGGGGCGGATTTCGAGGAAGCACTCGGAATCCGGAGGGAGGCGGGGAGGAGAAGCACGACGAGGAGGAAGCCTCAAAGGAGGAGGAGGAGGACGACGAGGAGGACGACGGGCGTGGGCGCGGGTGCAGCCGGCGGGGGCGCCGGGCGCGGGCGCAGCCGGCAGGGGCGCGGGCCACCCGGGGGGGCCGGCGGGGGCCCAAGCCTGGGCGGGCGCGGGGGGAGCAGGGGGCGCGCCCCCTGCTCCCCGCCCCCGCGCCCCCCTGGCGCAGTGGGCGCTCCCTGCGCCCCCTGGCGCAGGGGGCACAGGGAGCGCCCCCTGCGCCCCGCGCCCCGCCGCCCCTCGCCGCCGACGTGCTCCCCTTCTCCCCTCTCCCTTCTTCCCGTTTATCTCTTCGCCCCGCCGCGCCCTCGCCGCCGACGCGCTACTCCCGCTCGTCTCCCGCTCGCCTTCGAGATTCTTGACCGTGGAAAAATGGACGAAAAATAAAAATACAACGAATGTGTAAAATTGTGCAATAAAAATGCAAAATGATGAAAAATAATGCAACGAATATCAAAATGGTGCAACTAAGGTTAAAATAGTGCAACTAAGGTGTAAAATGGTGCAACTAAGCTCGGCCGCTCTGCGTTGCACTATTTTACACCTTAGTTGCACCATTTTGACCTTCGTTGCACTATTTTACACATTTGTTGTACTATTTTACACATTTATTGCACTATTTTACACATTCGTTGTATTTTTATTTTTCGTCCATCTTCCCGCGGTCAATAATCTCGAAGGCGAGCGAGAGGCGAGCGGGGGAGTAGCACGTCGGCGGCGAGGGCGCGGCGGGGCGCGGGGGCCGCAGGGGACGCGTCCCCTGCGGCCCCTGGAGGCGCAGGAGCGGGCTGCGCCCGCCCGCCCGGGCCCGGGCCTGGGCCCCCGCCCCCCCCACCTGGTGGGCGTAGGGGGCGCATGGTGCGCCCCCTGCGCACGCGCCCCCAGGGGGCGCAGGGGGCGCTCCCTGCGCCCCCTGCCCCCTGCGCACGCCCCCAGGGGGCGCAGGGGGCGCCCCCTGCGCACGCGCACGCGCCGCTAGGAGGCGCGTTCCGGGGGGAGAGGGGGGCGCAGGGGGATCGCGCCCGCGCCCCCTGCGCTTGCCGCGCCGCCTGCGCTCGCACCACCCCCCCCCCCGCCCCCCCCCACCACCACCACCCCGCACGCCGCCGCCGACGCCTCCCGCTTCCTCCTCTCCGTTTACCTCTTCGACCCCCGCGACTACGACCGCTCCTCCTCCTCCGGCTTCGATCGCAGCGGTTCAAAATTATTTTGGAGTGTGAGGAAAGAGAGAGAGAAAGGGGATGAGGATGGAGAGTAGAGGAAGAAGAAAGAAGAAGAGGAAGAAGAAAGAAGAAGAGGAAGAGAAAGAAATGGTGCAACATTATTCTAAATAGTGCAATTTGGCCTAAAGAGTGTAAATTTCATCTCAAAAGAGTGTAATTTCTCTCTTAAATAGTGCAACATTCATTAAAACAGTGCAAATATTTTTTTAAACAGTGTAATTTTTTTTAACAGTGTAATTTCATCATCTTCTTCATTTTTCTCTATTTTTTTGTTCTTTTCAGTAGGAAAATAATATTTTTTAATTTTTATTTTTTTTCTTTACAATTTTTTTTTCACGACCCACCGCCCTCGCCGGAGTGTAACTATATTTTTTTCCTCCCTCGCCGGCGTGCTTCTCGGCCCCAAGAAGCACTTCTTCTTCGTCGCCGGCGGTGGCGGCGGGGACGGCAGGTGGAGGAGGGTCGAAGAGGGAAAAAAAAAAAGAGTCGCGGCGAGGCGTGGCCTCGGTGGGGTCTGAGGCGAGGAGGGCGGGGGTGCGCGGGCGAGGGCGAGGGCGAGGGCGAGGTCGTGAGGGGCAGAGGCGAGGCGGGCCATTTCCGCCTCCGCCTCGGCCGCCTTCTTCGGAGAGAAAAAAAAAGAGCGATAAAAAAAAGAGGAGAGAGAAAAAAAGAGGAGAGAGAAAAAATAACAAGGGTATTTTGGTCAGTTTTCTGAAAATTCGGATCGAATCTGCAAAAACGAAAAATGCGGCCCAATTTTGCAAAAGCCCAAAACTAGTGAATTTTTTATGCAAAAAGGCCTAACTATTTTTATAAATTTTTAATTATTTGGTCAAAATATTAATTTAAATAAAAATAATTTATTATTTCTCTTTTTAAATTTTATAATATTTTTTAAAAAAAATTAAAAACAAATATCTTAAAGGGCCGGCTTGAAGCACGGCCCGGCCCGGCACGGCCCGTGCCTTCCGGACCGAAGGGCCGTGCCGGGCCGGAGGCTAGGCGGCTTGTGCCCGGCACGGCACGGCCCGAAATTGAAACCGGACCGGGCCAAGCCCTAGCCCGTTTCGGCCCGGAAAATGTGGGCCGTGCCGGCCGGCACGGCCCACATTACACCCCTACACCATGTCGGCACATGACAAGCTATGTACGCCATGCTGGTTCAATTCTCTGCTTCTCTGCGGGCTCCACATGCTATTAATTTGAAGAGGAGAAGAATATTATAGTAAGCGATAGAGTGCCGTCGATCTACCCGATGTGCAATCAATCAATTTTCTCCTCTTATTCGGTCGGTCTGCCTTTTCCGGGATCAGGGAACTGAAAATTAAGGGAGAGCTAGAGATGGAGGAGGAGGCGGAGGGGGCGGGCCGCGAAGGGTTGCTGGAGAAAGAGGAGGAGATCTGCGGGCAGGTGCGGGGATGGCGGCGAAGGCGGCAGCTGATCGTGATCTGGGAGGAAGGGAAGCGGGTGGGGTATCTGGCGGGGCCGATGGTGGCGATGGCGCTGACGCAGCTGCTGGTGCAGGTCGTCTCCAACATGATGGTCGGCCACCTCGGCCAGCTCCCCCTCTCCAGCGCCGCCATCGCCACCTCCCTCACCAACGTCACCGGATTCAGCCTCCTCGTACGTCATCTCCTCTCCCCTCCTCTTCTCTCCTCTCCTCTCCTCTCTTGCAGCTGCTTCCATTCTCCTTGACTCTTCAATCCATATTAATAGTGCTGAATTTCCCTCTATATATATATACAGAGTTAGTAGTAAACAAATAAAATAATAATAATAATAATAATAATAATAATAATAATAATAATAATAATTGGAATCTAAAAATTAGTGTATGATGAGAGTTTTAATGAACGATTTTTGTAGGACAATTAGTAATATTACTATATGAGGTTTTTCATCTTTCTTTCCTTAATTTCTATCCATCTCTTTGTAGTTGGCGCGTGAATTATCATGCATGTTCACTCTAGCTTAACTTTTGCATTCAATACTATACTAGATGTACTTATCTTCTATTTACCAAAAAATTTAGAAAAAAGAAAAGGGTTTTAATTAATGAACGGTTGATAGATGCGTAACATGCATGTTGGGCTAAAATTTATGGACATGGAATGACGTGGAGAGGTTTAATTCCATGAAATGGGTTTGTCCTCTTCTGGCGGGTTGGATGCAACTCCTACCCAATTAATTTGCCCGATCACCAGCATGTTAGGTCAGATCGGGTAGCTGTCCAGAAGATAAAAGCACCACATTATCATGTCCCCCATCAATAAAATATACCACTATATATTATTCACTTATTTTATTATAATTTTTTAAAAAAAATATTATTATATTTTTCTATCAAAATAATAGATTTGATTGGCTCGAGACATAGATGATGTGGTCCAACTATTACAAAGAAGACCACCTAATCCAAAAGATGCCGGCACGACCGTACAATTAAGATTTTTTCTTAATACTACATTTAAGAGTCCAACTACTGATGTCTTACGAAAATTGAGATCTTCGTCCTATTAAGTGATTTTATCAAAGTCATCTATGTTGGCTTAAATGGGCCAGCATCCTACCCTGTGGCGAGAGGCCATGTTGGGCCGAGTCATGTTCAAAATGGCGTGAGACTGGGTGGGCCGAGTCATGATCGAAATGGCGTGAGGCTTGTGGGGCCGAGTCACAATCGAAATCCGTGGGCGCTGTATATGTACGCTTTAAGTGAATTGGTTGCGTATTTCTAACATCTCGAGCTTTTGGGATTAATGGTTAGCGCCAACGATCCGACAAGTGGCATCATAGCCAGAGGTCACGGGTTCGATTCCTACATGCTGCAAATGTGTGCAGGTGCTAGAGGGAGAATTGTTGGCTTAAATGGGCCAGTATCCTGCCCTGTGGCGAGAGGCCATGTTGGGCCGAGTCATGTTCGAAATGGCGTGAGGCTGGGTGGGCCGAGTCATGATCGAAATGGCGTGAGGCTTGTGGGGTCGAGTCACAATCGAAATTCGTGGACGCTGTATATGTACGCTTTAAGTGAATTGGTTGCGTATTTCTAACAGCTCCCGCATGCTGCAAATGTGTGCAGGTGCTGGAGGGGAAATTGTTGCTGCAAATGTGTGCAGGTACTGGAGGGGGAATTGTTGGCTTAAATGGGCCAGCATCCTGCACTGTGGCGAGAGGCCATGTTGGGCCGAGTCATGTTCGAAATGGCGTGAGGCTGGGTGGGCCGAGTCATGATCGAAATGGCGTGAGGCTTGTGGGGCCGAGTCACAATCGAAATCCATGGGCGCTGTATCTGTACGCTTTAAATTAATTGGTTGCGTATTTCTAACAGCTCGAGCTTTTGGGATTAATGGTTAGCGCCAACGATCCGACAAGTGGTATCAGAGCCAGAGGTCACGGGTTCGATTCTCGCATGCTGCAAATATGTGCAGGTGCTGGAGGGGGGATTGTTGGCTTAAATGGGCCAGCATCCTGCCCTGTGGCGAGAGGCTATGTTGGGCCGAGTCATGTTCGAAATGGCGTGAGGCTGGGTGGGCCAAGTCATGTTCGAAATGGCATGAGGCTTGTGGGGCCGAGTCACAATCGAAATCCGTGGGCGCTGTATCTGTACGCTTTAAGTGAATTGGTTGCGTATTTCTAACAGCTCGAGCTTTTGGGATTAATGGTTAGCGCCAACGATCCGACAAGTGGTATCAGAGCCAGAGGTCACGGGTTCGATTCCCGCATGCTGCAAATATGTGCAGGTGCTGGAGGGGGGATTGTTGGCTTAAATGGGCCAGCATCCTGCCTGTGGCGAGAGGCCATGTTGGGCCGAGTCATGTTCGAAATGGCGTGAGGCTGGGTGGGCCAAGTCATGATCGAAATGGCGTGAGGCTTGTGGGGCCGAGTCACAATCGAAATCCGTGGGCACTGTATCTGTACGCTTTAAGTGAATTGGTTGCGTATTTCTAACAGATCGAGCTTTTGGGATTAATGGTTAGCGCCAACGATCCGACAAGTGGTATCAGAGCCAGAGGTCACGGGTTCGATTTTCGCATACTGCAAATGTGTGCAGATGCTGGAGGGAGGATTGTTGGTTTAAATGGGGCCAGCATTCTGCCCTGTGGCGAGAGGCCATGTTGGGCCGAGTCATGTTCGAAATGGCGTGAGGCTGGGTGAGCCGAGTCATGTTTGAAATGGCGTGAGGCTTGTGGGGCCGAGTCACAATCGAAATTCGTGGGCGCTGTATTTGTACGCTTTAAGTTAATTGGTTGCGTATTTCTAACAGCTCGAGCTTTTGGGATTAATTGTTAGCGCCAACGATCCGACAAGTGGTATCAGAGCCAGAGGTCCCGGATTCGATTCCCGCTTTTGGGATTAATGGTTAGCGCCAACGATCCGACAAGTGGTATCAGAGCCAGAGGTCACGGGTTCGATTCCCGCTTTTGTTATTAATGGTTAGCGCCAACGATCCGACAAGTGGTATCAGAGCCAGAGGTCACGGGTTCAATTCCCGCATGCTGCAAATGTGTGCAGGTGCTGGAGGGGGGATTGTTGGCTTAAATGGGCTAGCATCCTGCCCTGTGGCGAGAGGCCATGTTGGGCCGAGTCATGTTCGAAATGGCGTGAGGCTGGGTGGGCCGAGTCCAAAGATTCACGATTAAATCTGCTTTCTATGAATGAGATAAAGACAGAATAATCAGGGGGGATTGTTGGCTTAAATGGGCCAGCATCCTGCCCTGTGGCGAGAGGCCATGTTGGGCCGAGTCATGTTCGAAATGGCGTGAGGCTGGGTGGGTTGAGTCATGTTCGAAATGGCGTGCGGCTTGTGGGGCCAAGTCACAATCGAAATCCGTGGGCGCTGTATCTGTACGCTTTAAGTGAATTGGTTGCGTATTTCTAACAGCTCGAGTTTTTGGGATTAATAGTTAGCGCCAACGATCCAACAATCTAGACAATACAAAAAAAATCTATCAAAAATTTAAGTTGTTTGGATTGCTCTACACCATTAAACTAGCAAAGGCCTATAAAGGCCGTCAAAACTATCAATTTCTGACCCTCTAAGTCAATAACTAACTAATTTTGAAAAATTATAGAAATCTGTTTCTAGGCATTTCAAACATTCTAAATTAAATCTTAATGGTGCCGACCGTCAATTCCAAATCCCGATCGCCAAAAATAACTTGACAAGACGAAGGTCCCGGTCCTTGCAAGAGAATAGGAGTTTACTCCTTCACAAGAGAATAGTAGTTTACTCCTTCACATACTACTAAACTTCTCCACAATTGTATTTATTACTGTTTCATCTTCCTGCGCTAAACCTAAGAATCCAAATGCTATACAAGGTCGAAGCACACATGAATAATGATACTTTTGGAAGTATTCCAGCAATAAATGGTAATAGGAGGGCTTATAATTTTAAATAAAGTCTAAAATGCATATAATCCCGCTCAATATATCGTATATTATACTTTATCCCAGAAAAAAGAAA